>QEPC01015423.1:2607819-2693374 GCA_003113815.1 Sphenodon punctatus
GGGGGGGGGGGGTGATCCCTGGCTCATGGGCCAAATTTGGCCCACAGCTGTCTTTTATATCCCTTTCCAATTCCCAGATCTGATCCACGGATCTAGTCCCTACTCTCAAGCTTTGAAAGAAGGAGTTTAGGGGGAAGGAGCAGAGATTATTACTATTATTATTATTATTATTATTATAAGCATTTATATAGTGCCAGCAATGTACCTGGTGCTTAAAAAACCCCAACAAGATTGACAAGGTCCCTGCCGGAGAGCTTACAATCTAAAGACAGGGGGAGGGGAGACAGGGAAGGGGGAACAGAGGGAGAGACAAGGGATGAAAGCAGGCGCTCAGGAACCAGGGATGGATCCGTAGGACAGATCCATGGTCTGGGTCCTCCCCTTCCTTCCTCCGTCCTGAGGGCACCCTTTAAGTCAAGGGTGGGGAACCCTTGACTTAAAGGGCAAGAAGAGTTTAATGTCAGGACAAAGTCTGGTGACTGCGGCTGTCTGGCCTCCCCATTCCTGTCGCGGGGGCCACCATGTCTGTCTGTCACGGTGGGGGGCAGGGCGCTGGGAGCAGGGCCGCCCGCCAATCTGTTGCAGTCCCCCCCCCCCCAAACTGGAGAGTGGCGGCCACTGGTTCCCGCCCTGGGTGGGGGAACTGCCGTGCTGCCCACGCGTCTGTTGTCACCCCATCTCACAACCTCCCAAGCAGCCAAGTGTGCAATGCACTAGCACATCCGTGTGTCTGTACCTAGGCACGGACACACAAAAAACGGGCTCCTTCCTCAATTCACCTAAGTTGGCGGCGACCAGGAATGGGTCCGACAGAGCAGCTAACCTTGGTGGCCCTTTGTGACATGAGCTTGGCCGTTCTCAGCCTTGCACCGAACGAACTAATCTCACTGGTGTTGAGGAGGATTTGTAGATTCATAAATGTTTCAGAGGCGTCCGGAGCGCCGGGGTAGCCTAGTGTCCAGGTTCTCAAACTGGGGAGTGGGGGGTGTAAGGTGAATGAAAGACACGCACACACCCCAGAAGGCAAATACTAAGCTTGACATTATCACTGAGCTAGCGGGGGATCTCCAAAATAATGGGGTGGCAAGGGGTGGGGGGAGTCAAAGAGCAAGGGGGAGAGGAAGCAACGGGGGACGAGAGGGAACAAGATTGGGGGGGGGAGGACTCCCCGCTACCACAGACAAATGGAAGGGGGGGGAGGGCACAACTTTAAAAAGTTTGAGAACCACTGGCCTTGTGGGTAAGTTGTTCAACTTGGCCTTGGGAGACCAGGGTTCAAATCCCATCTCAGCCACCAGATGGTCTTGTTGGGCAAGTCACACTCTCTCTCTCTTTGCTCTGTTCTCCCATTTGTAAAATGGGAGTAATAACCGTATGACCTACCTCACAGGGTGAAATAGCTAAGGCTTGCAAAGCACTCTGAACACTGAAAGTGCTATAGAAATGATTGCTACTGGTAGTTCTTGGTCCTCCAGCAGCCAGAGAGGGCTAGGACGTGTGGCAGAAGGAAGTGAATTCTGGGTCAAAGGTCATTCTCTTAAGTTCCCAGCTTAAGAACAGGGTGTCTTGGTTCCCTGCTCACACTGTGGTCTCTTGGGATCACGCTGCCACATTGGCATCACAAGAAGCATGAGCTGTTGTCCTTGTCTTGGAAAAGAGGGCACGGACGGAGGGGACCACAAAGATGGATGTTCTCTATCTTAGCCCAGAGAGGTCAACAGCTGAGAGAGATGCCAATTGGGCAGCGTCGTCTTTACAAGAAACACAACTCCCAGGAAAGCCCATTCAACCCCCTAAAGCCAAGAAGGAAACCCAGAAGAATCAAGACTCACAGGGAACAGGGGTGACGGTTGGAGGGTTGGCGGGGGCAGCGCCTCTCCCTTCCCGATGCCCACGGCTTCAACGTTGAAGGTCATGTGGCCACGGCCCCTCCCTCTGCCTCCTCTTCCAGCCATGGTTTGCTCTTTGGAAAGGAGTGGACGTAAGAGCCGGGACCTGAGATCCCTGGATGTCACCTTCGCAAGCTGAAACCTGCCAGAGAGGAGAGAGAGTTTTGTATCATCTGTAGGAACCTACAAAATGACATCTTATCTAGGGATGGTTGTAATTCTTGGAGTCTGAAATAAGGGGCGTCCGTTCTGTTCTGTGGGGCTGCGGGGTCTGAAATAAGGGGCATCCGTTCTGTTCTATGGGGCTGCGGGGTCTGAAATAAGGGGCGTCTGTTCTGTTCTGTGGGGCTGTGGATCTGAAATAAGGGACGTCCGTTCTGTTCTATGGGGCTGCGGGGTCTGAAATAAGGGACATCCGTTCTGTTCTGTGGGGCTGCGGGGTCTGAAATAAGGGATGTCCATTGTGTTCTATGGGGCTGTGGGGTCTGAAATAAGGGGCATCCATTGTGTTCTATGGGGCTGCGGGGTCTGAAATAAGGGATATCCTTTGTGTTCTATGGGGCTGTGGGGTCTGAAATAAGGGATGTCCGTTGTGTTCTATGGGGCTGTGGGGTCTGAAATAAGGGATGTCCGTTCTGTTCTATGGGGCTGCGGGATCTGAAACAAGGAATGCTCCTTTAAAACAGGGTGGGAAGCCTCGGGGCCATGGGACAATGTGGCCAACAGCTCGATTTTAGTCGGCCTCCTTCCATGCCCTGCCCCTGGATCCAGTTCCTACCCCTAAGTGCTGAAAGACTGAGCCCAGGGGAAGGGAGCGGAGAGGCAGGCGTGCACCCAATGAGAGGGAACAGATCCAGGGCACAGTCCCGAGCGCCCCCCTTTAAACGCCTCCTCCAACTTTCACGAGGCCCTCAGAGCTTGCACTCACTTTCAAAGTGGCCCCCGGGAGGGCAAAGCTTCCCCAGTCTTGCTTTAAAATACAGGACAACTGATAACCCTACAGTAACATCCGTGTTTACTCTGTTTGCCTCAAATGACTGAATGCGTTGCTTTTCATTCAAATGCCATCCACCCCGAAGACCTCGGCTGCATCAAAGACAGGAAATGGTTCTGCTCATTCTTCAACTTTTCACTGATTTGAAAATGTAAAGGTGATGCAACGAGGGTCCTTAGGAGCAAGCTGCATTTTGGAATTCAGGATTGACTGCAAGCGCCTGCAGCTTTTGACAACATTTGTTGTATAACAGGGGCAGGGAATCTTTCCCTTTCCAGGGGCCACTTTGAAAACGAGTACAAGTTCTGATGGTCACCCAGAAGTTAGGGGAGGCTTAAGAGTGGGCTCAGGTCGAGGAGAGTCCAGCTCATGGATCTGTGCTGTGGATCTCTCCCCTCTCCTCGGTTTTCAGACAGGATGCTACCCCACGCAGCCACCCAGAAGCCACGGATCTGACCACCCGTCTGAAGGCAGAGCAGCCGGAAGCGCGCTCTCGTAAGCCTCGGAAACACCCACTCATGGCCGCGCACGGAGCACTGCCAGGAAGACCGGAGTGCCCAGTGCAAGGCAAGCCAAATAGAGCCGTGGCAACAGGTGGCCACGGAGCCCCTGTTCGTATGAACAGCGGTGACAGGTCCGCTACTCATACTGTCGGCAAGGGGAGCGGACTTTGCAAGTCACAAGAACTGGCCAGGAGCGGTGGGGACTCATGCCTGGGACGTATCACTTCCCCTCGTGCCAGGGACAAAGGCCGGGCCGGCATGCTTCCCCCTCTCCCATGGTCTGTGGCAGAGGGGGTGCGTGGCAGCTTGTTTCTGTGGTAGCCGTGCCCGTTTGAATCGCTCCCCGTACACTCCGCCTGCGTGAGTGCCGCCCAGTGGCCAGACACCCCCCAGCCCCTGGCTGGTTTGAAAACACCCTTCAAGTGCAAGCCTCCATCTCTGCTCCCTTCCCCTTATCTCAGTCTTTCAGTGCTTGGCGGTAGGAACTGGATTCCGGGCCAGGTTTAGAAACTGGAAAGGGGCTACATAAAAACTTGCCATGGTCTGCCTTTGCCCCCCCCCCCCCGGCCTGAGGTTTCCCATCTTCTCTATTTTGTATAAGGAAAAATACGTCGATTTTGAATGTAACAAGCCTATTTTTTCTGCATTAGTCAATTTTGGGGTCATGTATTTTGACTAATTTTCATTTAATCTGTTGTTTTTTATAATTTCATTATCTATTCATCATAACAACTAACTGCTAAATAAACTGATTGATTGATCGACTTAATTATTCACCTTTAATAACTACTGGGTTCAATCCTGTCCTCATCGTCAGTGACTCCGCTCCTATTCACTTTAATGGGCGAGGATCACACCATGGGCTACAATCCTAAACACGCTTACTCAGGAGTGAAGCCTGTTGATTTCAACAGGACTAAATCATTTTATTTATTTAAATTTGTATCCCACCTTTCCCTAAAAGGCTCAGGGCAGCTATCATGAGTAAGTGCTCCCCAGGTAAGTGCATTTGAGATTGAAATCATAAGTGCACTTGATATAGGGCCTATTATGTTTCATTGTGGAATTTCTCTTGCTAGACTGGGATGTGTTGTAAAATAAACCTGTTTTTACTGTGAATACAATCCTAACAATGGGGAATGGAATCTGAGAGATGTGACCAAGGTCAGATGGAAAGCTTTTGGCAAAGCTTTGAACACATCTCTCTGCACAGGAGAGCTTAGCAGCCCTCCCACTTAGCCAACCTTTCTCCCTGCTCACGCTTAGGGTGCAAGGAGGATGTCAGACCCAATACTCAGTATGCAGTGCCAGGCCCAGTACTCAGATCCAGGGGGCATGGTGACATGTTCAGTGCCCAGGGTGCACGATGCGCAGTGCGAGGGCCAATGCCCAGGGTGCACGATGCGCAGTGCGAGGGCCAATGCCCAGGGTGCACGATGTGCAGTGCGAGGGCCAATGCCCAGGGTGCACGATGTGCAGTGCGAGGGCCAATGCCCAGCGCAGTGCGAGGGTCAATGCCCAGGGTGCACGATGCGCAGTGCGAGGGCCAATGCCCAGGTACATGGAGAACACAGACAAGATGAATGCCTGGGGCACAATGTCCGGGGTACATGAAGGGGGCACAGCCCAGACAGTGCACGGTTCCAGGCCCAAAATACCCAAGTACCTGGGGCACAATGACAGATCTAGGTGCATGTAGTGAACAGCCTAGAGTAACAGACCCAATGTCCAAGGTGCATAGGGCACTATGCACAGTGCCAAGCCTAATACCCAGGGTGGACAGATCACAATGTCAGGAGCCAGAATCATTAGCGCCACACTTAATGCTTGGGGTGCTAGGAGCAATCCCCAAGTGCACAGGGCACCATGCATAATGCCAGCCCAAAGCGCTAATACCCGAGACTACGGGTCACAGTGCCAGGCCCAATTCCCAGGCTGCATCACGCACAGTGCCAGGCATGGGGGAGGGGGGCACCATGCATATGTCCACGGTATGCAAGGTAGAGTGCCAGGTGCAGGGGGCACCATGCACAGGGCAGGGCCCAGGGTGCTAAGACAAAGTGCCACGACCAACCTCAGGGTGCATGCAGCAGAGTGCCAGACCAAGGGGAATCATGCACAGGGCCAGGACTAGGATGCATGAAGCAGAGCGCCAAGCCAGGGGGCACCATGCACTGAGCCAGAGTGCTTGAGGCAGCGCCCCAGGCCAGGGGGCACCATGCCCAGGGTGCTTGAGGCAGCCCTCCAGGCGTGGGGGGCACCATGCCCAGGGTGCATGAGGCAGCCCCCCAGGCGTGGGGGCACCATGCCCAGGGTGCATGAGGCAGCCCCCCAGGCGTGGGGGCACCATGCCCAGGGTGCATGAGGCAGAGTCCCAGGCCAGGGGGCACCATGCCCAGGGTGCATGGGACGCGGTGCCAGCCCCGGGCTGCAGGGAGGGAGCCCCCACGTGCCTCCCAGGCTCGGCGACTCCGCGTAGGCAGGGCCGCCTCTCCCTAAGCGCGCGCGCTCTTTATTCACCTGGGGGCCGGCGCGGCCCCTGCGTCTCTGGTTCCCGGAGCCCACGTGGGGCGCAGCCGCCGCCCCCCTCCCCTCCCCTCCCCCGCCGAACTCGCACCGGATACACAACTTTCATGGGGGGGCGGAGTCGGCGAGAGCCACAGCCAATCAGAAGAGACAAAGAGTGTGACGGCAGGGGAGCAATACCTGACGTTCGAGCGCCTGCTCTTTTTGCAAAGCTAAGCAGAGCCTAGGCTGGCTTAGGGCGTGCATGGGAGACCGATGATCACGTTGGATCTCCGAAAGGGGTAGGACCGGTTTCCTTATTTGGCTGGTGCCCACATCCGGATGGTTTTAAAATAAATCTCTTGGCCTCATTCCTAAAAAAGCTGTGACTGGCTGTAATTAGAACTGAAAGGAATGGGCTATCCAGCGAATACCCGAAATGTGACTTAGTTGGCATATTCACCTCCATTTTACTGCTTCTCATGTGCATTTCAAAAAAAGAGTGGGATAAAAACAAGAATAAATAAATAATCTTCATTTTGGTTCTCGCATGTTCAGTAACTCGGTCGCTTTGGGGTCAATCTGGGCATTACTTTGGGTATTTCCCCCCCTCCAGCGTCTGGGGTGCACGGCACGCACGGTGCCGGAACTCGTGCACGGGACATGATGCCCATGCTAGGGGGCAGAGGGCAAAATGCACAGTCCTAGTGTCCAATCCATGCCTCCCACCAGCCGTCAAGACAAGCCCCACCCACTCAGTGACTAATGCTCCGCCCCATCACACACTCCACCTCCCAGCATTCCCGGGGCAGAAAGGCGGCCAGTTGCTCTCCTGCTTCCATCCTCCCCCAGTCACCCTCTCAAGGGCTTTTTCTGGGAGGCCTCCATGAACGCGGAAGACCGATTTAGAGTCGAAATGAAAATCTGAAGCAATTTAAGAACATAAGAAGGGCTAGACTGGGTCAGCCCAATGATCCATCCAGCCCAACATCCTGCGTCCTAGCCCTGCAGCACGTATAGCGGGTGGGTAGCGAGTGGAGAGTGTCTCGTGTGAACGTGCCCTCAGAGCGAGAGAGAGAGCACACGTGGGTGACGGTTGTGGTGGCGGCAAGGGATCTGCAGGCCTGCCCTAGCGCCCAGAGGGTGTGTGGCTCCCGGCTGAATAATCGGTTTCATTACAGGGCTGTGCTTGGGGCCAAGTATTTGTATTTGCGGTTTTAATAGTTGGATTGCGTGCCTTGCATTTGGGCCTGGCTGCGGAGTTGGGAGACTGCAGTTCTGAAGCAGTGGCGGCCCCTGCAGGTGGGGAGGGCTTACTACAAACTCCCTAAGCAGCCCGGCTCTGTGGTTTTTTGGGGGGGGGGGCAGCCTGAGACCTCAGATACCATGTTTTGGGGGGAAATTTGGGGGTCACCCAAATACTGAGGGGTATCACCAGAGCTATATGTGAGGGAGATTTTGGGGTTGGGATAGCAGGGGAAGACTGCAGGTTAGGACTGAGGGGTGTCGGCAAACCCGCATGTGATGGGGGCCAAGGGGTAAGATGGCAATGGGCAGCAGGCAGGGATGGCAATTAGGGTGGCCATACCTCCCCTTTAACAGAGGATGCTTATGAGGAATGCATGGTACGGGGCTGCACTGAAACCAATGCAGCCCTGAAACATGTATCTTTCATAAGCGTCCTCTTTTAAAGGAGAGGTATGGCCACCCTAGTTGCATTGGTGCCAATGCAGGCCCTGCAACATGTATTTTTCATAAGTGGCCAGGAAAAATATACATAGGTGGCAGCCTTAGCTGGGCCCTGACTGGCTCCTGCCCCTTTACTTGCAGTGCGGTTCCCTACTCCAGGGCCACTGACCGGCTGCCAGGCCACCAATAGCAGTGGCTTCCCATTCCCAGATGGCTCCCTCCCTCCGAGTGGCGTCGGCATTCTGGGCTCACTCCTCCCTTCCTCCAGAACCAGTATGGCTTTCACAACCAATTTGGCTGAACTGCCTGAACATTGCCCCTGTCTGGAGGCTAGGGGGTGGGGTGGGGGAACAGCGGGGCTGTGTGTGATGGAGAGGCTGCAGGTTAGGATTGAGGGGTACCAGCAGGCCTGTGTTCGAGGGGGCGCCTAGGGCTGGGGGACAGCAGGAGGCATCCCTCTCTCTCTCCCTTTCCACCCTGCCCCTGCCGTGCTCATAAACACAGCAGCTCCAAAAACACGGCCAGCTCTAGCCGTGCCTTAGGCCGTCGCGAATCCTACCCAAGGTTTAATGGGGATAAATGGCATTCAACGGGCAATCCCAAGGGGGCTGGCTAAGAAAACCAGCAGCTGTTTATATCTGGGGAGTCGAGCGGCTGGATCGGAGACTCAAATCCCAGCTCCCTGCAGGCGTGCCGGTGCCCCCATGCCCTGCTGCAGGCACAGCCGTCTGCCGACGGCGGGGGGGGGGCGCGTGTGGAAATGTCAACCCCTGCCGGCAAATAACCATCTCATGCTACGGCTTGGCCTCCTCGTGTCTTTAGCTGTAATTGCTAAAGGTTTTGCAGGACGGCAGGGAGCCCTAGCGGGTCCCTTGGATCCTGCTGTCCCATCTCAATGGAATTGATAGGTCAAGGTCTGCCCAGGCCACTGTGGCGGCATCCGGGGCAGGTGGTGGATCAGCAGGAGAGACTGAGACTTCATTATCGAATCTGCCACGCTGCACAGGGTGCCCGACTGTCCTTCCCCGTCTCTCAGTCTGAGTTCCCCACCCATAATGTCAGGCCTGGCTGGTGTCCTTCTGTTCTAGGGGTCTTTTGTGTGTGTGTGTGGGTGGGTGGGTGGCACATCTGTGATGAAGGCTGCCTGAATTTGCTCTGTCTGGTTGACACCCCAATTAGGGTGTCCGCTGATGCATCCCCAGAATACAAGCCCTGAGAGAGGGATGGGGAAGAGGATGCGATGGTACCGGCAAAATCCCAGCCATGGGTGCATAGCTTAAAAAAATCCACCCCAGTTGGGTTGGGTGGATCAAAAAAGTGGTTCTGTCCTAGAAAATCTGGATGCGACGGTAACCCTAGCACTTCCCTCTACCACTGTCTCCCCTCTGCTGCCAGCGCCGCTGTTCCCACCTGAAAGTCATGAGATCATGGGCCGGGGGCTGGGTGGAAAATGTAGTAGTGCCAGTAGCGGGTGGAAAACAGGACAAAAAAAATACAAGACCGATAAATAAAGGGCAATGGACAAACCCTTTAAAAAAAGGACTGTCTTGTATAAAACAGAATCAATGGCTACCGTAGAGTGGCCATACCTCCCCTTTAAAAGAGGATGCTTATGAAAAAATACATGTTGCGGGGCTGCATTGGTTCCAGCGCAGACCTGCACCATGTATTTTTCATAAGAGTCCTCTTTTTAAAGGGGAGGTATGGCCACCCTACACAGCCCAATGCCTCCAGACCAGCCGGGACTCAGTTTTATCCACTCCTAGTCTCCACTGGCCACCACTCAATCCAGACTGTGCCAGTCCATGAATGTAAACTCTCTGCCGTCCCATCCGTACCTTGGAGGCTGAATAAACATGGCTAGCTTGGACTTATCTTGATATCTAATTGAGAATCACCGCCCCCCCCAGCCCTCTGTTCTTTCAGTCACACATACACACACCACCGGCTTCAAATGAAGAAGTTTATAACCGAGTTTAAGGACGTCGAAAAGGATCAGAGTTTATCAGAAGTTGCCTGGAAAAGTATTATTATTATTATTATTATTATTATTAACAAACATTTATATAGCGCCAGCAGTGTACCTGGTACTTTACAAAGTAATAAAATAGACACGGTCCCTGCCCCTAGGGCTTACAATCTGAAAGACAGGAGCTGGGGCAGAGACATAGGAAGGGGCACAGAGGGAGAGACAAGGGGTCTAACATTCATGAAGATGCGAGGTCTCAGGTACACGTACTTGGCTTGGTTATGATGAGAATGAAAAGTAGAGCTGTGCATTCCGGTTTTGATAAAACACAAAAGCCCATCTCAGCCTTTGAACTCGAAACACAAATACTGGGGCTATGTATTCAAGTTCTGGGTGACACACCCCCCCCCCAAATTTCCCCAAAAGCTTGGTATCTGAGGTCTCGAAATGGACCCCCAAAACACAAGAGTCGGGCTGCTTAGGGAGTTTGTAGTGAGCCCTCCCCTCCTGCAGGGGCCGCCACTGCTTCAGAGCTGCAGTCTCCCAACTCCGCGGCTGGGCTCAGACACAAGACACAAATATCAATCAACACAAATAGTTATTTATTTTATTTTAAACATTTGATAATCCCGCCCCTCCTGCCTCCGGCAGCTTGGGGCAGCTAACAATCTTAAAACATCATAAAAACGACATAAAACCACCACATCAAAAAAAACCAACCTGAAATAAAACCCACAAATACTTGACCCCATGCACAGCCCTGCTTGAACGTAACGAAAGGTGAAGGCACTTACCATTTATTCGAGCGGGACCCACACATTCTCCAGGAGCTGGGCCAAGCGTGTGGCTCCCCTGCCACCGTCACACACACACACATCCACGGTGGCCGTATATGCACATTTTTAGATGCCGTTTATGAGAAATACAGGTTGCAGGGCCTGCATTGACTCCAATCACTGATCCATCACTGACAGTAGGAATGAAACAAGAATCCATTTGGTCCTTGCGAGAATCTCGTTTAAACAGTAAAAAAACAAGAAGTTGGCATGCACACAATGACTGCCGGGCCGTTCTGCACATGCACAACCCTTTTCCAAAATGGCGCCAGCAAGGCAAACACAGATTAAAGAACAAGTGGCAAGTTTACAGGGGGAAGGTGGTTGTGCGAATGAGGATGAATGTGGAGCAAGACCGCTATACCCCAGCTAGGGATCAATCTCCATAATCCAGATTGATCTCTAGCTGCCCTTTGCCCAACTTCCCCATGCTAAGGGCTCATTCACCTAACACCCTTTTAGAGTGGGTAGTGGTCGAAACCCTCATTGAGTGTTGTGTGAAATCATTACCACTTCCTGTGCTCCTTGATCGTTCCTTATTCTCTGCCGCCTGAGGGAAGAAGGGAGTCATTGAAAATCAGAGGAATCGGCTGCAGTGTGAATGCTACAGGGCAAGGCCAACCCAGACTAAGGAACAAGAGGTGAGTTTACAAGGGGGAGGGGGAGGAAGGATGTTATGTGAAGGGGGTGACAGAGATCATGCGATCGTCAAGTTGGACTGGACAGGAAGTGGTAAGGAGTTCACACGACACTCAGAACAAGGGGTTGGTGCCACTCTGGAGAGCCCTCTCTGGATCCTGCTCCCGGAGACAGCCTGCTTGCTTACTAAGGAGAACCACTGAATCCCCAATGTCGCTCCCCACCTGGCCCTGTAGCACTTGAAATGTGGGTTCTCAGACCACTGCCCACTCAGAAAGAGTGTTAGGTGAATGAGCCCTTAGCGTGGCAAAGTTGGGCCAAGGGCCGTTAGAAATAAATCCAGATTAAATCCTTTGCCCCCGTGATGAAGCAGCTCTGCTATTTTTGATGCCAGCCCCTGACTGATGCTTGCCGAAGCTGCTTTGGTACGCCAAGGTGATTCATCCCACCTCATTCCCAGCTCAGACAGGCCTGCCAAAAAAAAGTCAGGTGGCGATAAAAATCACAATAATAACAACCCCATCCCCTGGGCTGGGCTGGGGGGGCCAGGGACCGAACACCCCTCCAAAGATCCAGGATTCTATTCACCCTCCGCAAAACGGGAGCATCTCCCTGGGATACTCAGTTTTGTGTGCCCAGCTGTGAAGTTGCCTTGGCAACGGAGCGAGAGAGGGGGAGACAGGGAGAGAGAGATGGATAGATAGAGAGAGAAGATAGAAAGAAGGGGGGGGGATGACTGCAGAGAAAGAATTAGAGACAGATTAGGAAGGAACAAAACTTGCAATTGCCCAGATCTGTTGCCCTATCACTAACTTGTGCTTTCCATCTCTGGAATGAACCCCTTTGCTTGTCTGACAAATAGATATAAGGAGCAATAGGGTTCAGAGTCTGCCTCCACCACCCCACCCCCGATTTTGCAGTAATTTAGGAACAGGAATTGACAAATAGACTAAACCCAACAGTGGGGAATTGCAGGCCTGGGGACCAAATGCAGTCTGCTGCTAGGATTATTATTTGCCCCCCTTTCATCATCATCTTTATTTGTATGTAGCGCCCCCCTGCCATGGCACTCAGAGTGCAAATAGAACCAATTGACACAACTTTTAATCTTCACGACAACCCTGTGAGGTAGGTTTGGCTGAGAGAATATTGTGCCTGGCCCAAGGTCACCCAGTGAGTTTCTGGCTAAGGTGAGACTTGAACCCAGGTCCCCTCCCCCCAGTCCCAATACTGCACACAGCCATTACACCACGCTGGCCAGTCACACGTTCCAGTTCTGGATAGTCTATGGCCGCTTTTAGACGTGAAACCACGCGTGGTTTAAAAATCCTGCCGGTGGGGTTTAGACGTAACGTTACGCGTGTTGTTGCCGCTCACTCATTCTTTCAGAGCCGTGGACTAAACACCTCGAGGTATTTAGCAATCATGTGCGTGGCATCGCATCTAAACCCCGCTGACGGGATTTTTACCCCGCGCGGGGTTTCGCGCCGCGAGTGGGGCGCGCACGTCTAAAAGCGGCCGTAGTCTATCCAGAACTTGAAAGTGTGACTGTCACGTCTAAAAGCAGCCTTGGTTCCTACTCTCAAGCACTGAAAAGCTCCAGAGAAGGGAGCCGAGATGAGGGCGTGCATCTAAGGAGAGGGGACAGATCCATGATCTGGACCCTCCTCTTCCCTTAAGCACCCCGACCCCACCTGCTGTGTGGCCTTCAGGGCTTGTACTCATTTTCAAAATGGCCCCTGGGAGGGAAAGATTTCCCCACCCCCGAGGGATGAGGTTCAGGGTTCGGTGACCCTTGGCGTTTGCAGTAATTTAGGAACATAGGAATTGTCAGAGAGACGAAATCTCGCTGTCCAGCTGTGCCAGCATCCCATCTCGAATCCCAGATGCTTCAGAAGACCCACCCAGACTGCACAGAGGTGGAAAAATCTTGCTTCCATCCCAGATTGGCTGATCCAGAAAGTGTAGTATCTCTTTTTTCCCTCGCCCCCCCCCCCCAAATTAAGCAGCATTAATTATAACTTGTGATAGTTGGGTCTATAGGGAGATGGGAGTATGGTGAGAAGGAAACATATGGGTTGAGATGTGTGGATAGATAATACATGGAAATATTAGAATTTGAAGAGAGATCCACTACTATCTGGTATCCGGTATCCAAACGGATACCAAATAGGTGTCCAGTTCAGTATGCACCAACTATCCAGTTAACCAGATTACCATTTATCACACGACCATTTATTTATTTATTTATTTCAGATTTTTATCCTGCCCTTCCCTTAAAAAGGTTAAAGGCAGCCTTTTTACTACCATTTATCAGAGTACTGTTTTACTATTTAATTATCATATGACTCTTTTTGTTTAACTCCCTCCCTCCCTCCTTTTTTAAAACTCCATCTCTTCAGTAAAGCCACATCCTCCATCCCCTAATCTAGAAACACCCCCACCTGAGAACACGGACATTATTTTAAATTATGAGAGATGTTTGAAACTGCCTGGAAATCTCATGGTGACACTGAGAGAGGGATAGTTAAAGAGAAAGGCACAGTCAAAGAGGGACAGATTGATGTTACTTTTACTCAAGTAGTTATTGGTCCAAACCTCCTTGTTCATGTCCATTTAAACCTCTAACAGATGGGCAGGGGCTATCCCATGTTCAACAGCCCTAGTTAGAAGTGGTTTTGTGAGTTAGGGAACACAACACACAGAGGCTGTGGTGCTCTGTCCCCCTCTAGTGGCAGCGCTGGGCCACACGGAGGCTGTGTGCTCTGTCCCCCTCTAGTGGCGGTGCTGGGCCACACAGAGGCTGTGTGCTCTGTCCCCTTCTAGTGGTGGCGCTGGGTCACACGGAGGCTGTGTGCTCTGTCCCCCTCTAGTGGCGGCACTAGGCCACACAGAGGCTGTGTGCTCTATCCCCCTCTAGTGGTAGCGCTGGGCCAGACGGAGGCTGTGTGTTTTATCCCCTTCTAGCGGTGGCACTGGGCCATGCAGAGGCTGTGGCACTCTGTCCCCCTCTAGTGGCAGTACTGGGCCACATGGCAGCTGTGCACTTTGTCCCCCTCTAGTGGTGTTGCTAGGTCACACATAGGCTGTGGCGCTCTGTCCCCCTCTAGTGGCAGTGCTGGACCACGCGGCAGCTGTGGCGCTCTGTCCCCCTCTAGTGGCGGTGCTGGGCCACGTGGAGGCTGTGGCGCTCTGTCCCCCTCTAGTGGCAGTGCTGGACCACGCGGCAGCTGTGGCGCTCTGTCCCCCTCTAGTGGCGGTGCTGGACCACGTGGAGGCTGTGGCGCTCTGTCCCCCTCTAGTGGCAGTGCTGGGCCGCTACAGAAACTGATGAGCTTGCTACTATTCTCTGGTAGATCCTTTATCTCAGACAGCAGAGGCTCACATTAACATCCAGAGATGATGCCCCCAGTTCAGCCCCCAAGAGTCGTCTCATCAATACAACAACTCGTTTTTGAACCCGGACCTTGGGGTCAAAGGTCTCAGCATTGCGAAGGGAAGCCAATTTCTCCTCCCCTGGCACCGAGCACATTGAGAATGTGGGCAGGAACACAATTAGTCCGGGTAACCATAGTGACGGTGGAAGGTACAAGAAAGCCACCAACGGCTTCAGAAGAGGAGCGTACACAAGGGCTACCTCAGACACACAGGCCCCCGTGCATAGAGACAGGCCCAGGGAGCAGCAGATTCACCTGCCTCCGTTGCTACAACGGCTCTGGCTGGTGTTTTTTTTAAGGGTCCTTTCCTACCATCCAATTTCCTGGAACAGTCAGAAAGATCAGACCGAATTTGGGGGCGGGGAGACACCCTGGCCATTTGCGCAAGCACAAAATAGCAAATGCGTATGATCTTTCTTTAGTTTATTTATTTCATTCAAATGTATGTGCCACCCTTGCCATTAAGGCTCAGGGGGGCAGCTTACAGCTCCACCTCTCCCACCGCAGAGCTCACCAGCAGCGGGGGCGGGGTCAGGTTTTGCCACCCCCACCCCTTCAATTTGCTGGGCCCAGGGGCGTAGCTAGGTTGGAATAGGCCCAGCTACAAGAAATGGACCAAATCACCATCTTCTTCCCTTTCCCACCCTCTCTCTCCTCCCCACAGCGCCTACCCCTCCCTCCCTCCCTCCGCTTGCTGCGCCTGGGCCCCGGAGCCTGGGGCTGCTACCTGCCTCGTGCCGCTGGCGCCGCTGGTCCTTACTCAGTCCCATGCTGCCCACCCCCACCTCATTCCGCTTTCGGCTCAGCTCAGTCTAAGGTGGCCATACCTTCCCTTTAAAAGAGGGCACTTATGAAAAATACATAGTACAGGGCTACACCCTAGCTCAGTCTCCGCCTGGCTGTGCCGCAAAAGGACAGAATTTCTTCCTGCATGGGGGCTCTGGGGGCCTCTGTTTTATGTCAGTTCTGGGACTCTCTGGGACTCTGTGTATTGGGGGACCCTCCATGCGCCCCCCCCTTCAAGATACATGTTCCTGTGGCAGGGGTGTAGCTAGGCTGGAATGGGTCAGTACTCTGACTCCAGAGTCACTTCTGACACCGCAGCGCTTCTCCACCCTCCACTCGCTGTTCCTGAGCCTCGGAGGCTGCGCTGTTGCCTCAGGCTGCAGATGTCGCTGCCAATGTTTACCCTAGCCTGTGCCGCCTGCTACGTCGGTGACTGGCAACTGTCGATTGGGGAGGGGGCACAGGAGTGGGGACTGGGCAGGGGTTCTGTAGGGTACTATAGGGCATCCAAAAATCAAGGGGCATATGGGCCCCACAAGTCGCCTATAGCCTGCTGAGTGGGCACTTCCACTTCTGCTCAGCTCAGTCTCCACCCGGCTGCAACAGGACAGGATTTGTCCTCCCGCCAGCTTGGGCCCTGGGACAAATGTCCCTCCTGCCCCTTCGATAGCTATGCCCCTAGTCCTGTGAGTGCAGTCCCACAGCCTGGGCTAGTCTGGCCTGGGCCGGCCTTAGAATTTGAGGGACCCAGGGTGAAGATCAAATATGGGGCCCCTGAAGGTTCCCACCTTGTTGGGGACACCCTCTGCCGGGCCCTGAAGGTCAGCAAGTTTGGAACCCCGTTCCCTGCCCTGGTGAAAACAGGAGCCACTGAAGGGCCCCTAGACGGAGCGGGGCCTGGGGCAATTGTCCCGGGTCACCTTGTGCTGTGGCCAGCCTTGATTCCAGCCCAGGAGAAATGGCTAAATCAACCCTTCTTCTACCTCCGTTTACAGCAGGGCTGAAACGAGAATGCATTTGTTTCTCGCCAGGATCGAGAATAGTTACCAAGATCCCAGGACGATCTCGGTAACGGTTCGAGACCTTGGTTAAAAAATTTTCTTGATTTACCTTGATTGCCCCCGTACCATGTACCGATTTACCATTTACCGCTCACTGCGCGTACCACGTTCGTCCCAGTAGCGTGCACGGACAAACCGGCCACTGCCGCTGTCCGCACGTGCAGCCCTCTTCCAGGATGGCATTCGCAGCATGGCTGCCATTTTGGAAAAGGGCAGCCATTTTGCACGTGCGCAGTATCAGGAGGAACGCGGTACATTGGTATACGGCACACGGTAAATCAATCCTGGTAAATGATGGTAAATCGAAAAAAAGTCTTGACCGAGAAAGGGGGCGGGTTCTTGATGATCGATTCTCGCTAAAAACGAGTCGAGAAGCGTGGTTTCAGCCCTAACTTACAGTAGCATCCTCCCGACAAGGATGTCACGAAATTGCTACTGGAGGGCAGGTGAAATTGGACCGGAGGTGAGTCTAATGAATTCAGAACTCTTGGGAAGCCAAGGGAGGGGGTGGGATGAGAGAAGGGGGCGGGACCCTGTATCTTGGTGCAGTGTTCTTGCTCTGTGTATTTTTAATGGCAGAGCCACTTCGCAACGGTGGGAAAGGAGCTAAAAATAGCAGCCTTGCCACCGTCTCCGCAAAGAGCCCCCAATCAGTCTGCGCGAGTGGCTGGAAGACACCGGCGTTTTGATCACAGCTCTGCAGGGCTGGCAGCTGGAGAGAAGGGGGGTTTGGGGGGGGGGGAGGCAGAAGGAAGGAACCACTGCAAAAATGAAAAAATGCAGAGAGGGCTTTGGACAGACGGCGCGACTGGCTTTGAGCTATTCTAGTCCCCCTCTCCGAGCTGAACGATGATGCTGATGATTGAGTTAAAGAGGTAAAAATAATCCCCCCTCAGCCATGCACATATGCACACATGTGCCCGGTGCACAGAGCTCCTAAGATATGAAAGATTTGCAGATCCTCGTGCGGCTTTTTGGAGAGGGCAGACGCAGAAGCATGCAACCAAGATGAGCAACTGAGCAGCGAGAGACGGCATCCGATCCCAGGTACTGTGTACGGCGTTAGGGGGAAAGAGACCGAAAGGAGGGTCGGGCAAAAACTGACCGAAGGGCAGCTTGCTTTGGTCAGTTTCGCTGCCCTTTTTTTTAGGGATAGGAAGACAGTGGCTGTTTGGGGGCTGGGGGCTGGGGATGCATGGGGACTGGGAGATGCTCTCTGCTGCTGATATGAAGAACCTGCTTCTGTTGCGATAACTACAGGGTCCCTATAGCCAAAGGGTCATCCCTTATTTCAGACCACCGCCGCCCCAGAAACCGTAGTAAATCAGAACGCTGCAGCGTTCTCCTGGGGGTGGGGTGGGGTGGGATGTTTGATCAGTCGCCCCTAAACAAATCACTGCTTTGTCCTTTAAAAAAATAAAATAAACCCACGTCTTCCATTGCTGCAGGTTTTTGGAACAGTCCGGTTGGCATTGCAACTCCCAAGACTCTTCCCCGGGGCTTATTGCTTAATAACTATTGCCACGGATTTTCCTTGTCATCGTACGGTTAATTCATTCATTTGGTGGCCCTTGGTCTGGAGATGCTCAGGTTGCTTTTTCTGTCCTTCCTTAACTAGTCCCGTTGCTGATCTGAATGGGTCCAGAACAGGGTTGCCCCCTTCTACGATTTTGGCCTCCCATTTTGGCCTACAGGAGTCTCGGGGGTCAAATAGCAAAAGGTGGCATCCCTAGTCCCGAAGTCTGGAGTTTGTTTTTTGTTTTAAAAAAACCCAACAAACTCAAATAGCCTTTGATGGCCTTTGGGTGCCTTATTCTGTGAGAAAAAAAAGTCACCTGTTTCACAGAATCCAAACAGAAGGGGATTTATCCCTTGATTCTGAACTCCGGCATTCATCTCCACAAGAGCTTTTCAAGACTCTATCAATCACCCACTTCATTCAGCTGGATGCATGATCTGCTCACATTGTAGGTGGTTATGTAAGCTGAGGAACGGGAAACTCCCTTAGTTATTGAAACCCTGGTCCATTTCATTTCTCTCTCGCCTTCCCAGAGGAGGAAACAAAACCCCCTTCCTGTTTCAAATTCCCAGGGGGGGAAAAGACCCTTGGGAGAATTAAATTCCCCAATAGAACCAATGATTGAACGACCCCATCGAAATCCGCTGAGTATTTCCAGAAAAATCAAGCTTTTCCCCTGGAATCCGCCATGGACGGGATCCCACCCTTTTCTTACGCGTTGCTAAAAATGGGAAGGCGCAGGCCGGACCCAATTCTGGGAGTGTAAGTGAAGTCAATGGGAGCTGAGCAAATTGGCCCCAATGGGGAAAGGATCACACTGTCTTCTCTTTATTTATTGTAATGTTCACCCTTCCCACTTTAATTTGATTTTGAATAGTCCCCTATCGCTTTGCCGATTGGGTATTTAGATCTTTCGAGACCACTTCTTCCTCTGCAAAGGTTCAGTGCTTGCAAAAGGTCTGTTCTTTGCAAGACTCCTAAGCTAAAAATGGCTTTTTAAAATATACTTTACACCTCCTATGGGAGGTGATTCAAAAGGTAAAGCAAGATTTGTAACCCACCCCACCCTTTCAACCCCAAGCGTAACTGATCTTAGCAAAGAATAAATCAATTATGCAGGTTTAGAGGGATTCCGAGATGAAATTACGTGGTTTATTACACCCCCAGCATGACATATGGATTTTTTTTCTGATATGATATACGGCTCTCGTCCATTTCATCTGAGAGCCCCTAGTGGAGCTGGTAGGGGGGAAGAAAAAAAGAGAGAAAGCTGCAAGGAATCGGAGAGGTAATTCCGCCTTCGTCCCCACCGCCCTGGAAACAAATGAGCACACTCTTGCCGAGCTGGTATATTGAAGTTGCGATGATGGCCAGAGCAGTGGAGGGGATGTGAGTGAGAATGTTGCGTTGGGGGTGCAGGAGATGGGAGGGGGGCGATTTATTTTATTGATTTATTTTATTTTACTTAGACATTTTACTCTCTCCAGAATGAGGGCCGCATTTTTAAAGCCGCTCAACCCCCTCTCCGCTCCCGCCATTTCGGATCCCCAAATCGACTGAGGCCTCATTTGCAAAAGCGCCAAATAAATGCCCAGGTGGTGCTTACTCTATGACCCGATTTTCAGAAGCTTGGGGACGTCACTAAAGCCTCACCGATGAGGAGGAGCGGGGCCTGGCCTTACTGGTGAGCTGTCGCGACTCCCACCATGGCAGGCCCCGTTTTTCCATGGGGCAGGGCCTTTACTCCCTCCCTCCAGGGCCCCAAACATGACCACCTCTAGGGCCCTTCAGAGGCTGCGTTTGAGGGGCCAGAGGGGAGAGGGCGAGACTTCCAGGAACACCACATTTTTTTCCTTTGCCCCCCTGGGCCCTGCAAATGTTAAGGCTCACCCTGAGGGGGAGCAGAAGGGTGGCACTGATTTTCTGGGGGGTGGCAGAGGTGTAACTAAGGGTCCTGGTGCAGAAGATGGGGCAGGGGACACAGCTGAAGCAGGGAGCAGGAGCCCCCCCCGACTTGTGGGCCCGTTGCATCTGGCACACCATCTGCACTGCCTGTTCCTTTTAAAACTATGCCCGGGGAGAGGGGTGGCATTGCTGATGGAAAGGAGAAATCAGGGCCTCTTGCCCCCAGATGGGGGGGAGGGGCAGCAGTCTCAGACAGAAGGGGCAGCCACACGATGCCCTTATTGCACCTTGGGCAGCCTTAGCCGTTCACTGTGTCCTGTGCCTGACAGCTGCCAGATATTCCCCCTGCCCCGCCCGCGGGCCACATAGCTGACTGAGCACGCTCGGAAAAAGGCAGCGGATGCAGCGCACAGCAGCCTTGCCCAAAGCGGGGTAAGGTTGCCCAAGGCGCAGTAGCGCGCCGCCACTCGTGGGCCCGGTTCCCATGCGCCCTGCCACGCAGCGTGGTCTGCTGCAGGGCTAACTCCCTCCTTCGTCAAATTCTGCCTTCTGTGCCCCTGGGATGCTGCACTCTTTTGAAAACGAGCAGGGGGGCAGCTCCCTGTCTTGAATTTGGGAGAGGATCTGATCCTTTAAGGACAGCAAAGGGGTTGCAGTTCGCCTAAGGGAAGCAGACAGAGCAGAGGCTGGGGAAGGTAGGCTGGGCAGAGTCTTCGGGGGGGGGGATACGGGGGCCCCTTCTGCAGTCATCTGGCCTGCGTGACGCTAGACTGAATGGCTCCTTCGGCCTTGGATATTATTTACAGACGTGGCCTCCTCATCTTGCCAGGGATGTAGGAGACCTGGAGAAGGGCAACTGATCCGGGCTCTGTAACGGCTTTTGTAGGGGGAAGGCCGTATCTCCCAATTGTCCCTATTTAGGAGGGGCAGGCCCTCTTTGGGTGCTGAATCCCACTGTCCCTCTTTCAGGAGAGCTGGGATTCAAGCCTCAGGCCCCCTCTTTCCCGGTCGCCTCCCAGGAAAAGCCCTTGAGAAGCCGACGGGGAGAGGCTGAAAGGACACGAAATTCGGTGGAATGAGAAACAGCAGAGCGTCTGTCCCTCTTTATGCCCTTGGGAATGTAGGGAAGGGGGTGTAAATGTGTGAGGGGCGGAGCTTATTTGCTGAAGGGCGGAGTTTATTGGCCAAGGGGGCGGGGTTTGCCTCTCACTGGCCGCTGGAAATGTTGGGAAACGTGGAGAAGGCTGCAAAGATTACCGTTCTTCTGCTTAGGAAGGAATCAACCGCAGGGGGATATGAGAGAGGTCTCAAGGGGTAGGATACCTCTGGCCTTGGGGTCCTCTTCCAGCCCATGTTGCCCCTCCATCCCACCCTAAGGACTCCCCCAAACTTACACTCCCTATGGCCTGCTGTTCATTTTCTGGTGTCCATCAGGCAATAGGCAAAGAAAGGGAAAGTCTCCAAAGTCCAGCAATTCCAGGATTGCCGCCAGGACTCCATAGAGACCTTCCAGCACAGCTCTCCTCTGCTGCCCCCCAGACCAACAGCCCCCACCCCCCTGATTTCCCAACATGGCTATGCCTCCCGCCACTGCAGAGCTCTCTGCTGCAGGTGGGGTTCCAGCCCAAAGCTCTCCCCCCGCAATGGTCACACACCCACCTTGGGATGTTCTGGCCTTGGGATCTTCGGGTTGGTGTGGATCCAGCCCATAGGAGGGAGGAGTTCCCCACCCCATTCTACAGCCATGAATGGTGCAGAGAAAGTGACTAGGGAGCTGTTGTTTACCATCTCTCCTAAAACAAGGATTGGTAGGTTGAAAGCAAACAAAAGGCAGCACTTTGGCATACGAGGCACGGTTGCCCAGTGGAACTCATCGCCACATGATGTTGTGAACTGCTCAGTAGTGTCACTTGTTTTCCAAAAGGATCAGATAAATTTATAGAGGGTAATCCCATCAAATGGTTATAAGACAAGATGGTCTGGGGCTGGTTTAGGGGATGCTTAGGATGTTCCTAAACATCAGAGAGTCCAAAGCTGGAAATGAACAGAGGATGGCTTGCACTTGAATTGAATTGTTCTTATTCATTTCCTCTGTGTCAGGGTTCAGGGAATCAGGGCTACAGGTTTTGCAGGAATGGGCCTGGGGAGTAGGTGCAAAATTGGGGCTGTGATGGTGAGGGATCCGATCAGATTCAGAATAGATGCAGGAAAGGAATGGTGGGCTGATAAAACGGTCTGTCCAGCTTCCTGTTGCCACCAGCCAGCCTTTATCTGGCAGGCAGCCAATCAGGAAGCTGGGTGGAGCAAGGGACAAGGTAAGCCAATTGGGAGGCTAAGGGGCGTGGCCACAGGAGCCCACCCATCCAGAGCATGAGGGCGGCACAGTGGAGCTATCCACTGGCCCCAGGTTACCAAGCAGGGCTTAACTTGAGGGGCAGGGGGGGGGCTTGCTAGGGCAGAGCCCTGGGAAATGTTCCAAGTAGGAGTGTACACCTCAAAATGTGAAAGACCAAGAAAAGGGCTTGGGTACCAGAAATTCATTTTTATTTTTACAAATTAAGCACAGGTACCAAGGGTGCCAGATCAACACACTTGGTCCTTTACGCTCTGAAGCATCTGGACTGGCCATTGTCGGAGACAGGATACTGGGTCTAGATGCGTCATTGGTCTAGCCCAGTTTGGCCATGCTTCTAATCTTAAAATTTGTGAACTCCTTCACTTGAACAGAGCAACAATGTTAATTTAGCTTGTGTCGACGAACTACAAGAGCTGGGTCTAAAATGTCCCCTCAAAAAAATTTGATCTCAATTTTGTTTTCAAAAGTGGCACCGACCAGTTATTTTTATTTTTGTTGAAATAGGGGCGGATTGGCCATAGGAAAAATCCCGGTGAGCCACTGACTCCTGGGGCAGTTCAGGTCAAGCAGGGGCCGGTGCCCACGGAGCTGGGCTGAGCTAGGCCAGCCCAGGGGCAGCTGCCGGCTGGCCCATAAGAGCCATGTGCCGGCGTCCCCCTCCCCTGGGGGGATGATTTGGGGGGGGAGGGGCTGCTGGGGGGATGGTTTGAAGGGAAGGGGCAGGGGATACAATTTTCTCGGACAAGTATTTGCAGAAAAGTGAATGAACCAAGGCACAAATGCCTACATAGGGTAGTTTCAGACGTGACAGGCTGTTTGGCCGGCCACGCCGAACCGGGATCCGTCTTGGATCCCGGTCCTTTAGACGTGCCGGCCTGATCGCAGAGGGGAATCGGGGAGGGGGTGAGGCTGTAAGGCGCAACGTGTGGCCGCTCAGCCCCCCGCCCCCGTGTCCACGGCTCCCCTCCGTCATGGAGATGGGCAGACGCAGTGGCCAATCAGGCTGCTGCGCCCGATTCCATCCCGTGGTCGGGACTCGATTCCGGGACGGGGCTGGCAAGCAGACGTTCACCGTGACCATTCCCAGCCCCATCCCGGCCAACCTAACTACGGTTCTGGAGATGAAGCCAGCCTCACCTCCGGAACCGTGGTCGATTTTGATCCCGGCCAGGAGTTCACTGTGGTGAACATCTGACCGGGAGCAAATAGACGTTCCCGCGATCGCTGCCATCACACGGGACCCACTGTGATTCAGTGTGGCAAACAGCGATCTCATAACATCTGAAAATACCCATAACGTGTGCAGTTTAATTTGAAATAACCTTTCCAAATGCTGCTTTTCTACCTAGCTTCTGAGTGTTTTCTGTAATCTGGGCTAGCTGTTAAGGTACTTCTGTTTTCTCTGCTACTGCACTCCTGCCGTTACATTGCCTGCTGGTGATTATTGCAGCCCCAGTGGGCTTATAATTGAAGAGGAACAAGCCTGGACTCACTTGGGTGAGGCTCTGTGGTTGTTTGCTAGAACTGCTATCCTTGTGTGCGTGTTTTATTCCATTGATCATGATCATGTGTGTAATTTTAGGGTTGGCTCCGCCTACTGTAGGGTTGGCTCCACCTACTGTAGGGTTGGCTCCGCCTACCGGGGCTTGGCTCCGCCTACCGGGGGGCAACTTTCAGAATATTTTCTGACACCCTGGGGAGGCTGCCATGCCTTGGGTAGCCATAACCTACTCTGGCTCTAAACTGAAGTTACTATAACAGCATCAGGGCCCATGTGTCTGGGGGCCCCACACACATCTGCACACTGGAGCGGAGAACCCCAGTAGGGGGCCCATTCCGTCATCTGCACCAGAACCCATTCCCACTTAGCTACCCCCTTTCTCCCCACCCCTGGTGAACACTGTCTGAATACTACCAAAGTGGAGCAGTCACTAAATCAAAGGAGTTGCTTCAGTTTACCTCTGTTCATCAGAACGTGGCCTTAAATTGTGGGAGGGTGGGGGGCAGCCTCTGCATGAACCAGACAGGCATGACTGACGAGAGTCACACAAATGAAACGTCAACCAAATGTCAACTTCCTGATAAATCCACCGTGAAACCGCCTCATTAAAAAGAGAAAAGGAGGTGGGTGGCTGATCTCTCTCGGTGACTCGAACATCCTTGGCCTCTTCCTAGAGGTCAGACCGAAGACGACCCGTTGATATGGTTCGCAGAGAAAAAAGCAGGAGGCTTCCCAACCATCATCGCCTCAAGACTCGCCACCGCTGACATCCAAAATACTGGGAGTAAAGAAAATATCTGAGGCATAAAGATCACGCCTCTTTTTTCCAACGTTTGACGGTCGATATTTTGCCCGGTTGTCTGACTTTTATTTTCTGAAAGGAACCTCTGCAGAAATTCAGACAAGGCTGGCCGACCACCCCTTTCTGCTTAGCCATGGCTTGTCTAAAGGAGCCGTGCACGCCTTTTGGCGCAGCTGAATATTCTGCGAGTCGTTGAAGTAAACTAAATCCGCAATGAAGTGGTTGCATCACAGCACCGTACTTACGACCCGAAGGTGACAGGAAGGCTGCTGTTGGCTTCTGAAACACGCCCGTATAGAATTGTCAGGTGGTAGGTGACCTCAAGGGTCACCTAGTCCAAACCCTTGCATTCAGACTTTGTTGAAATAGGCGGTAAAATTGCCTCACTGTAAGAACGGTTGAGCAATGGAATAAGTTGCCCAGGAAGGTGGTGGGTGGATTCTCTTTCCTTGTCTAAACCAGGTTGGACAAGCATCAGCAATGTTATAGACCAGGAAGGGTGGAAGAACCTCAGGCCAAGGGGCCACATGGCCTCTAGATGCACTTCCTACCCCCCCTCGTCTACCTTTTGGGGACACGTTATTACACCGGTGCGCCGAAGTCTGCACTGGCTCCCTATGGCTTTCCAGACACAATTCAAGGTGCTGGTTTTGACCTTTAAAGCCCTAAATATCTGGGCCCCGCATATCTGAATGACCGCCTGTCTTTCCATGTCCCATTGTGGCCCCTGCAGTCAGCCGGCAGCGCCCTCCTGTAGGAAGGGGACTGTAGAAGGGGGCAGCCTAATTGGGACACTGGCCCTTTAAGGGACATAGCACCAGCAAGGGTGCCCGTGCTAGTTGAGGCTCAGGTGCTGTATGGAATGCAGGACAGCACCTGATGCCTCTCACCTTAACTTGGGTGTGGCTGAGCTTGCCCGAGGCTTGCGTAGGAGCCTAAGTAAGGGATCAGTACAGGGAGAGACCTCGAGGAGGCAGGAGCCGGGGAAGGGCTCTACCTCCGAGAAGGGGAGTTACTAGAGAGGGAGTTTGAGGAAGCGGGAGCTAGGTAGAAGCTCTGCTTCAGAGGTAAGGTAGACCAGCCCCCGAGCTGAGGGCTGGACGATTAGGACTAGGGCTGAAACTCGATCTCGATTTTCTCGCGAGGATTACGATTCTTGACTTGTTTTTTTATATATATAATAGAGAAAATCCCGGTTCTCGACACTTTCTCAGTCTAGAATTTTTCTCGATGATACCATTGACTGTTGACCATTACTGTTTATCGTGCACCACGTTCATCCTGGTGATGCACAAAATGGCCGCCCTTTTCCAAAACGGCAGCAACGCTTGGAAGAGCATCGGAAGTTCTTGGGAGAGATTTTCTCGAGAAATAAATGAATTCTCGTTGACATCGGGTGAGTGCTGGGAGACAGGAGCGTGAGCTGGGCTAGCTTCCTTGCGGAGGGTTCGGTGAGCTGCAGGAGAGATTTGTGCCTGGTCCGCAGAACCGTAAGTACGATTGATTGAGAGAGACTATGAGAGGCTTGTCTCTGATCTGAGGAGGGACTGTGCCCAACAGGAGAGGCTGAGACAGAGAAAACCCAACCCTGAAAGGTCTAGGCGGTGCATATAGAGGAACTGTAGGTGGGCGTGGGATCTTCTATAGAATAAAGGAATCTTGAGCGATAATTCCCTGAGAATGCGATTGGTGGACAGCATCCTGCAAGGACTCAACCCCAGGTCCCCTCTACCCTGTTACAGGGACAAATAAAAAACAGTGGAATCCTAGGGGTAGAGGTTCCCTATCCCTGAGTCCTAAATTGAGTCTGACTCTGACCTGGCTACTATCATCTATGCCTTCATCACCTCGAGATTGGACTATTGTAACACGCTCTACATGGGGCTACCCTTGGTGACGGTTCCGAGACTGCAGCTAGTGCAGAACGCAGATGCCCGTCTCCTGACAGGGATGGGTCGCCAGGAATGTATAACACCGGTGATCTGTGTGCTGCACTGGCTGCCCCCATAGTCTTCCGGGCACGATTCAAGGTGTTGGTTTTGACCTATAAAGTCCTATATGGTCTGGGTCCCACCTACCTGCGGGACTGCCTCACCTCTCTCCCCCCACCCCCGGGTCCTGGGCAGGCCCCTGAGGTCAGCCAGGAGTGCCCTCCTTGAAGTCCCCCCTGTAGTTGGGGGGCGATGATGGGGAGGGCATTCTCAGTGGCTGCACCGAGGCTTTGGATTTCCCTCCCGGTGGATGTCCGCCTGTCCCCGGACCTCCCCTCCTTTCAGATGAGATGTAAGACCTGGTTGTTCCAGAAATAGGGATGGGTGAACAGAACTGAGTTCGGAAATTCGGTTCGGTTCGGAAGTTGGGTTCGGGCGACCGAACTATTCGGGTTCGGGCGACCGAACTATTCGGGTTCGGGCGACCGAACTATTCGGGTTCGGGCAACACTCCGAACTTCCAAACAAAGTTAGGAAATTCAAACCCCATTGAACTAAATGGAATATTATCTTTTAGGGATGGGCGAACAGAGACGAGTTCGGAAATTCGGTTCGGTTCGAAAATCGAGTTTGGTTCGGAAGTTCGGTTCGGTCGACTGAACTGGTCTGGTTCGGTCGACCAAACTATGAACTTCCGAACCGCGTTCGCCCATCCCTATCCAGAAAGCATTTGGAGAGGGAGCAGGGTGAGAGGGGGTTGGGTTGGGAGGAGTGGGCTGGGCTTTTTCTTGGGCTGTTTTTGTTTTTAAAATCTGTATAATACATTTTATTATTATATTCTTATTGAATGCTGTAAGCCGCTCTGAGCTGCCGTGGGCGGGAGGGAGCGGGGTATAACTTTAAAAAAAAAAAAAAAAAAATTATTCCTGCTGGATGTTTCTCCAGCCTTCTCTTAATCCCTCCCCAGCCGAAGAAAGGAGATTCCACAACCTCTCTTGGTGGCTTCTTCCATTGCCTAACGGCTCTTACAGTTAGAAGGCTCTTCCTGATAGTTATCCTAAATCTGCCTTCCTCCAACTTCCTGAGGAGAAGCCCACAAACCCCACCAGAGCCTTCCCGCCCCCCTTCCCCCCACCCCGCTGATAGATCTGTGTGATATCTTGTGTATTTTTGTGTGTGGTGTGTTTGGTTTTTTTTTAACATAGCAGATGTTCAAAAAACAAACAAACTGATGGGCTGCAAAATGCATTTGCGTTCAAGATTTGCATAATGTGCCGGGTTTGGTTAATTTGGATCATTTATTTTAGCTTGTAGAATGGGGGCAGAATTTTTAGGGTGGGGTGGGGGTATTGCAGAATCCACAGGCCGTGGTTATAGCCACTGAAATGCAGGGTAATCCGCAGCTGTGTGAACACACTGGGTTAACACACACGGGGCCCGCGACACACCAGCACATCTGTTTGAGCCGCCAGATGTTAGCTCGGGATTGCCCCGGGGGGGGGGGAGGGCGGGGGGAGGAGGCTGTCCCGGGCTGCATTCTCGGAAAACCTCCGAGGATGCAGCCTGAGCTAAAGGCCGCCAATGTGAGCTAGCACGTGGGTTCAGCCCCACAGGGGTCGCCATGGGGTCGGGGCTCTGGGGGATAGGGAGCGGGCAGGGCCGACCGGCAGCATGTTTCTTGATGCAACAAACAGACATCCTGCGGGCGTCAGAACAGCTCGCCGGCCACGGGCAGTTTACTTCAGTGACCCTCCCCGTCCTGCACCACGTCAGCTGCGGTTTCCCACCTCGGGCCACGCCAGGGAGCCGCCGTGCTGCCCACATGTCTGTTTTTATCCATTGCTGCAGGGCAAGGCAAACACAGATTGAGGAACAAGTGGTGAGTTCCCAAGCGGGAAGGGTGTCATGTGAATGAGGGCTAAGGGAGGTGAGAGCCCAGTAAGACTCCAGCCTCCATAAAGTAATTGCAAGGTACCTTGCAAATGCTGGGGTGACACTGATTCTTGACAGATGGACAGGAAAAGGCACAGAACATGGAAACAGCCAGTAGAGCTGGTTCAAAAAAGCCATTTCAATTGTATGGATATTAATATTTTTAATATACAATATATTTAAGATATTGATCTAATATAATATATATTAAAAATTTAATATATAATTAATTTAATATCATATTCCATGGCTGTTCATCATTTTGAATCTGTATACATTTTCAATAATCTTTCAATCAGAATTCTGGCGGTAGCCATTTTTCAGAGGCGCGGAATGGCCACCGCCATTTTGTGGAGGCGCAAAAGGCCATTTTTCTGTCTCCCATTCGGTCCTGTCAGAACGTGGCCCCAACTATCGGAACCAGGCAAAAATTCCAGTTTCGACCCTCGTGACCAGCCATAAAACCAAGCCAAAGCCACAGGCCCCTTCTCTAACCACTAGGTCACATTCCCTCCTTGAACTAAAAGTCAACCCTAGGAGTCTTGACTCCCAGCCCACGTTCCCCAGAACCAGGGCTTAATTTGCGTCAAGGCATCAACGTCGTCTGCGGTTAGAGGTGGGACTGTTGGGGCATTCTGAAGCCTGGGAACTATATTGTAGATCAGATGCCTTGCTGGTGGGGCCGACGTGTATGCTCGGGGTCTAACGGATCCCCATATAGGGGGTCGGGAAGGGATTTTCCCTCCGGGCAGATTAGCAGTCGACTCTGAGGGGTTTTCCCCGCCTTCTCCTCCAACGTGGGTGCGACTCGCCTGTTTGGCACATCTGGATCCGTCTTTTTCTAAAATGATTTCCTGTTGTTTCAGGCATTGGGGCGCTCTGGTTGGTCCTGAGCTCTCCTTGTAGCTGTCGGTGGGATTTCTCTGTGCGGATGGCGGGTCGTGCAGGGGGCTCGACTAGATGACCCTTGATATTCCTTCCAGCCTTGTGACTCTATGGCTCCATCCCAACATCTCCTTACCTCCTCCGGCTCAGTCTTGGGTCCTCCGTCTAGATCCTGTCATGGCTGCTACTGTCCAAGACCCCACTTGATCCAGCCATGGGTGGGGTGGGAGCCAGGACAGGAGTCTACTGATGCCACTTATGAGCTGTTGGGTGGCACGCCCCCCCCAGTGCCAAACGACTGATGGGTGGCCCCCTCCTCACCCACCAAGCCTTCATTCCTCACCCACTAAGCATCTTTAGATTGTAAACCATAGGCAGGGGCAGCGTCCATCTCATTGTCCTGTAAAGCACCAGGTACACAGCTGGCGCTATACAAGTGCTTATAATAATAATTAATAATACAGTTGCCATATCTGCACATTTTTAGAGGACACTTATGAGACATACAGGTTGCAGGGCTGCACTGGGGCCAATGCAGCCCCGTAACCTGTATTTCTCATAAGTACCCTCTAAAAATGTGCATATCCGGCAGCCCTAACTATGCAGCAGCCCCCGCCTCCCCCCACACGTACATTAGGCCTGGCAGGGCTGGGAGTGGGCTGTTGTGGATGGGCCAGGGAGGAGGCCCTGTTTGGCAGGGTGTGTTTTGGCTGGTGGGTCCCGGCAGGACCACCCCACCAGCCTCTCTCTGAATCCCCCCATATGCTTTCGGGGACTAGGGGCATGGCTTAGGGTTGCCACCGCCAAGACGCCGGGTTTTGACCCAAGGTCTCTCCGGGAGAAACTCCCATTTCTTCAGGTCATCTGGGACCCAGAGAAACTGGGGCTTCAGAAAGCAGCCACGTCAGAAAACGAGGGTTGAGCCATAACGAGTTCCCCACCCACTTTCTGATGTGGCCCCGCCCTCCTGCGGAGCATCCGGAGATGATGCTCCGTCAAGGGCGGGGCTACATAAAACAAGGGTGTGATGGTCCCTTTGAGTCTCCCCCTTTCGGATGCAGCCCCACCCCTTGAGCAGCGTTAGGAATAGACCGGAAACGGGTAGTTTCGAGTAGTTTATCGGGTGCCTGATTGGAACCCGAATACTATGTCAGTGGTCAGATTACCACAAAATACTGGGTATTATCATTACCGATTTACTAGTCAGTAAAACAGTAAATCGAGACAGGAAGTCTAAAAATCGAGACAGGAAGTTGGAAAATTTATACCAGAAGTTGGGTAATTGACAAATCAGGTAGTCCATCAAGCACTAATTGAGTACCGGGCCCTTTGTTCCTGGGTACTCGTTTCAGATCAAGTCGGGACATCACAATGCCCTGTGAGAGGGCGGGGTTATGTAAGAAAGGGGTGTGGCATCCCCTTTGCCCCCACCCCCTACCTGCTGTAGCTCCGCCCCCACGGAACATTATGACATCATGATGCTCTGTAAGTGGCAGGGTTACCTCAGAAAGGAACAGGACAGCCCCTTTGCCCCACCCCCTTCCTGCTGTAGCTCCGCCCCCATACAGAGCTTCATGACATCATGATTCTCTGGAAGGGGCGGGGTTACCTCAGAAAGTAATGTGACAGCCTCATTTCCTCACCCCTCTCTCATTTTATTCCATTCACTTCATGTTTTCTTAATCCCAGCACCTCTTATTTCTTTAATTTTGTTATCCTTTTTTACAAATGAACCACTAGCCGCTTGCCTGACACTCTCCATTCCCCGAGCTGTGCTCCAACAGAACCCTTCCATTTCTGAGGAAAAGGCTCCACCATGAGCCGTCGTCAAGCTCAATCTAGGAATAATGAGGTAATTGTTGTGCGCTTAGTGACACGCCGGTTGGAGCAGGCCACTTATTGTGGGTTAACAGGCAGCTGAGTAATTTGCTGTCAAGCGATTGCAAATGACAAATGTTGCCGGTGCCCGCCCCCTGATTTGTGTTTGCGGACGCGGATGGCTTTTTAAGTGACACTTTCGCACAAATAATCACAGCAAGTTAATCTGGCGTTTTCTGAAAATGAAAGCTCTATTAAATCTGACGGGAATGCTAGATGTTTCCTCCTCCCCCCCCCCCCAACTAACCTGAACTGGCTATTGTTGGAGACAGGATACTGGGGCTAGATGGGTCATTGGTCATTTCCCCCTCTAACCGCCACCTCTGCTGGTTTAGATTCTGATTTTGGAAAAATATTGGGGCTTTCTGGCTTCATGGAAAGAGAGATCTGAGGGGGGGGGGGAACTTGCCCCCCCCATCTTGGGTTGGCACCCAAGGCAGACCCTGCAACACGTATTTTCCATAACTGTTCCTCAACAATTTGCATAGGTGGCAGCCCTAGATGACTCTGACCTGTAGCTTTTTCATTATTTGGCCCTTTCCCAGTTCCTGGATCTAGCCTTTGGATCCCATCCCAGTGACGGATGATTAATGAGTGATTATTATTAATTATTATCACACCACCTCTTCAGAATGGCACCCAGAGCCCTTCACAAGGGAGGGAGGCAAATGTGTTTGGAAGAGCTAGGGCCAGCCCATTTCAGATCAAGGGGAGCTGAACTCATGATCCACATAGGTTTTTTTTTGGGGGGGGGAGAATTAGAAGAGGAAGCCTACAGCCAATAAGGATGCATGTTTTCAGAAGGGACTCAGACAACTAGAGTTAATGAGCCTTTTCTAATGTCCATAAACAGCCTAGTCCAACAACCCTTCAGAAGCCATCAACATATATCATTTCCCTGCCATGTCTCCCATCCACATGGTGACGCAAACCAACTCTGCTTAGCTTAGGAAAGCTGCAGCAGCCCCGCTAAGTTGTTAGGCTATGGAGGCCACAGCAATTTGCTTTCAGGTTGCCACAACTACTAGAAAGAAGGACTTGAGTGATACTATTCATCTGCTGTCTTTGATACCCATGATTCCACCGTCAATCAGAGATGCTGCTCCCATGGATCAGTCCGTGCTAATTAGCCCAGGATAGCACTAGGCCGGCAGCCAGAACGGGGCTTTGTGGGACAGCGTTTGAGAAGCAGGGAACAGAGAGAAAGGAGAAGGGGGTGTTCAGGGAAGAGAGGGCCCTCTGTTGTTCCTGATCCCTTCTTCCATCCTTCCCTCTGCTCCTTTCACATTCTCCATTTCTTTCCACATCTTCTCCAACCCAGTTTCATCTGCGCCTCCTCTTCCTCTCTCTCAACCTCGGGGGCAGGGACTAGTTTGCATTTGGCCCTTGCCCAGTTCGTGGAGGAGGTGGCCCCGAAACAGAGAGCTGATTTGGTACCTGTGGCTAATCATCGGCATTTCCAGGTACCATTTGGCCATCCGAATCAGGATCCGAATACCAACTGAGTACTCAAAAAACGTTGGTAGCCGGGTTTTTTGGAGTACCTGAAATTTCCTGGGAAAAAATGCTTTCCTAAAGAGGTCAACAGAGAGCTATGGTTTCAAGTTCCACAATACCCCTCAAATTTCTTAAAATGGGGACCAAGCCCAGTATTTCAGTTTGTTGGTATTTTGACATTTCAGTTTTTCAGGCGCCCGATCGAAAACCAGTTCTGGGGCACTAAAAAGTACCCCAAATGTTCAACTCAATACAAGTGCCCCAGATTTGATGGGTATACCCGGTTTTGTGAATCCTCATTTTCCCTCTAATCTAGTCATTACCTTCATGCACTGAAAGCCTGAACTCAGGGGAACGGATCAGAGAGGAGGGTGTGTGCTCCCTCCATGGTACAGATTTATGATCATACTATACCTTTCTCTTTTAAACGTGCATACTCTCCCCAACAGACGTTGGACCGATAACAGAGACCAGCTGAAATACTTCATCTCCATGTCTTCACATTAATTGGAGTTTTCTTCAGTCTTTTCCCGACGGCTGTGCACGCTGTGTTTGTGGTTTTCGTGCTTTTGATTATCTGTATTTTTATCTTTACCTGTGTTTGCTGCATTTCCCCCACAATCACCAATGTGGAAAACGCAGCGAGCACAGATCCCCCCCGCAGGTGGGTGATTTTGGTGCTGAAGTGCCCGGGACTCTGCCAGTTCGACAGGCCTAGACGCAGGCGGCGAAGCTGAGAGTCAGGGAGCAGCCCCAGCTCTGAACTGCTGTTTGCGGGGTCCAATTTGAGACCTCAGATACCGCACCTTGGGTAAAAAAATCCAATAAAAAAAACCAATGCAAAAGAACCGATCCCTAGAAAGAACCGAAATTTCAGATGAATCAGATATAGCCGTTATCGGGCACTTTGGTTCTTTCTGAAACCAAAAGTCCCATCCCTACCGAATGCGCAGCCAAACGTTCAGCGGCGCAGACGTGCTCATTTCCATCCCCTTTCCCCCTTGCCCAGCTTTGGGGTGGAGCCCTTAGAAACCGAGCTCAGAGCTCTTTGGAAAAGCAATTATTATTATTATTATTTTGCATTCAAAACCAGCCACCTGGCAGCAAGAGTCCCAGGGTCCCTCCCACCCGTTAAAGGTGCTACTTCTGGTAGATGAACGGAAAATGTGCCAGCCAAACCCCCGAGTGCCAATTCTGCATAGCACCTGCCAGGGCAGCATAGCTACTTCCAGCCAGCTCCATCACACACGTGCCTCTCGATTAGTGAACTTGTGCTTTTTTTTCTCTTTTAAGCTGAATTAATTACCCTTTTCCACTCCGGCTACAGCTGGTTGGATTTTTGAGACAAGCAGCCAGCTTTGGATGAGAAGCCAGGCAGGACCTGCCAACGGCACCGTGACATTTTTAACGGCATGTGGGTTTAACTCTCTGGCTGCTGGCTCTGTGTGGAGCATCCCTCGGGGGACGGGGGAGGGACAGTCAAGAGAGGACTTTCCTGAGTCTGCTGAGATGACAGTTCAACAATTCAAATGGAGCTGGGGGGCTCTGAAATACGCCCATTATGTTCTATGGGGCTGGGAGGCTCTGAAATAAGGGTCTCCTTTAATTAAGAGACATCAGGGAACCCTAACTCTGCTGGATACTAGGGATGGGACTGTCGGCGAAATACCGGTTACCGGTTTTATCGGTAGCGGTTTTATCTGATATTGGTGTATCGATTTTTTTAACATTGCCGATTTTTTGGATTGTTTACATTACGGCCATTTTTTAAATGGCCGCAGTGTTAAAGAGCCAAAAAATCGGCAATGTTTAAAAAACCGGTACACCGATACAATAGTATCGGTTTTATCGGATGAATCTGATATCGCCAATTATCGGCCGTATCGGATACTGATAAATCTTATAGCTCTTTCTGACTCCCACCTGTTTTTCACTGCACAGGGTCTGCCTAAGTCCTGGCCTGGATTTACAGTCCTGGACCGGACCGTCTATTAAATAATGATTAGTATCATTAGTATTATTTCTATAAAACCGGCAATGTTCCTGGTGCTGTAGAGTCATGATAAGCTACTCCTGGAATGAGCTGTGAAAGGATTTCTGATCTCCTTCTACCAAGAATAATTTGAACATTCATTATTATCGTTATTGATTCATTTCACCAGCATGAGATTTCCTCATCGAAATTGCTGTCCAAACTTGAGCATCCAGGTAGGATTAAGACTGTTTCGTGGGCGAAGCAAGTGGCTGATATGATCAACAGCGGCCCTGGGATGGCAGACGGGGTCCCCGCCGCTTCCTGATGTGACCATGCCCCTTTTCCAAGCAAGATGATGTCATGGCACGAGGGAGAGGGAGGGGCCAGACAAGAGCTAGGAAGGTGCAACTACACTCCCTGCACCTTCCTTCTGGCCCACCAGGGCTGTGGGCTTGAATAAACAGTACCTCACTCCTCATAAGAAGTGCCGTACTGGATCAGGCCAATGGTCCATCGAGCCCAGCATCCTGTCTCCGACAGTGGCCAATCACGGTGGCTTGGGAGAAGTGCCCAACAGGTCACAATGGGGGAATCCATTCCCTGTTGTTCACTCCCAGATTGCAACAGTAGGAGGTTCTGTCCCTCAGACCTACTTGGCTAATAGCTGTTAATGGACCGATCCTCCAAGAACGTATCCAGTTCTTTTCTAAACCCAGCTCTGCCACTGATCTTCACCACCTCCTCTAGCAACAAATTCCACAACTTAATTGTGCATTGAGTGGGGGAAAGAAAGACTTTCTTTTATTTGTTTTAAATCTGCTGCCAGTTAGTCTAGTACTATTTGAGAGGCTAAATAACCGTTCCCTATTTACGTGTTCCACACCCCACTCATGGGTTTATAAACTTCTCTCCTATCCCCTCGCAGTTGTCTCTTCTCCAAGCTGAACAGCCCTAATTTATCAAGCCTCTCCTCGTACAGAAGCCGTTCCAGACCCTTGGACGTTTTTCTTGCCCTTCTCTGTACCTTTTCTAGTTCTACTATCACTTTTTTTTTGAGATGGGGTGACACAATGGCATGCAGTCACACCATAGAGGCAGTTGCATTTTTAGCACCGCGGGAACTATTTCACAGAAAAGTTTCTGTTTGTTGGATAGTTTCCCGTTCCTCCCCAGAGGGGAATGCATTTCAGTGCTGAGAAATCTATTCCTGGGCAGCACTGTGGGTTTGAATCAACGGTTACTCAGCTCCTCCCCAGAGGCAGATGCATTTGTGAGAGCTTGAATGACTATTTAAAGAAAAATGAGCCTGTCAGATTTACCATACCCAAACTGAAAATGGCAAAGGCGATAACCGCTACCTATTTCGGTCCCTCAGGTATCTGTTCTGGTTATTTCCATTTGATTTTCCAAGTTGGTTATTTCACTTATATAAATATAACTACAACTTTAATAAATATATTTTAAAATATAATAAATATAATCATTACATATATCAATGTTATTGGATTTATTATTTTGTGTTTTTGTCATTGACTGCATCATTTTATTTATCAAGTATCAAGCATTAATTAATAATTATTAATGATTGATTATCGATTATCAGGTGTTATCCATGTGTGATTGCTGAAATACTGAAATGACCGATAAAATTAAATAACCAAAATGGAACAATCAAAATAGAAAACTAGAAGAAAAAAAACAAGAGAGATGTGAATACCGTTTTTGGTCATCGATAATATTTGGCTAATCTCAGGCAACCCTTCCAATATTTGGAGGGTTGCCTGAGAAGGTGTATATTACCTGTAAATAATAAATCTTGCTTTAGCTCTAATTAATGAGTAATTAATTCAGTAATTGCTGTGCAAATTACAGACGTAGAGAGAGAAAACGAGTCCGCAATGGAAAATCTCATGCCTCTCTCTCTCTCTCTCTCTCTCATTCCAGGTTGCTTCTGCTCTCTCTGACATGTCCAGTCCCACCCATTAGCACGCCTCCACAATCCCAACAACACACGCTCCAGCCACCATGATCCACACCGAAGGCAACGCCTTGCTGAAGGCCGTCTGGCAGAGCAAATTCCGCCTCACCCGCCTCTTGCTGGAAGGTGGGGCCTACATCAATGAGGGCAATGCCCAGGGAGAGACCCCGCTCATTGCCGCCTGCACGGCCCGCTACGATGACCCCCAAAACAAGCCCCGCATGGTGAGGTACCTGCTGGAGAATGGGGCAGACCCCAATATTCCGGATAAGACGGGAAAGACAGCCTTGATGCATGCCTGTGCTGAGCAGGCTGGGGCTGAGGTGGCTTCAGTCTTGCTGAAGCATGGGGCAGATCCCAGTGCCAAGGACTACTCAGGGGCATCAGCCTTGGTGTATGCCATCAACAGGGGTGACCGGGAGACCCTCCAGGTCTTGCTGGATGCATGCAAGGCCAAGGGCAAGGAGGTCATCATAATCACAACTGATACGTCCCCCTCAGGGACTAAGAAGACCAAGCAGTACCTGAACTCTCCCCCCTCGCCAGGCGTAGAAGACAAGCAGTCTCCAGCCTTGTGTATGTCCCCCTCAGAAATCGAGGTCCGGACCTCCCAATCACCCGGGGGCAGCGAGAAGGAGGAGGAGCGGGATGTATTCAACTTCACTGTGGCCACCAGGCTAAGCTGCCCTCCTGTCCCCCTCATGAAAGGGCAAGAGGTTGAGGTCTCCTCAGAGAAGCAGCCACCGCTGCCACCCAAGAGCCGGGCCAAGCAGCTGAAGAGACTCAACTCAGAACCCTGGGGGCTGGTGGCACCTTCCGTCTTAGCCGCCTCTCACCAGGAGAAGGTCCGGATGCCGGAGGAGAGGCTCACGGCTGAGATGAATGGCTTGAACATCGCCAAGAGGCCCCAGCTCTCCCGGAGGCACAGCATTGAAGGCCAGGAGACGTCCTGTCTCAAAATGGCATCCCACCAGGGATCAGGAGACGATCCCTCTGGCTTGGAAGTGCTGTGGGCCGATAAGGTCCATTTCAGCCACCTCCACCAGCCACTTTCGAGGCGCAACACAGCCCCTGAGGCCCAGGAGAGCGGCCCAGTGCCCGCCTTGAGGGGATTGGCTCACCACAAGTTGAGCCGAATGGAGCATTACGAATCCGATTCCCACCTTTGCCCTGACTCCATCCCCAGCTCACCAGATTCCGGACGTGTCTCCTTGGAGAGGAGGAAATACAATGCCTCCCCTTTAACCCTGCCAGCCAGTTCTTCCCGAGAGAGCCTGGAGAGCATCCCCAATGCCGTCTCCCCCAACAGCATGCGGCGCCGGACCCCGGGGCTCCTGGAGAGGAGAGGTTCGGGGACCCTCCTTATGGATCACATCGCCCATACCCGCCCGGGCTTTCTGCCCCCGATCAACGTCAACCCTCACCCACCCATCCCTGACATCCGGTCCAACGGCAGGCCCCCCTCGCCGGTCCACAAGGGGCTCATCCCGGTGGCTCCCAGCTCCCCCAAGGCCAAGAAGAAGCTACTGAGGAGGCACTCTATGCAAACAGAACAGATCAAGCAGCTGGTTAATTTCCAAAGCCTCTTGGCCCAGGGAGAGCCTGCAGGCAGTTAAAGGGACAGGATCACCAAAGCGGAAAGGCCTAGGAATATTCTCATCTTGCCAGGAGCCAGAGGGACCTGCCCTTCCCCACCATGGAGTGAAAACTCACCACCATGTAATTGTAGCTGGGTTTTGTGCCCCTCCCCTCCCCTCTCAGCTCTCTCTTTGTTCCATGTGGTAACTACTGTATTTATCCTAGCTGACTGGCACCGGGAGCGGCGCTTCCTAACCAACAGACCTTCTTTGGGGTGGACATCGTGGGCCCTTTAAATGAAGACCAATGGGTGTCCATACACCCCTGAACCCCATGGACAGGCAGGTGTGGGTGGGGGGAAACCAGCACAGATTTGCCAGGGTGGCAAAGGGGCATGTTTTTTTCTCTGCTCCTTGCAAAGTTCTGGTCAGGGATATGGAGCTGGGCGGGAAGGGGGGGTGATTGCCATTCCAAGGGGTGATGAAATCACAGAGGCTGCTCTGTGAAGAGCTTGGCTTGGTTCTGAGGTTGGGGGAGGGAAGTTGGAATCACTTCTCGGCCAGTTCAAAGGGAGCGAAGGTCAGGAAACAGAAATCGTTGCTCGTTGCTGGAGGTCGCTGGGGCCCCTCAAGACAAACCCACGGCGGCCTGCAAGGTTACCCGCTCTTGCTCCTGATATTTTATTTATTAGCGTGAAAGAAGGTAGAGGAAAGGAAGCCAGGACCCGTGGGTTCTTTGCCCAGTTCTGGGATTGGAGTGGGTTACAGCAGGGAAGGATAGAAAGAAAACAGGACTCCCCAATTCAGGAAGTGGGAGTCTAGGGGTTTTAACATGGGATTTGGAGTCAGGATTTCTAAGTTCTGTTCTCAGCTGTGGGAAGAGAGCGGAGTCTTTAATCAGAGCAGGTGAGCTGGAAGCCAGGACTTCTGGGTTCTTTCCCCCCACTCTGGGAGAAGAGTGGGGATCTGGTGGACAGAGAAATGGGGGCTGGGAATCTGGAGAATCCTGAGGCTCCCAAAATCACTAGTCGCTTTCAAAGATGCAGGCCCCAAGTTCTCAGTCATGAATGTGTTTAAGAGTCTCATGAGGCATTGACCCAGATGACCTCAGAGGCCCTTTCCAATTCTATGAGGCCTGGGGCTTTGGGAGCTCTGGGTTCAATTCCTGATGCGAGGAAGAATGTGTTGGGAGCGGAGGACTCGTGGGCTTTCCACAGACTATGTGTGACCTTTAACAAGTCCCCCCACCCTCTTAATGCCTCTGTTTCCCCCCCACCCCCATCTGTTAGATGGGGATTGTGCTGCCACCCCCCAACTACAAAGCACTTTGATAGCAGTGAATATATAGATCTTCTTCCAGAACCTTCCTAGACAAAGCAATAGGGACTGGGGGGAAGACACTTGAAAGCCAGCCTCAGAACCTGCCGCTGTCCAGGATAAGAGGTGCTGAAAGATACAGGATTCCAAGACCCAGAAAGGACCGAAGGACCCAGCTGCACTCGGGTACCTGGATCTTTGTCATTCACACAGAGACCCCTTCTAAGGGGCTACTGCCTCTCTGGTTTCAACCCAGAATCAGCCAGGGATATTCCCAATAAACTGGAGAAACGAGGGCTTCGGGGGCAGGGTGTGTGTGGCCATGTTAGAAAGGGGGTGGGGCCATCAGAACATTCCCACCCTCTTTCTGAGGCTGGCCACGCCCTTTAGAGCATCGTGACACTCCATAAAGGGTGGGATTATATCAGAAAGGGACCCTATCCCCTTTCTGTGTGGCACCGCCTCCGAGGGAGTATCGCGATGGGTGAGAATAAATGTACAGCCGGTGGGAGTGGGGCAGTGCTGGCAGAATCAGGTCGGGGCACACAATCCACGCACAGCCCGCTGGACCAGGCCCCCAACCCACGGAGGAACAGAACAGGTGTATGGTGGGCAGCCCCACCCCAGTGCTCCCCCGCCATGATGGGCAGCCATGGTGGTCAATCATAAGCCGGCGTGGTTGCCCATCGTGGTGGCCCCTGATCCCCAGTGGGGAATTAGGCCACAAATAGATGTGTAGGCCCGCGTTGGCCTTGGTCCAGTCTTTGGGCCCAAAATAATCCGGGGGACCACATCCAGGGCAGCAGCGGGCCACATCTGGCGGTCCGTTAACAAATGTGATGGGGAGTCTCTGTCCCAGGTAGGCCATAGCGGGGCCCCCATCATGTTGATTATCACCTGATGTCACGTCACTCCAAAAGGTCATGTCGGAAAGAGGCGTGCCGACTGTCTTGGCCCGCCCTTTCCTGCGTAGCCCCGCCCCTGCGGAATGTCATGACATCACAATGCTTGGTAAGAAGCAACGTTACATCAGAAAAGGACGTGACCCCGCCCCCTGCTGGTACAAACCCAAACGGGGTTGATTACGCAGAACACTCACCCCCCATTAAACAGGGTAGTAACCCTTTTTAAGACCCCCATGGTGAAAACAAGAATGAGGTACTTTCCTACACCTTATGTGCCCCACCTGCCAGCATCTCAAGGGTTTCATACCAGAGTCAGCTGCACTGGGGCAGCGCACACCCTAGAGAAGAGCTTAGTCCATAAAGCTAGGGCACGGCTGCATCCATGGGATTCCCTGGACTTCCTGGAGAGACTGCCCTACTGGGGGCTAAACGGGGTTAGGAGGGAGTGTTCACACAGGTCATTCCAAGGTTACCTCCAGAGGTTGGTGCCCTGGGATGAATGGAGGTGAATGTTCTGGGTAATCAACAGCTCCACAGGCAAGGGCTCCAACAGGGTCTCTGAGTGCATCGACCTGCAATGGGCCCTGGGCATGAAGGGTCTCAGCAGGGTCTCTGAGTGTACCAGCCTGCAATGGGTCCTGTGCTAGGAAGGACCCCATCAGGGTCTCTGGGTGCACTGACCTACAATGAGCCCTGTGCTAGGAGGGGCCCCACCAGGGTCTCTGAGTGCAACCACCTGTAATGGGCCCTGGACTAGGAAGGGCTCCATCAGGGTCTCTAAGTAATCCCACCTGTAATGGGCCCTGGGCTAGGAAGGGCTCCATCAGGGTCTCTAAGTAACCCCACCTGCAATGGGAGGGCTGTGCTAGAAGGGGGGTCCCACCAGGGTCTCTGAGTGTACCAACATGAAATGCCTTGTCTAAAATATCCCTTGAATGTCTTTGCACAGTGCCCCTCCATTCCTAAGGGCACCTCTGCCACCCCCCCAGCATATAAAAATGGCATCCCACAAGCCTTTATGGCCACCCTTAAATTCCCTTCTGGGACGGTTCCGAAGAACTGCATCCTGGGATACGTTCCCATCATGCAAGGCAACAGAGAGCTAAAGGGCTTTCAGGCTGCCTCAGAAGAGGAAATGTGTACGAATGCTTCAAACTGAGGTAGCTATCAGCTGAAATAGCTATCCAGGGGGTTACTGCCACCACTGGTAGACCTTCATGGGGACAAGGCTTCTCCTGGAAGCGCTGGGGATCTAGAAGCTTCATGCACCCCAAAACCACCACAGGGGGTGCCAGCTGCAAACGTTGGACCCCACTACCACTTGGGTTTCGAGTTCAAAATTGCCTTGTCAGCATTAGCATTACCACCTCCCTCCAGGGAAGCCAGGACAATACCTAGGGTGACAGTACCTCCCCTTTAAAAGAGGATGGTTATGAAAAATACATGTTACAGGGTTGCTCCATGTATTTTTCATAAGAGTCCTCTTTTAAAGGGGAGGTCTGGCCACCCTAACAAAACCAGAGGGGAGGGATGTGCCTCTGATGTAATCATGTCCCTTGTGGAGCTTTGTGACCCAGAGAAACTGGAGTTTCCCCTTGGAACCCAGAAACTCTGGCTCAAAATCAGGCCGGGGGGGTAACCCTAGTTGGCGTGCATGTGTGCAAAAGCGTGTGGGTGTGATCGCCACACACCCTCACAGAGTGCAATGCCACAAAACTCTCCAACCCCATGAGCCGCCTGTCTCCACGGGCCGTGGCTCGACCCACTTTGTCCAAGTTCCTTCCAACGAGCCGCCATTTTGCGCCTTGTCTTTTTTTTCTTCCGACGATCGCAGTTCAAGCACAACGCTGCCCCCGTGGCCCAAACGCACAAGCTGCCAGGAGGCACTTTCCTCCTCGTCTAAAGTTTACTTAGAGCTTTGAAGTCATAGAGACACACACACCCCCATCCCTCCAATAAATGCGCACAAGTCGAATTGATTTCTCTGTGTGTGTGTGAGAGAGAGTGAGTGGAGCCACACACACTGTGTCCCACTCAGTGCTGGATCCAGGGAAGCTGATGCCCCATGTCAAATGGAGGAGGGGACTTCTCCCATTGTAGGAGTGCTTGAAGGACACATGCTGACTCACCCATTAGAAAATGGAAAATGTCACCGTAATTAATGTTTTATTAAACATAATCTCCCCTGGAGGGGCTGGAACTTTCTGCACTGCAGACCCATCCGTTATGCATACGCAACAGTGGGTAAAAACTGACGGGAAGGTGGCACACGGTGGCCCAGGACCCAACGGCACCTCTGTTTATGCCCCGCCAGATGTTGGCTCGGGACTGCCCCTGGGCAGGTAGGCAGCTACCCGAGGCTGCATTCCCGGAAACCCTCCAGGGACGCAGCCCAGGCTAAGGGCCTCCCACGGGGGCCAACAGGCTATCACACGTGTTCATACCGGGAGCCATCGTGGCTGTCCATCGTGGCAGGGGGTGAGGTACTGGGAAGGGGCAGGGCTGGCCACTCACACATTTGTTTAACTCATCCCTGCTCAGCTCCATGCAGGCAGTGAGAGAGCTCTCCGGCTGCAGGCACATTTGTTTGGTGACCTAGCCTGGGTCAGTGGTGGTTTCCTGGCCTGGGGAGCTGCTACACCGCTGGCACATCTGTTTTTATTCAGTGGAGTCACCTGTGGTTGGAGAGGATGGGGTATAAGAATTTTAAATAAATAATAGCAAGGCTGTGGTTGGCTCCAGGATCACGTCCCAATTATCATTGCCACTAAGGCCAAGGGACACGATCTTCCTAAGCAGTGGCCCTCGTCATGACTCCTGGCCTTCCCTGGTAATGGTTGTGATGCCACCTGGGCTCTCACAGAAGCTCCCCACGTGGCAATATTCCTTTCCCCCACCCACTCTGAAAACTTTCTTCTCGGCAGAGCCCTTTGCAAGCTGCCTGAGCGCTGCTAAGAAATTTCAGAGTGGGTGGAGGGAAGAACAGTGGCCCTGCTTCCCTCCTCAGCCCACTCTGAAAATTTCCTAGAGCCACTCACTCATCTTGCTTGCAAAGAGCCCCACTAGTGCCACCAGGTCCAGGCTCAACTGAGCCCCCTCTCTCCATGGTAGCTACACCCCTGTGCAGATATTATGACCCGCCCTGAATCTTTGGAAGAGGGTGGGGTACAAATGTAAAAATAAAAAAATATATAAATATGATTCCATAATCAAAACACCTACAATTTACAAAGACAGTTAAAGCTCTTACACATTCACTCATGCTGTAGAAAGCATGGGAATTGTAAGTTAAGGCTCTTGCCTCAAGCAGTAAAGACATTGTGCTGTGTCACATATCGGGCTTGGTTCAAACTTAAGCTACACTTACACCGAGCTTGCCTTGGTGTTTCCTTTGGGGCCCCGATGCCACACGCAGCAGGAGAAGAAAACCCCTCCACTGTGAGCTGTCAAGGCTCTGACCATTTTGTGAACTGCATGGAAATTAACTTACCTGTGCTGCATTGAGCTTTTTATAATTTTTTTAAGCACCCCATAGATGTGGGGCTGTCTCTGTCCACCCCAGCCCCTCTCTTGTACCCTGCTGCTCTCGCTTTCTCAGAGAGAGAGAGGAGTGGCTGGATGTAAGAGCTGGTGGGGAGTCTCAAAAGCTGCTTTGTGCATGTGTGTTTGTGTGTGTGTTCGGGGACTATAGGGAAGGACTATATTCATCTCCCCACCCTCTCCTCCTTCCCTATAGTCCCCGTTCACCCCTATTCTCCCTGCTGCCTTCCCTGTGGCCCCCCTTTGGCCCTCCACCTTCCCCCTAACCCCCATTCACCCCACCATCTCCTCACTTCACCATACTCCTGTTTGCTCCCCACTCTCTCCTACCTTTCCACCAAGCAACATTCCCCCCCTCCCTCCCAACTGTTGCCCCTGCAGCCTGTACCCACCCGGCCACACAATGAGGGTAGAGGGAGCTATCTGCCAGCTTCGCCGCATCCCTTACCATAGGGCACAGCCCTGGCACTGGGGGCTCTGTCCACTCCAGGATCCCACATGGCACGGGAGGCAATGGTGCGGCTGGACCTGTCTCCAGGGGAACTTCCCCTGCGGAGGATCCAGATGAGGGGAGCAGCCACCTCTAGAATTTGGGTCTCTGTCCCCCCACCCTAACCCCTCCCTTGTACACAACCCTCTGGGAAAGAGTTTGTGAAAGCCCGACATTGTTAGCAATAAGACAACAGCCGGGGGGGGGATGAGATTGACTAAGTCTGGGCCGGGAAACAAAATAACAACCAGACCACCTGTGAAATTAGCAAGAGGCGGCTGAACTGGAATAGCAGTTGAGAAAGAGAATAAGAATATGCATGTCATAGAACTTTCCTATACACTCCACAGGCAGCCCCTGCTCCCGTTGTACACCCATGTCGTGTCTTAAAATATGACAGTTGTCAATGGATAACACTGACAATTTTGGACATCATAACTTTAAAACTACGAACCGGATTTTCAAAAAGTAAACCAAAGGCACATCCCACCAGCATCTTTGAATTTTAGAAAAGGTTTACACTTCCTTGCAATTAACAGAAAAACCCTCTAGCCTCTTCAGATCAAGATGGTCGGAATGGCCAAAAAAAACACCAGGCATCAGACTCCAATTTTCAACTCTGATATCTCAGCCATTTTTAATCCAGTTTGGCTGAAATTTGGAAAGAATCAACCTCTTACCCCAAAGATCCTCCACCACAAATTTCACAATCCTAACTTCAGCCATGTGAATCGTATCATGGAAAGAATGTTTGTGCTTTATAATGGAGTGTGCAACACACCTTAACTCTAGACCAGCTGCGGCTGCTCTAAAATGTCTAGTTTACTCACACACACACCCTCCTGGATCTGCGTAGGCCCTCTATAGACTTTGATGACCTTGACAACCCATATTTTACATGAGTGCTTCTTACAGTCACCTTGTCATTTCAGCTTTATTCATGGATCCCAGAGAGGCCCCCACCGCAACACACAGGGCCCAGTGTGGCCACACAAGCTGCACGTGCCTGAATGCAACCCCGCTTCCTGTCCCCACATAGTTTTCAGTTGCAGGGAACTGTATGTCAGGGTCAAAACTGGATCCTGTTCTCCAATTCACCTCCCCTGCTCCTAGGAGATGAACCGTAGGGACTGATGATAAAGCTACACCAGGTCCCACAACAAGCCTGAGGGTCCCGTGCTGGGAGGAGATTGTATGGGGAGGTTCCATTCCATCTTCTGCACCAGGGGCCCATTCCAACCTAGTTACGCCCCTGATCTGAACCATCTCTAATTGCAGCTCCCCCTGCACATTAAAATTTTGTTTTCCTCAAGTCACGCCCAGCTGGGTTTTTATTTAATTAGCCAGTTTGGGAGACTGCCCCTCCCCCACTCCAGCAGTCAATCAGAATTCCTCTATACCACGTCCAAGTTGGGATAGGATCAACTTCACATACATAACAACACAGTTTTTAAGCATGTCACTAGCATGTTGGGGGTGGCTTATCACCAAACAAGGGAGTTGGGGGGGTGGGCGGGGTTGGCACTGTGTGTGTCTGTGGGAGGTATCTGGGAGGGACTCTCTGTGTGTCTGTGGGGCACCGTGTGTACAATTGCCGGACTGAGACTGTGTCTGTGGGCTGGCACTGTGTGTGCAGAGGCGGGACTGGGATTGTGTGTGTGTGTGTGTCTTGGGGGATGCTTGGATTGTGTGTCTGTCTGTCTGTTTGGCAGGGTGACAGACTCTGTGTGGTGAGGGGGCTAGCAGGGTACAGCCTTCCTGGAAAAGTGGGCTGCCCCTGCTCTTAATTCATTAATACCAGTTGTGCTATGTTGTTGTTGTTCAGTACAACCACTCTGTTGCTCCCCAGAAGCAGCTGCATTCAGGAATCATTCCTGTATCCTCCAGAGCTTATACCTGGCTTGGGAAAGAAGGTGTCTTTGAAAGGCAGTAGGAGAAACATGCATCAAGTCGTCAACGTTTAAGATGGAGGTTGGCTTTATTAGCAACCAGGCTGGATGTGCTCAGAGGTTTGACTGCGCATTCGGGTTTTGATAAAACACAAATAAACACAAAACATCTTTTTCTGCTTCTGCATTCAAAACACGAATATCATGGCTGTGTATTCAGGTTCCGAGGAAATCCAGAATTTCCCCCCCAAATGTGGTATCTGAGAGCTCATACTGGGACCCCAGAAACTACAGCACAGATCCTGCCCCGAGATGGCCGGGCTGCTCTCTGACTCTCAGCTTGGTCACCTGCTTAGAAGCCGGTCAAACCGGCAGAGTCTCAGGCACCAGAATAACCCATAGGCAAGGCTCTATCTTCACAGTGTTTTCCACATTGGCGGCAACGGGGGGAAATGCAGAGAACATGGGTAAAGATACAACTAATCCAAATCACTAAAGCCACAAACACTTGACTGTGTGCACAGAGGCAGCATGTGGCCTGCTGGTCGCCAGAAATTATTACCAAAGGGTGAGGAAGACCAAGGAAGGATTAATACAACCACTCATTGGATCAATCCGCCATCATTCATACCAGAGCCCCCACCACTGACCCAGCCGAGGCAGCAGCTATGACATCCGGTCCCTCCCCAATCTCCCCTGCGTGCAAATACGCCCTTTCATTCAGCCTTTCCGGCCCCTCCCCTTTGTGTGGCCTACAAAGAATTTATTTATGTGTTTTATTTCTTTATATTTATTAACCGCCCCCCTCATGCCCATGGCATCTCGGCATGGCATACAAGAGAAAGAAGGCAACTTTAGCTGTGGCGACCACCGGACGCCCCCTTTGCCCGTCCGGCTCTCCCCTGTCGGCAGCAGGTGGTGGATCCTGGAGAGATGACCATCCTTGTGTCACTGCTGGAGACTCGCCCAACTCGGGGAAAGCCATTTCATCCTGTCCGTGTTGCTTCCAAGCCAAGGGGTGCAGGGGAATTCCCCTGTTCTTGACATATCAGCAAAGAAACGGGAATAACAACCAGTCTCTCTAGGTTATTCATTTCTCATAGGGTGAAAACAGGCATGCACCTTAATTCCACTTTAACATTTCTTATGCATGTTGCAGGGCTTCATACGACGCCAATACAGCCCTGCAACATGCATAAGAAATGTTAAAGCGGAATTAACGTGCATGTCTGTTTTCACGAGGTGATTATACTGACATCTGGTGGCTGCTGTGTGGAAATGAAGGCCTTTGGATGCCGCTTGTAATTATTTTTGGAGAGACAGAAGACTAGCTATGGTGGATCAGGCCCTTAGTCCGTATGCACCAGCATTCTTTTTCCCTAAGGGGAGTTGGAGGAAATACATCTTCCCCTAAGCTTAGCATGCAGAGAGAGCCCCTTACTTCATTTCAGCCCCTGGGGAGACCACTCTGTTTCCTGACAGCCTTTGAGGGTTTTCAGCAACAGGGTAGAGCAACTACAATTGGAGAGGACAGGGGGTGGGGCTTGGGGGGGCTTCAAGGACAGCAGATGTACCTCTTGGTTATGGATTATTGTTACTTGACTCATTGTCTCTATGATGCACGCCAGAGAAGTGGTTCATCCATTCCTATATCCCCCATCTCCTGCAGTACTTAGGATGCATCAGAGAACCGGTCCATATAATCCTGTATCCCATCTCCTGCAGTACTTAGGATGCATCAGAGAACCGGTCCATATAATCCTGTATCCCATCTCCTGCAGTACTTAGGATGCATCAGAGAAATGGTCCATCCAATCCAATATCCTTCTGTAGCATTTAAGATGGATCTAGTCAATGCTGCATCCAATACTGTATTTCCAGAGGCACCAAGGAGGATGCAAACCCAGCATGGAAGTCCCCCGATCTCAGATCAAATTCCTGCTGTGTGGTGGGGACCATAGGGCTGGGTTTGTACCCCCAACACATCAGTTCCACTGCCTCCTAGGGTAGGTCTGTACGTCTGGCCCCTCCTGATCCTTCCTCATTGGGGTCAGAAAGCAGGGACATCAGGGTTCACGATCTTCAGGGCACGGGAATTTAAAGCGAGGTCCCTTACAGCTGGTCTGTCTCTGCTGCCTTAAAGTATGCGGCTTGCATGCTATCTCAGCGCGCCGAGCTGCAGGGATGATTACTGGTGGGTGACTGTTTCTCCATATGGATCCAGCAAAGTTGGCACTTTTAGCCTCTGAGCACATTCCGACTAAATCCCAGAGACCCCCACTCAGCAGAGCTTCCTGAATATCACCAGCTGCTGTGATCATGTTCTGCCCCCCACCCCTCCTCCATCGGCTCCCACACAAACTCCTTGTCTTCGCCTTTAAGGCCTTGCTCCCCCGCCCTGTGTCTCTGCCCTCATTTCCCACTCTTCCCCCTGCCCTGGGAACCTTGCTCCTCCTCCTCCCTCGCCCACCCTAGAATTCCCTGCTCCCCTAAACCACCGTTGTCCCTTTTCCTTTGCTGCCCCCTATGCCTGGCACTCCTTCATTCTTTTCCCACCCAACCCTTCCTTAAAAACCTACCTCTTCTGTCAGGCTTTCCCTAGCTCCATAGGAGGAGTATCTCCTATATTGCCTCTACTAAGACTTCTCTTTTCTAGAGCACTTTCCAGTCACAGATTTTCAGAGACAGGTCCCTGCCCAGTGGGTTTACAATCTAAGATGGACAAGGATGAGGGGAACATAGCCTCTTACTGTGGAGGCTGAATCAACAGGGAATGGATTGCACATTGTGACCTGTCAGGCACTTCTCCCAAGAGAAAGGGATTGGTCACTGTTGGAAACAGGATGTTAGGCTTGATGGACCATTCATCTGACCCAGTACAGCACTACTTATGTTCAGCAAACAGGGAAAGACATACACACCCATATAGTCCCATTTTGCAGATGGGAAACTGAGGCTGAAAGGTTGTGATTTGCCCAAGGCCACCCAGTTCATTGACTGGGGTGAGACTCAAACTCTGGTCTCCCAGGTCCTTATCCACTACACCACACTGGCTTTAGCCTGCATACTCTAAGATCCACATCCTCCCTGTGTAGCTAAGCTAAGCAGGTGCACCTGCAATTTCTTCAACATATCCCTGCCTCTATGTTCCCTTGCCCCTTCTCCCCTTCTTTGTCCAGCCTAGACTGTAACCCACTTGGGGCAGGGACTCTAATCTGTCTCTAATCACAGCTGTCCCCTATCAGGCACATTGCTGGAATAATAATAATAATAATAATAATAATAACTATTTATTTGAAACAAAAAAATTCAAATAATAATAATAATCATAATTAATAAATAATCCACTCTGTAACTGGACACATGATCCTTTTTCATCCCTTCCTGGTTTACAGCATTTCAGACATTGTTGCGAGCTGCCGTGTTCCTCCCCAGAAGCAGCTGCTTTTTAAGGGCAGTGGCAATGTCAACTTTCACACGGGGGTGCGAGTGGAAGGGTACAGCCCCACCCCCTGACCTCCAGAAGCCCTGTGCTCCACGAGGGTCAGGGATGGGTTATTCAGCACTGCCCTGCACCCCGCCTCCCTCCCTGAGCCCCAGAAAAGCATGAGACCCAAAAATCTATTTTGACAAGGCCAGTCAAACCAACCAAGCCGACCCTGATGGGAATCAGGATGTTTGGTTGAAACATGACCGTGTTTTTCATTCAAAGTCAGGGCTGAATTTTAAGTGGATCGCCAGAAGGGGGCACTAGCAGGGCACAGACGTTCACTCTACCATGCACCATATATCCATGGAACTCATTGCTAGGGTATAAGCTCATGGAGGGTTGGTTCATAAATAGCTATTAGTTATGTTGAAGTGAGACCGCTGACTGTCAGGGGCTGCTTGAGAGTGAACATCAGGGAGCAGATTACTCCATTATGACCTGCTAGACACTCCTCTGAAGCAACCAAAGCTGCTGTTGTCGGAGACAGGATGCTGGGCTTTGTTGGTCTGGCCCAGTGTCATTTCTTACGTTCTTACAGAAATAGCAGGATGCGGCTTGCTGCTTATGAATTTTGCCTAGCTCCCAACATTTTGAGCAGCCAAAGAGAGACAAGCCCTGCACTTCCGAGAATAAGCTCCACCCCTCATCAAATAAGCTCCACCCCCTCAGTCATTCACCTCTCAGCATTCCAAGAGCATAAAGAGGGACGGACACTCTCCTGCTTCTCATTCTGCTGAGTTTCTTCCCATCGGTTTTCCTAGGAGTAGGGTTACCCTACCTCCCCTTTAAGAGAGGATGCTTATGAAAAATACATGGTGCAGGGCTGCATTGGTTCCAGTGCAGCCCTGCAATATGTATTTTTCATAAGTGTCCACTTTTAAAGGACAGGTATGGTAACCCTACCTGGGTGGCAACCTGGAAAGAGGGGCTTGAGGCCTGAATACCGATCTTTTTGTCTCTCCTGAAAGAGGAACTTTGGCTCCCTGCAGGAGGGACAGTGGGATTCAGCACCCAATGAGGGACTGGCCCTCCTAACTAGGGACTGTTGGGAAGTGTGGTGCTTTTTAGGCCCTAGATTCATAGAGTCTAACCACGGCTTGACATAGGGATGTCTCTGAATCTAGGCTGTAGATTGTAACGTCATATCTCAGTTCTCTCTAGTGCAGAATTCACTCCCCTTTGCAATTCCTATTTCTGGGAAACACGTCGCTATTTCATCAATGTGGCTTAGCGATCCCATAGGTGCGTCCGCACAACCAGACTCAATAGCTCAGCCCCTGCCAGGCCGCTCATGTTAATGCAGCTTAGAAGGGAAGGCGATTTAAACCTCCTTTATTAACAGCTTCCCTGGCACTGAATCCAGCAGGGAATGGGGCACAGGAGGCTAAGACAGCCAAGATCAATGAGAAATGAAATTAAAATTGGTTCAGAGGCAGCATCCTATGTGCCTGGGAAGCAAGCCTATCGGGTGAGTGAGGGGGCAGGGATTGGACCTGGGGTAGAATCTGAAGACAGGGTGCGGGCTGGGTTTCGATTGGATTGGAGGGGGGGGGGAGTTTGGGCCTGAAGAAGGGGGTAAGTATTGGATCTGGGGTGGAGTTTGGTTGTGGGGGAGGGGACACGGTTTGGATCTGGGGTGGCGTTTAGGAGTGGGGGAGGGGACAATGAATTGAATGGAGTTTGGGTGTGGGGGAGGAGACGGTTTGGATCTGAGGTGGAGTTTGGGGGTGGGGACAACGATTGGATCTGGGATGGAGTTTGGGAGTGGGAGAGGGGACACGGGTTGTATCTGAGGTGGAGTTTAGGAGTGGAGAGTCAGGGATTGGATCTGCAACAGAGATAAAATGGATATCCGTGGACAATAGCTGTATTTTGGGTATCCATATCAGCACCTTAATATAGCATTCAAGTGCCCCCCCAAAAAACAAATTTTGGTTGTTTTGTTTTTTGAGTACCCAAAATTACTCAAAAAAAATAAACTCAAACTGAACATGGTGAAAAAAACTGAACTCCTGATCTTCCCTCCCACTCCTTCCTCTCCTTCTTCCCTGTCAATTACCATTGACGTGGTCTCCATCTTCCCTGTCCCCCAAGCCCGCAGCTTGGGCTTCATCTTCGACTCGCACCTCACCTTCAAACCCTACATTGACTCCGTGGTCAAATCCTGCCCCTTCTCCCTCCACAACATTGTCATCATCTACCCTTTTCTGTCTGTCTCCTCTGCCAAAACTCTCATCCACGCCCTAGTCATTTCACGCCTCCACTATTGTAACCTCCTCCTCGCTGGCCTTCCCCGCTCTCACCTTTCTTCCGTCATCTCTGTTCAGAACTCTGCTGCCAGGAACATTCACCTAGCCCGTCGCTTTGACCACGTGCAGCCTCTCCTCTCCTCTCCCACTGGCTCCCCCTTCCCGAGTGTATTCTGCACAAGCTCCTTGTATTCACCTACAAAGCCCTTCACAACCTCACTCCCCCCTACCTCTCAGCCCTAATCTCCCTCCAAACCCGTTCGTGCACTCCGCTCCTCCTCCATCCCCTCCCTTGCCTTCCCACGCCTCCCCTGCTCCTCCAACCACCTTCATCCCTTCTCCCTCGCTGCCCCGTATGTCTGGAACTCCCTCCCTGCCCTCGTCCGCCTTGCCTCCACCCTCCACGCCTTCAAGTCCCTCCTCAATCCCACCTCTTCCGCTCCGCCCTTCCCAACTCCTGCTAACCATCCCCACCCAGGATTATCCCCCAACTGTTATCTGCAAACTCCCAACTTACTGAAACCAAGTCAAGAACGTGCACCTGAGTTCTCGCATCCTCGTGAATGTCGCATCCCTTGTCTCTCCCTCTGTTCCCCCTTCCCTGTCTCCCCTCCCCGTCTTTAGATTGTAAGCTCTCGGGCAGGGACCGTGTCTATCTTGTTCTCTGTAAAGCACCAGGTACATCGCTAGCACTGTATAAATGCTAATGCTAATGCTAATAATAATAATAATATTTTAATAAATAAATAAATCTGGGACCAGAAGTTGAAAATCCAGGACTAAAAGTCAACAGGATGAAAATGGTATTTCACTATTTCATTATGTCAATATTTCAGGTTCCGAATCAGACACTGTTTCAGATACCGGAAACGACCCAAAATGTTCGATTCAAAACGGGTAGCCCAAAGTCGACGGGTCTCCCCGTTATTGTGGGAACCCATTTCAGCTTTTATCTGGAGCAGATTTCGAGGATTGGGGAGTAGGGCTGGCTCTGGAAAGGTGTTTGGGGCTGGTGGAGGAGACTGTGGTGGGGTTTGGGGCGGGAGGGGCAAGAATTGGATGGGGGGGCGGAGTTTGGGGTTGAGGGGGAAGGGACAGGGATAGATAGGATCTGGGGGAGAGTCTGGGGTGGAATCAGCAGCTGTGTGAATGCACAGGGCAAGGCAAACACCGATTAAGGAACATTGCAAGTTTACAAAGGCCCGGAAGGGCTAAATGGATCCTTTTTACCTCCCTGTTTATGGCAGGCAAGCGATTCCCAGCAGGGACCTTCCTAGCCCCACCTGAAGCCATTTTGCTCTGCTGCTCACAAGGCCACCGGAGCTAGCTACGGCAAGACATTCAGGCAGATGAGAGGCAGCAATGGCGCGGTCACCTCTCTGCCTAGGCATAAAAAAAAATCAATGCAGGGCATTAAAGTTTCATAGCGTCTCTTAAATCGCCGTGCTTAACCCTACGGGAGAAAGGGGGGGGGGGGAGAGAGAGAGAGAGCACACTTGATTTTTCTGGAGACAAAGGAAAGGATTTTGATGGGCAGGTTTGTGAACCCCATGAGACCGGGTTAAAGTCGTTCCGCATTTCTTTGTTGGGCACAAAACAGGCAGCGGCGCTATTTCTGGTCGAGAGGAATAACACAAGAGGAGATATTAATAGCACTCAGCACCCCTGAAGGTGTCTTGCAAGCCTTGATTCATCTTCCCTCTGACCAGCTGTTCCCCACAGCCGCCCCTGTCCAGATTGCAAAACGAATGATGCTTGTTCATATTCCCCCACCCCCACCAGCTTCTACCCTGCCCTATCCCCTAGAGGCTCAGAACAATGTAGAATAAAAATAATCAATGAGCAAAATGACAATAAATACGATAAGCTATTTATTTATTTATTTATTTATATAGCACCAGCAATGTACCTGGTGCTGTAAATCATTCATTCAAGACAGGTTCCTGCCCTGGGATGCTTACAGTCTAGGAGAGATGGGCTGGGGGGGAGGGGGTTGGAGGAATGACAAGGAAGAGGGGACCATAGGGAGAGACAGGAAGATATTTGTGAAGTTGAGAAGTCGCAGGGGCGTGTGCTTCAGCTGAGTTACAGGGGAGAAGGGGATGCTGGATGACAGGACAGGGTGTCAGTGACCGATCTGTGGCGATGAGGAGCTAGAGAAAGCCTGATGGCAGGTGGTTTTCAGGAGGGATTTGAAGGCTGGGAGGGAGGGTGCAAAGTGAATGTGTAGTTTGAGGCACAGGGGGCCACATCGGAGAAGATTGGGACAAAGTTGTTTTGAGGAGCAGTAAACTCGCGGGCATTTTCTCTGACAACATATCCCATCGATCCCACCCAGACCCTCTCCACCTAGACAAATTTTAGCAAACAATTGTAGCAAAAACATTCTCCAGTACATCAGAGACAGGAAACCTACTAGAGAGGCAGTTGGTCCGCTAGATAATCAGGGGACAAAGAAGGAGCTGAAAGATGTCAACCCAAGGCCATTGCTGAGAAACTTAATCAGTTCTTTGCATCCTTTTTTTTACTGCAGCGGATGTTGGGGTGATACCCACACCAGAACTATTTTTTGTTGGTGAGGAATCTGAGAAATTATCTGAAATTAATTAGCATCATGCCAGAAGAAGTTTTATTGCATATTGATCATTTAAACAGTAGCAAGTCACCTGGGCCTGGTGGTATTCATCCAAGGATACTGAATGAGCTCAAATTTGAAATTGTTGAACTACTATCAGTAATGTGTAAATTATCGCTAAAATCCTCCTCTGTGCCAGAAGATTGGAGGTTAGCAAATGTAACCCCGATTTTTAAGAAGGGCTCCAGAGGTGACTCTGGAAAACTACAGACTGGTAAGCCTGACAAACATTACCGGGCAAACTGGTGGAGAGACCATTGTTAAAAACAGAATTACTAAGCATATTGACAAGCATGATTGGATGGGTAAAAACCAACATGGCTTTAGCAAAGGGAAGTCATGCCTCACTAATCTATTAGAATTTTATGAGATTGTTAATAAGCACGTGGATGGGGTGATCCGGCTGATATAGTATATTTGGATTTTCAAAAAGCTTTTGACAAAGGGTACTTTTAGACTGACGGGCTACCCTGGAGTTGGTCACGCTACTCCAAGCCCCAGTTCCAGGCCCCAGCTGCTCCGAGTCAGCCCCGTTTGTGGTGCTCTGCAGCATCCTGGAGCATCAGCTTGGAGGATTCAGGTTGCAGTTCAGCTTCTGGTTGGCCGTTGGCCCAGGCAACTCCATAGAGTTACGGGCAACAACCTAGAGTGTCAGGCAATCCGCCCGTAAACTCTATGGTGTGGAGGGACGCCGCATGGGCAGTTCGTGCCGCAGGCCGGGAAACCCAACAGGTCCGTTTAAACCCAACCCAGGTGGGAGCTGGACGCGGGGGTGCAGACCAGCCCCACGTCCGTCTAAAAGTACCCAATGTCCCTCAGCAGAGACTCCTGAGCAAACGAAGTAGTCATGGAGCCCTATTACGGATTTGGTAGCTGGTTAAAAGATGGGAAGCAAAGGGTACGAATAAATGATCTTGCCTGTTTGTGAAGGAGGGGTATGTTTAAAATATCATTAAAACTACGAATCACAAATAAAAACCATAAAACAAATCAAGTTAAAAAAAAAGATGGGTAACATCAAACCCTTCCCCACACCCCATCCACCCTACCCATCTCCCTCACCAAAAGCCCGGCGGAACAGCCAGGTCTTGCACTGACATCGGAATAAGATGATGCAGGGCCACCCGGGCCTCCCCCAGAAGGGAGTTCCACAGCCTAGGCGCCCCCACCGAGAACGTCCTCTCCATCGTGGCCCCCTGGGGGACCTCGAGAAGGGCGCTCCCGGCAAGTTGCAGCGGTCGCTCAAGAGCATGGGGAGTGAGGCGGTGCCACCGATAGGCAGGGCCTAGGCATTAACACCTTGAATCGGGCCCAGAAGACTATAGGCAGCACCGGTGTAATGTGCTCGCGGCGACCCGTCCCAGTGAGGAGGCGGGCCGCCGTGTTCTGCACTAGCAGAATCGGATCTACACTCCGGATCGTCAGCCCCACGTAGTGCGCGTTACAATAGTCCAGGCTTGAGGTGATGAGGGCATGGATGATGGTGGCCAGGTCGATGTCTGAGTTATGACCGAAGCCGCCGCACCCGATGGAACTGGCGAAAAGTGCTTCTCACCACAGCTGCCAGCTGAGAATCCAGGCGAACTAGGAAACAAGGAGTACCCCCAGACTCCGAACCTGGGAGATCAACGGGGGGCAAAGCCCATCACTGATGGGGGACGTCACACCCACCGCCCTCCCCATTGGCATCACCTCCATCTTGTCAGGATTCAGCCTCAGTCGGCTCGCCCACCGGGTGACCACCGAGACCGCCGGGTCTGGATCGGATGAAAAGGAGAGTTGTGGGGCCAATGGGCCCACGTATGTCGACCCCTACGTGCGCCGCAAGCTCCGAACAGGCACGCTCAACCATGCATACATGCCCTGCGCACAATCCGGGCTGATGTGACCCCCGAACCCACCCACCTCGCAGCCAGGGGGATGGAGCTGGAGCCGTGCCTCCTCCATCCCCCGGGCTGCAGAATGCATGGGCTCGGGTTCGCGGCGGCCTCACGCAGCATGCATGCACGCCTGAGTGCGCGTGTTCTGGCCTGCGCACTGCGTCTGCGGCCGGATTACGCAGGCCATCAAATCGGACCCGTTGTGGATAGTTCCTTGAGGACATCACCTCAGTGTGCGGCAGCCATCAAAAAGGCCCACTGAATGCTAGGCATTCTTGGAAAGGAATGGACAATAAAAGGGAAAATATCCTAACGCAGTTCTGGTCGTCCCACCTCAGGAAAGATATAATAGAACTGGGAAAAGTTCAGAGAAGGGCAACAAGGATGGTAGAAGGGATGGATCGACTTCCCTATGAGGAGAAGCTGGACAGGTTGGGGCTGTCTAGTTTGGAGAACGGATCATTAAGGGAGGATATGTAGGGATTTGCCAATTTGGCTGCTTGAAACCACCGGGGCAGCTGCAGGAACGTGAATATGAATTATTTACTGAGCTGTTGATTTATTTATCCAGGGAGCTGACTCAGCACTCGCTTCCGAGGGGCATCACTGGGTCCCGAGGAGAACGAGGGACTTGGCCAAGGGTGGCAGCCAAGCCGAGCTGCCTTCAATCTGGAGCAGATTTGCCGCCCACAGGGAAAACCCGCAATTTCGAGTCATTTGTCGGTTGTCCGATCAACTGAAAACCCAGAATTCTGGGTCCATTATTGTGTTGCCAACTTTCTAATCTACCGATTTCCGTATTGTCGATTTGCCGTTTCCGGGTTTTCAGCCATGGCTTGCTCACTCTGGATAAAACCGAATGTGACTGCAGGCCGACGGCAGCCCGACCCAGGATGGGAAACCGCAGCGGACACGGTCCGGGCTGGGGTTCCGAACTAACATTCATCTGGCCGAGCCGCAGAACCAAGAATGTGTGGCCAGCCAGCTGGCCCTGCCCCCGTGCTGCACCTAGCATCCTGGCCCTCACTAAGATGAGAAGCCACGGTGACCGATGACAGCCAGACCTGATAGCTCGCTGTGGCCCGCCGGCCTTAGCCTGGGCTGTGGACCTCTGATGTTTTCTGGTGTCAGAGCCCAGACTCGCCGCGAACACGGCCTGGGGCAATTTTGAGCCAACATCTGGCGGCACCTGCACAAATGTGCAGGTTTAAGTCCGTTTGTCCGTGCGCACGCTGCAGTGCCTTGCCATGTGGCTTGGGGTGCTTGGTTTGCCCCTGCGCACGGCACATTTTTATGATTGCGGAGTTTTGTGACGTGGCTTGCGGTGCTTAGTTTTGTATACACACAAGTTATGCAAATTAGGAGTGGCGCTATGCAAATTGAGGCCTGTGCAAATTAGACAAAACAGGGACCACTGATACCCTGTCACCCAAGGGCCCAGCTGATGAGTTCGGATACTGACTGGTAAGAGATGTCCCCTTGGAAACTACATTGGTGAAACCCACCAATCCTTGCATCGGGGCTGCGGAACCGTTTCCTTTCTCAGGGGACACTTTGAACATCAGTACAATGATCTGTGCCTGGAGACTGACACGTGGAACTGTGCCCTGTTGACATCTTGTTAGACCTTTCAGCAGCCTTCGCTACGGTTGATCACAAGGTGTTGTTGACATGACTGCGGGTCCCGGCAGGGGCAGGCGGGTCCGCACTTGAGTGGTTCCGTTCGTTCCTGTCAGGGAAGTCCCAGCAGGGGGTGAGGATAGGAGGTTACTCGTCGTCTCCCTGGGACCTCCCCTGTGGGGTCCTGCAGGATTCATAAGAACGTAAGAAGTGCCATACTAGGTCAAACCAACGGTCTATTGAGCCCAGCATCCTGTCTCCGAGAGTGACCAGTCACGGGGGCCTGGGAGAAGCACCCAACCGGTCACCATACTATCCATTCCCTGTGGGTCATCCCCAGGCTCAGCTTCTCTCCCCGCTTATTCAATGTGTATCTGAGGCCGCTGGGCAAGGTCATTTGCAGGTTTGGAACAAAACGCCATCAGTATGTTGATGATACCAAGCTCTACCTCTCTTTTTCATCCCTTTCTTTCTGACTCAGACCTGGCCACGGTCAGTGACCCACTCATGCTCTCAGCACCGTGAGGTGAGACGACTGCAATGCGCTCATCGTGGGGCTGCCCTTGATGACTGTTCAGTAGGAGTGGGACACTGGGGAAGATACCAGATTTACCAGTATTGGATCTCCCCGGTACCGGATTTACCGGTATCGGCATACCGGATCTTTAACATTGGGCGTTTACCGGGTTTTTTTACATTGCGACCGTTTATCTCAATGGCCGCAATGTAAAAAAACGGTAAAGCGCCCACTGTTAAAGATCCGGTATGCCGGTACAGGTAAATATTGGATTTATCGGATTAACCCGATACACCCAAATACTGGCAATATCGGTTCTCGGGAGGACCGGAATTCCCATCCCTACTGTTCAGAAGCTGCAGCTGGTGCAGAACGCGGCAGCCCCAGCCCGGCTCCTTTTGGAGGCGGGTCGCCATGAGCATGTTACACCGGTGCTCTACAATCTGCACAGGTTTGCTATCGCCTTCTGGGCACAGTTCAAGGTGTCGGTTTTGACCTTGAAAGTCCCAAACGGCCTAAGTCTCTCCTATCTGAGAGACCGCCTTTCCTTCCGTGCTTCAACGTGCTCCACCGTGGCCGGCTGGGAGCGTTCTCTTGCGGGCACCACCTGCCAACCTTGTTTGTATGACAAGGGCCTGCGGGACGGCGTTCTCGGTTGCTGCCCTGATATTGTGGAACTCCCTTCCCTCGGAGATCCGTCAGAGTCTGAGCATCTTCCAGAGGCGATGTCAAACGTTTCTCTTTGGCCAAGCATTCGGTAGGCACGGCGAGGAGTTGGGAGTAGGGGCGAGGGGTGAGGGAGAGTTTTTCTTTTTTGTGAAGAAGGCGCAGCTCTAGGGTAAGAGAAGAACAGCTGAGACCGGGCAGGTCAGAGCCAGCTCAGAGATAAGAGCCAGGGAAAGGCTCCTGGGAGGAGGAGGCAGGAGGTAGGTAGTGGAGAGCTTGGCTTCAGCCAGAAAACAGCAGGACAAGCTACTCTGCCCAGAGGAAGCTGCCTGAGTTGGAGGAGAACTGTCCTGGGCTGCAGACGGGACTGTTCCCTGTATTAATGACTGACTAGAATGCATATTTTTATTTAATTTATTTATTTATGATTTGGATTACTATCCCTCCCCTCAAAGAGGCTCAGTGCGGCTCACAAAGCATATAACACACATTTAAAAACATACAAATAACAAAACATTAAAATACGAAACAAAACTCCCACAACCCATCATCCACAACCCGCCCAGTAACGCCTCCCCTTTCCCGACAGCCGGCATCCCCTCCCAGCCCTCCCCGAAAACCATCCTAGCCCCGCTTTTACAAATGCTTTTACAAACAAGAAGGTCTCTTGCTCCGCCTCCGGCGGAGCTCCGTGGGGAGGAGTTCCATAGGACTGGGGCAGCCGCCAAGAACGTCCGCCTGAGAGCCCTCATCGTATGAACCAGACTAGCAGACGGTACCTGTAATGGGACATGGAAGGACAGGCGGTCTCTTGAATAAAAAGACATTCGTGGAGTTGTAGAGACTCCCTTGATTGGGGCTAATCCTGCAAAGACTTACTCGAGGTCACCGTGACCTTGCCACACAAAAACAGCCATGGCTTGGAGCTCCCACCCACCCACCCCTGCCTGACGTACAGGAATGAAGGTACACACGCAGGTAGCTTCTACCGGCCCGTCTCAGGAGCAGGATGTTGGCCTTGAAGGCTGCAGGTCTGATCGATCCACTCAGCCTACGGGGCTCAGACTTAGGGTTGCTCTGGTAGCTCTTGCCAGTGGTGTGCCAAGGCTGTGGTGGCCCCGGGCTCATGTCCGGTTTGTGGTCCTCCCTACGGGTAATGGGGTGAGATGTGCTTAAGCGGCAGCCCTCTCTCTAAGGGATTTCTGGCCCGTCTCGGCCTCCGCCTGCAAAGGTGGTGCGGCCCCTGCCCTGTGAATGGCTGTAGCCCCACTGGAAATAAAGTGTTAAGAGTGGGCAGGGTCAGATTTCCCACCCACTCTGAAAACCTCCTTCTTGGTGCAGCCCTTTGCAAGCGGTCTGAGTGCCTCTTTTTTAAAAAAAAAAAAAATCCAGAGTGGGTGGGGGCAGAGTGCTGGCCTTGCTCCCTCCCCCGACCACTCTGAAAACCTCCTTCTTGGTGAGCACCTCTAGAAAATTTTCAGAGTGGGTGGAGGCAAAGTGTTGGTCTCACTCCCTCCTCAGCCCACTCTGAACATTTCCTTCTAGAGTCCAGGGCCTGGACACAGGAGCCCTCTCGCTCCATGATAACTACACCCCTGCAGGATTCCCATTCAGCCTCTCCAGTGGGCTTAGATGGATCCTAACACCCCATCCTGAGCTGTCTCTGAAGCATCCTCCCTCCCTCGATGGCAAAGAGCTAACCAACCCTCGGGAAACCAGGCTCCCGTTCTCTGCCGCCAGCTGCGCTTCTGAGTGGGAGAAGCAAGGTGCCTTTAAATGGAAGGGAGAGGTGAAGAAGGTAGGGGGATGGGGCTGGAGGCAGCAGGCGGCAGAAGGCAGGAAAGCGCTGCAGTGACCTCCAGAAGCGTGTGTGTCGGGGGGGAACAGATTGACGTGGCGCGGCTCCGGTACCCCTCAAAGACGGAGAGCAAGCAGGGATCGCAGACGCACAGAGCCGGGAAGAGAACCAAAGAGAGAGCGAGAGAGAGCATATGCTGCTTGGAAGGAGTCTTCCCCCCCCCTCTCCTATTATTCCCCCCCCACCCCTGCTCTCTCTGCAGCACTCGTCTATTTGCTGTGCCCGCGACTGCAGAGCAGCCAGAGATGGTAGGTCAAGTTTCTGCTCGCTTGGGGTTAGGGTCTGGGGGCAGCAGCAGGGAGGCTGAGCTGAGGGAAGGAAGACACGGGTTAGGGAAACCTAGATCACCAAGGGGGGGAATGTGGGGCTCTTTGCGGGGGTGGGGGAGAGAAATGAGGCAGGAGAATAGATGGAGGTTGGGGAAACCAACGATTGCCACGCTGTCTCTCCGGCCCAAACGTGAAGCCGACTGGAGAAATTGGGGTTAGGGGGATGGTTTAGATCGGGGAGGGGAAACCTTTTGCCTCCCAGGGACAAGCTCCGAGGGTCGCAGAGACGTTGGGAGCAGAGGGGACTTAAGGGGTGCGCCCAGGACGAGCGCCCCCTTTAAGGGGAAGGGTCTAGAGTAGCCATCCCCTCTCCTCGCATGCCTGATGCCCACCTCTCTGCGCCCTTCCCCTGAAGCTCGGTCTGCCAGGGCTTGAGACCGGGGCCAGATCTAGGGATTGGAAAGGGGCCAAATAAAAAGAAGCCACTGGAGAGATTTGGCTCCAGGACCGTAGGCGTCCGCGCCCGTGATTTCAATCGGTTTTCTCTTGCCTTAGCATCAGGGGTTAGAGGTCAAACTGCCACGCCTAGGATTCAAAGCGGGAAGGGAGTCGTCGCCGGGGAGGGTGGAGGATGAGAAACGTTCGGGCGATATCGTGGCTCGACAGTGAGACCAAACTTCCAAAGAGCGAGATCCCCAGGGCTGCGGTCTTGTCTCCCCCCCCACCCTGCCCCGTTGGGGCTTTTAAAATGGAGACAGCTGGCGTGCTCATGCACCGCACGCGTGGGTGTCGATACGCTGCCTGCCCGTCGGGACTGGAAGCAGTTCAGTCTGGGAAGAACTGAGAACAAGGCAGCAAGCAGGAGAGTCACTAAATTTCACAAATAGCAGGGAGGGGGAAGAGCTCCACCAGCTTGATCCCCCCCCCCCCAAAAGGGGGGGGGACACCCCATTTCAAACAGAACCTTCCTTAATTTCAGCTCGTCCCAATCCCCGCGACGGCACGGCCTGACACCGCATGGGTTGTGGAGGGCTGAAATTAACGGGAGGGGGGGGGACACTCCCCATGATGTCCTGAAGGGGGAGACAACCACTTGCCTCTTTTTACAGCAGGCCAATGGGTGTTTTCAGACGGACAGCAGCCCTGCCTCTGCTCCGCCTCACCTCCAGGGGGCCCCGTCCGTCTAACGGTGGCCTGCCAGATGTCGACGCTCCGAGGCAGCACTGCCGGCGGCGCTCCGGAACATCCCAGAGTGCCGTCAGTGGAGTCGGCCGCCCAAACCCTTGGCACCGGCCGGAAGTGGAGCTGCCGTCTGTCCGCTCGGTGAACCCACGCGGCAATGCCGCTTCCGGCCATTACCCCGAGAAATACCATAGAGTTGTGGGTGCCAGTCTAGAGCGTCAGGCCAATCCGCCTGCAACTCTATGGAGGGGAGGGGGGGGGCTTCGCGCTGGTGGACCATGGGGTTCCATCTACAACGGNCAGGCCAATGGGTGTTTTCAGACGGACAGCAGCCCTGCCTCTGCTCCGCCTCACCTCCAGGGGGCCCCGTCCGTCTAACGGTGGCCTGCCAGAGCCTCAGCATGGTTTCGCAGATTTGTAAGGTCAGAAGGGACCATTGAGATCATCTAGTCCAGGGGTGGGGAGCCTCTGGCTGATGGGCCAAATCCAGCCCATGGTTGGATTTTGGTTTTTTTTACTTGGTCCCTTTCCAGTTCCTGGATCTGGTCTCTCAATCCAGTCTCTCCCCTCAAGCACTGAAAGTGTGAGCTCATGGGAAGGGAGCAGAGATGAGGGCCTGCCCGCAAGGTTAAGGGAAGGATTCCCCCCCCCCTCTTCTTTCCCCCATCCTGAGCGCATCCCTTAAGCAGCCCCGTGCCCATAACTCCTATCCGGCCCACAGAGCTTGTGCTAATTTTCAAACGGGCCCAAGGGAAGGAAAAGGTCCCCCCACCCCTGACTTAATGCCGCATGCTGCCAAGGGCCCCGTCGCTCAGAAGTGCCGTTGAGTTGGGGTTACGGCAGCCAGAGGTGGAGGGACCGGAATCAGGAAGGAATAGCGTCCTTTGGGGCAAGGATTCTGGCTGCTGTTTGATGAGCTTGGAATTCCTAGATGGGGGGACAAGGGGATGGATGGAGGGATGATGTTGGCTTAGAGGAGGACGACGGGGCATTGGGGGGAGGGCCAGGCATGACCATTTAATACCAACAGGTGGATTTGATCGGGGAGAGGAGAAGTTGCAGGGACTGGGAGCAGGGGCTACTCTTTACAAGGAGATGCCATCTCGTTACAGAAACCTTCTCTTTGAGTCCCTCCTCCCTCAGCTCTTTTGCAGCCGGCACGTTGCCCCCTTTGTTACCCTTTTCTGCCTCCCCCCCCCCCACATCCCCCTTAAGCGATTTGTGAGCAGAGGGGGCAGGGGGATTAGGCCATCAGAGCCTGGTACCACTGGAGACCAAATCAAAAAGCTGTAGATTTATAATCATGGCCTCTAGCATTTAAGCTAAAAGACCTAGGTTAGTTAGATGAAGCAAACTCATGAACCTCTGTGTGGCCCAGTACTGCAGCCTCCGTGTGGCCCAGCACCACCACTAGAGGGGGACAGAGCGCCACAGCTTCTGCGTGGCCCAGCACCGCCACTAGAGGGGGTCAGAGCGCCACAGCTTCTGCGTGGCCCAGCACCACCACTAGAGGGGGCCAGAGTGCCACATCTTCTGTGTGGCCCAGCACCGCCACTAGAGGGGGCCAGAGTGCCACAGCTTCTGCGTGGCCCAGCACCACCACTAGAGGGGGACAGAGCGCCACAGCCGCTATGTGTCCCAGCATCACCAGTAGAGGGAGACAGAGAGCCACAACCGCCATGTGGTCTAGCACCACCACTAGAGGGGGCCAGAGTGCCACATCTTCTGTGTGGCCCAGCACCACCACTAGAGGGGGACAGAGCGCCACAGCCTCTGTGTGTCCCAGCACCGTCACTAGAGGGGGACAGAGCGTCACAGCCTCTGTGTGGCCCAGCGCCGCCACTAGAGGGGGACAGAGCGCCACAGCCTCCGCGTGCCCCGACGCCACCACTAGATGGAGATAGACCGCTGGACTCAGTGCCAGCAGAGCACTCCAGCTCACCCTGCTACAGGGATTTTTCACCCAGTAGCCAAGCTGGCTGGAATAGGGGTGGGGGAAGACGTCTTTCCGTAATCACCGTGGCCCAAAAGGAAAATCTCTGCCGGACTGCTGCGAAAGTCAGTGTAGAAGGAATTGTTGGTTTGTATTGGATTTGACTGAGTTAATACCCAGCACGCATTTTGCTTGGTTAGCCTGGAAGAGAAGACACCACGCTACAACGCAACCAGTGAAACAGTAAATCTAACCTGGCCCTGAATTGCTTCACTGGCCGTTTCCCAACGTGGCTTAGTGCAGGCCCAGCCTTAGGCAGGGCAACTGCCCTGGGGCCTATGGGGAAAGGGGCCCCATCAAATGTCCCGGGGTGGGGGAGCAGGGCCTGGGACACATGGCACCACGCTGCGTGCCCTGCCCCCTCCTGGAAGTGCCTCCTCCTCCCTCCTTGCAGACATCCCAGTCAGAACCATCATGCTATGATGCAGCAGGTCTCCAGGGGCAGAGTGGGGCCCTTGCTTAGCAGTACTGCGCCTCCGACCCCCTGGAGAGCGGCAGCGCTGCGCAGAGCTTTTATTTATTCATTTATTCAAATTTATATGCTACCCTTCCCGACAAGGCTTAGGGTGGCTTACAGCATATAAAACCAGCTAAAAAATCTCCATAACCCCCAGCAACCTTCCCCCAGTCTCTCTCACCCAACCCTATCCCTGCCTGCCAAACACTCGGCCAAACAAAAGGGCCTTGCATCGCTTCCGAAAGATGAGCAGACTCAGGGTTGGACGGACCTCCAAGGGGAGGGAGTTCCATAGTTGTGGGGCAGCCACCGGGAACGCCTCTCCACATGCCCTTGGTGTAAAAACTTCATGGGGAGATGGCATGCTCTGCACAAGCAGGGCCGGCCTTAGGAGTTGCAGGACCCTAGGCGGGGGAGAAACGCGGGGCCCTATTCTCCCTCCAGCTGGCCTAGGGGCGCTCCCCGGCTCAGGGGATGCTCCCTGACTCAGTCAGGGGGCACTACCCGGGCCTGGGCTCAGGGAGGGGCATTCCCCTTCGCCCATCCCCAAGTCCAGCCATTTTGGGCGCACTTACCCTATCCATCGCCTCTCCCTCACTCCCTGGCTGAGACTCAGGGGACCCCCCCCCCAAGTGCGGGGTCCTCCCAGGAGCGGGGCCTGGGGCGGCCGCCCCGAACCGCCCCACAGTAAGGCCGGCCCTGTACACAAGAGTGCGCTCCTGACTGTCCTCAGAGGCTGGGACGGGTCATGAGGGAAGAAAAACCCCTCTGGGAACATCCCAGGACTGAGAAAGCAGGGCAGGCTTGTGCCAAATCCTCCGTCACGCTCCGCTACCTGCCTAGAAATTGCTGCCATCCCCTGCCATTTATCTCCAGCTCCTCTTTGGTCTAACCCCGCCGGCAGCTAAATCAGTCAGTCGCCGGTCGAGCTAAAAATAAGCCCAGCAGGTCAGGACACAGCGGCTGCGGCAGACTTGCAGAGATGGCTGCCATCAGGGCCTGCTTCCTGCGCCCAGGGAATCAGCTCTGACCCCAACAGGGAGCATTTTCACCCCTCGGACTGCCCCCATCTGCTACCCTTGGGGTAGGCTGCTTGCTCCTTCCAGCAAAAAGGGCCCTGCGGGTGACTGTTGCATGGGTAGTAGTAGCTCAGGATTTAGCAGATCACTGCCATGTTGCGGGGCAAGTTGGCCCCACTGCCACCCAGGGTATCCCCTAGTTATGGGGATAAACGCAGAACCTCAGTAGCCAGGGACTCCCAGACTAGCATCTTCTGCACCCCTCCCCAACAGTTCCTGGTTAGGAGGGACAGTGTCCCTTGTTGGGTGCTGAATCCCACTGTCCCTCCTACAGGGAGTCAAAGTTCCTCTTTCAGGAGAGACAGCCAAAGGGTGGACTCAAACAAGACAGTAGCTTGCTGGAGTTCCCAGGGATGGGCAGAGGGGAATGCCCCTCCCCGAGCCCAGGCCCGGGTAGCGCCCCCTGACCAAGCCAGGGAGCGCCCCTAGGCTGGCTGGTGGGGAAATAGGGCCCCGCGTTTCTCCTCCACCTTGGCCCCCTCAACTCCTAAGGCCGGCCCTGCTTGTGTAGAGTATGCCATCTTCCCATGAAGTTTTTACTCCAAGGGCACGTGGAGAGGCGTTCCTGCTGGCTGAACGTTCAGCCTAATAAACAGGCAGCCCCCCACCCCACCCCGTAGTTCCTGTGTTTGTGGCAGCTTCGACCAGTGGCATGAACCCTCTCCTTCCCCATAGTCACCTCTCAGCTGAGAGGTGGGGAGGGAGACTGCGGAGAGGGAGATCTCTAGCGTGCCTCTCAGCTGAGAGGCGGGAAGGGAGACAGTGGAGAGGGAGATCTCTAGCGCGCCTCTCAGCTGAGAGGCAGGGAGGGAGACAGCGGAGAGGGAGATCTCTAGCATGCCTCTCAGCTGAGGCAGGGAGACTTCAAAGAGGGAAATCTACGCATGAGGTGATCGTGGGGGAGGGGGATCGCTAGCGCTACCGTCCCCCAGCTGGCCGGGCGCGTTAGGTGGGACTCTCCCTGCTGATGGGTCTGGATGTTGATGAGGCTGCAGGTGAACCTAACTGATGAGATGCAGACACCTGAGCACCCGCTAGCACTGATTGACCCACGATGGTCCTGGACTCTGCCAGAGGGGCGGTTCTGTGGGGACCATGTGGGGACCGTGTGGCGGATGCCTAATAGATGGGTGCGTGGTGAAGGCGGACGTGGGTGAGCTAGCGTCTTGCTTGGTTCCAGGATTGAAACCTCAGGCCCCTCTTCCCTGGTGCCCCCCCCCCCAGGAAAAGCCCTTGAGAGGCCGACGGGGAGAGGATGGGACGACAAGAAACTCAGCGGGATGAGAAGCCGGTGAGCGACTGCCCCTCTGTGTGCGTTTGGAATGCTGGGAGGGGTACGTGCGTGTAAGCACGAGGGGAGGAGCTTAGTGACCGAGGGGTGGAGCTTATGGACCAATAGGGCGGGGCTTTCCCTTTTTGAACACTGGGAATGCTGGGAGGTATGGCTACAGGGCTAAACATGGGAACTTCGTGGTCAGAGGTTTCCAGTCTTATTTATTGCAATGTCTATGCCGCCCTTCCCTGAGGTTCAGGGCCGCTTCCAAAACAATCCATAAAAACATTTAAAACCAATAATCAACCCTAAAAACTCACCCACCAAACCTCTACTCGCAAACCACCCACCAAACCCCACCCCAATCCACTGTCTCCACCCGCCAAATGCCTTTTCAGATTTTTAAAAAAAGTCTTACATCCCCTCCGGAAGAGGCCCAGGCTTGGGCTGAAACGAACCTTTGGGGGAAGAGAGTTCCAAAGCATCAGGGCAGCAACCGAGAATTGCCCCCTGTGAGCCCTTGTCAGGGCTAACGGGGCCCACAGGGAGGCGCTCTTTGGCAAGGAGTTTCGCCGGTTAACAGTAGGTTGAATGAACAAATACTTCTGGAGCTAGCGGGAGGGGAAGCCTAAGAGGACAGAGGAGCAGCGTGGTTGCACCGGGGTGGCTAAGTGGGTAAGAGGGAGGGGCACAGCATAACCGTGCCAGGGCATCTGGGGGGGCTGGGTTGGGCCCCACACTTGGGAAGAGAGGGCTGTGGGGATGAGCACAGAGAGCAAGGGAGCGGCCCTAGGCTTGAGGTGATTTAGAAGAGACAGCAGAGGCCCCCGTGGTCCTCCCCTGGGGATTTGCTCCAAGTCACCAAGCCTCCCCCTCGCTTTGGGGGAGGCTGATGAATGATTCAGGCTGGTCCAACAGGCTGCCCGGGGCGGTGTCGGAGGATCGATCGCAAGCAGCCAGTGTCAGCCTCATTCCTCGCCTCTGCTCGGAGAGATGCTCCATCGATCGCAGCGTTAGAGGATCCGTACGTGCCGCCTGCTCCCAGGGACTGTCAGAGCCAGGAAGCGGGTCACAAGGGAAGCGGGATTAGCCCCGGGACGCAGAACCCTTCATGCCTATGGCCCCAGCGCAGGCCCTGCAACGTTTCATAAGCGGCCTGGGAAAATATACATAGGTGGCAACTCTACACCCCCACCCCAGAGCCTTTCACCCCCTGAAATGCCTTTGGCCCCCTTCTCTCTCTCTCATGCTCCCACCAATGCTTGAAACTCCTTCCTTGAACACATTCACTCTGCTCCCTCCCTCCCAGCCTTTAAATCCCTCCTTAAAACCTACCTCTTCCATCAGGCTTTCCCTAGCTCCTCCCACAGCTTGTTGCATATTAATACTCGCGGTGAATTCGCAGAATTTGGCTTCACTGGTTGCAGAATTTCAAATTTGGGGGGGGGGCAGTGAACATGGGTCCCCTTCTTCCCTGTGCCCCACAACTTGGGGGTGATATGCTAAATCCTGAGCTACTGCTTCCCATGCAACATTCACCCCCCAAGTCCCTTTTCGCTGGAAGGTACCAAGCAGCCTACCGCAAGAGTAGCAGATGGGGGCAATATGAGGGGTGAAAGTGCTCCCTGCTGGGGTCAAAGCTCAACACGGGCCCCTGAGCCTTCTCAGCTTTGTGCATGTCTCCCTGTCTCTCCCAAGGTTCCCCTCCCCTTCATCTCTCCCAGACTGTAAGCCCCTTGGGGCAGGGATCCATCTCTGATTAATGATTGCACAGTGACAGGGACCTTATTTGCACTATATAAATGAAAACAGCAACAACATAGGACCAACTTCTGCTAGGTGAGAGTCTGCAAGCTTTCGGGGCACACAGAGCCCTTCCTCAGGCATGGAAAAAGTCAGAACTACCTGTTGCCAGCCTGAGAAAGAGCCGCGTAAGCAGGGCCGGCCTTACCCCAGACAGCCTGAGGCAACCACCCTAGGCCCTGCTCGTTTCTCTCCTGCAGGGCCCCTATTTTCACTAGGAAAGGGTGTGCTGGGGCTCCTCTCCCTCCCAGTGGGGCCCCAAACACAGCCGCCTCTAGGACCCCGCGGAAAGTGTCCCCGAACAGGCAGGACCCTGGCGGGGGGGGGGAATCTTCATCCCAGGCCCCACAAATTCAAAGACGTGCACTGCCTGCGTGGCCAGAAAGTTTGCATTCTAAGCTGGTCCCAGAAAAGAGACGCATCGGAACCATCGTGTCTTCCTAACTGGGCACCTGTTCCCATTCAGCTTTGGGGAGGGACAGTAGCAGCTGGTGGTCGAGTGTGTTGCATGAGATGAGTTTGTGGGGTCTCAGACCAGTTTGCAGGTCGGCGTGTCTGAGAGGGCTGGGGGGCCCATGGTGAAGAGAAAGGAGATTGTTAAGGCTACTGGGCACCCCCCGAATCTAGCTCCAGATGCATGGCCTCCTCTCCACTCTCTGAGCTCAGTCTGTCAGCGCTTCAGGCTCCAGACTGGACACAGGAGCCAATTCAAGGAATTGGCAAGCGGCCAAATAAAAAACCAGCTGCAGGCCGGATTTGGCCCTCGGGCCAGAAGCTCCCCACCCCATGATCCAAAAGACCCAGGCTTGAAGGAAGGGGACGCATGCCCTTGCTCACCGCCCCCTTGTGGCAGCTAGAAAAATAGCCATTTTCTAACCACGGACGTTTCTTCCATTCCATTTACAGGTTCTCGGAAAGAGATGGGAGGTCTCCTGAACAGCTGATTGGTCAGTAGAGTCATGATGTGTGCCATGATAAAAACAGCACCCCCCACAGGCAAAAGGGTGACACTGCAGCGCACAACAGCTGTTTAAACGGGAACACGTTCCGGTACGGACACAGCCCAAAGAAACTGGGAAGATGTAAACTGGATGTCCCACGGCCTTTGGGAGATTTTAACCTTCAATCAGCTGCTGCTAGGGGATCATTCTTCGATCACACAATCCTACTCTGCATTTGATGTCACAGCTTTGGACAACCCGGAAGCTAACGATAGCGCCTTGATAATTAGGAAGAGCTAAATTCAGCGGCACAGCTGTTGGCCCAAAACACACACAACTCCACCTCCTCAGGCAAGCCAGCCAATGGGAAACACTATCAGAGTCAGAACCCTTCCTCATTGGCTAATTGGTCAAGCCACTGTTGCGTAGCAGGTTCCGAGAGGCCGTTACTTCTTATGCGTCTGCACCACGTCCCGGGAGCGGTGGCACTAGGAAAGGAAACCACGTTCCCAGTCCCGTCCTCATAAGGAATCTTTACTAGACATTTAGAGAGCCACCGCTCTTGATTCCAAGCAAGAGAGGGAGTTAACTCAACGGCTACGTCAAGAGGGAATAAAACTTGCTGACCCCGAAGAAAGGAGTTTCCTGTTAAATCCAGGCCGCTCTAGTTTAGCAGAGTCTCTCCATTCGAGCGTCAAAACATGCCAAGAATCTCTCAGCTCTGCCAAGATCTAGGAGGAGCAGGGCTCGCTGGTGGACCGGCGGAGCCTCAGATCCCTTTGGGTTTGCGCCAGTTCCAGTTGGGACGTGGCCTTCGGCTGTGGAAAGTATGACGGTGGGCAGCACCAGACCCTCTGAGATGAACACCACCTTCCATCTGAAGGTCAAGGAGCTGTTGGAGCTCAGGGCACCCATGGAGGGGAACCACAGCTGCGGGCAGGGTCACGAAGCAGGGGAGGCCTTGTCTGGTGGTGGGGCCAACGCTAGCTTTCCTGGTGAGGAGATCTTCCAGCTACCCACTTTCTCCACAGCCGCCAAAGTCCGGGTGGCCATCACCTTCGTCCTCTTCCTCTCCTCAGCCTGCTTCAACATCACCGTGCTCCGAACCGTCTTCCAGAAATACCGCAGGAGACCTCGGCTCCGAATCCTCATCGTCAACTTGGCCGCTGCTGACCTGCTGGTGACCTTTGTGGTGATGCCCTTGGACGCTGCATGGAACATCACCGTGCAGTGGTACGCGGGCGACCTGGCCTGCCGTGCCCTCATGTTCCTCAAGCTGGTGGCCATGTACGCCTCGGCCTTTGTCACCGTGGTCATCAGCCTGGACCGCCAAGCGGCCATATTGAACCCACTGGGCGGTGGCGATGCCAAAAAGAAGAACAAAGTCATGCTGTGGGTGGCCTGGGCTCTGAGCGTGGTGCTGGCATTGCCTCAGGTAGGTCGTCATGGGGATAGTGGTGGGCCCAAAGGGTGCAGACTCCTTTTATGGGGTGGAAAGCTCATGAGATGCAGGATTTGTGGGGACTGTCTGGTCTGGGCTAGGTAGATTCGACCTCTGATGGTACCTTATGGTAGAAAGTGGGAAATTTAAAGGAACTAAAGGTCTCTCTGCTGAAATACGAGCAGGCTGCAGGGATCTAAATAAATAAATAAATCTCGACTTAGTTGATATCAGGATTCCATGTTCATAGTGTTTTTTCCACTGCCAGCCATGGGGGAAATGCCATGATCATAGGGTCTTTGGTTAGTATGACTGCAATACATCAGACCATGTGAGATGGTCCAGTTTCAGGCAGGACAGGAGCCACACAACTAGGCCAACCAGGTAGAGTCAGGGCCCCGTGAATTCACAGCCAGTTTTGCAGAATTTTGCATTTGGTCAAACTGTGGCAGAAATTGCCTCTGGCAACGAATGGCAGTCGGAGTGGGGAGCTGTGCGCTAGCCACTCAGAAGGACTATAGCACTCACCTCAAAAGCAAGTTGTTTACTAGAAGGGTGGAATCACAATCAAAAACATAACACAAGAAGTACTAAAAACAATGATTGCGTTAGGATACTCATGTAGAAAAAACAAAAACACCATTATCGTAAAGCATATATCAAAATGCTTTACGACAATGGTTTTTTAGTTTATCAAAACAGTATATCAAAACAGTAATACCAGGGTATTACTTGGTATTATTGTTTTGATTATATGCTTTTCAATAACGTTTTTTGGGTTTTTTTCTATATGGGTATCATAATACAATAATTGCTTTTAGTACTTCTTGTGTTGTATTTTTGATTGTGATTCCACCCTTATAGTAAACAATTAGCTGTGGGACACCACCACTGTGAGCTAACGAATGGGGCGTTGACAATGGGGGCTGCTGGTAGAATATTCATGAGCCGCAAGTGCCACAGCTACTGAAAGCACCAACCCCTGATCACTCAGGGAAGAGAAGAGCACCCCCTGCTGGTACTGTGTGAGAAAGAGCGATCCAAATTGTTGCACAGCCTGATGGGAAATTCATTTTACATTCCACATTTGCATAATTTGTAGGATTCGATTACCTAATTTATTCTGCTCGCAGGATCTGGATTTTCTATTTCCGGAATTTGATGGGGGTGGGGGATTTGTAGAATACGTGAGGCCCTGGGTATAGCTGGGACACAGCAGATGGACCAAGAGGTCTGCTCCGTCAAGGACTAGGGGGCAATCAACGGTCTGATGCAGTGTGGAGGGGCAGCAGGTGAGGTGTTAGTTGCTGGGTCTATTGCAGGTAGGAATGCAGGACAAGGGGAGCTAATGTCTTAACCTCCATAGCAGGAGGCAGCGTGAGAAGGTCTAATCCAGGGGCAGCCTTAGAATTTGTGGGGTTTGGGGGCATCGCACCCTCTGCGGGGCCTAGGTGTGGTCATGTTTAGGGCACTGCTGGGAGGGAGTGTCTCCACTCCCCTCCCCCGGTGAAAGAGGGACCACTTTGGGGCCCTCGGAAGTAGCATAACTAGCAGGGCCCAAGGCTATTGTCCCAGGTCTCCCTCTGGTAAGGCCGACCCAGTCCAGGAGCAGCAAGAGGTGGCTCACAACCCACTGACGGATGACGAGCTAGTCTCCAATAGATGACGGCGTGGGAACAGCCTCTCAGAGGTGGCCTCTGGGGAGGAGACAGGCACCCGAGGGGGTGTCCAGGCGGGAGACGGGCCAAGAGAGCTCTTCCCCCCCCGAGACTGTTTGTTGAGGGATCGTAGAGCTGGGAGGCAGCGGGAAGGTTCCTTGCCTGGAGTAGGGGAGCCAGAGAGAGGAGAAATGAGCGACCCCCCCCCCTCCCACCCTCAGTCTGTGCTCTAATCTGTTGTAGACAGGAGGCAGAGATGCTTGGTTGGGTGGGTCCCTGCTCTGGCACGAGGCAGGAATGGACAGGGGGGCTTGGTGGATCAGTGCTCTGAGATGCCGAGGCCTGATCCTCCTCTCCTGGGCACTTGGGGTTCCCTTGCCAGATGGCCGTTTTCCGCACCGTAAGCCGATCCCAACCCAGCTACTTTGTCCAGTGCGCCACCGTGGGCAGCTTCCGGGCCCACTGGCAGGAGACCTTCTACAACATGTTCACCTTCTCCTGCCTCTTCCTGGTGCCCCTCGCCATCATGGTGCTGTGCTACGCCCGCATCCTCGTCGAGATCTCGGGCAAGATGAAGAAATCCGGCGGTGAGCTAGGCCCGGAGGAGGGCGGGGACGGCAGAGGTTCTGTGTGCAGAGACCGCGAGGGACCAAGCGCTCTCCGTGTGTGCATGCGAGTGAGAGAGAGTCCATCTCTGTGTGACAGACTACAGGAAAAGGCGGGGAGGGTGTGAGAGAGGGGGCCTTGTGTGTGTTGTTATTGGAGCGCGTGTAAGAGAGGGAGACCGGTCAGAGAGACTGTCCGCACACGTAGGGCAGCCGGTGTGCAAGACACCGCCTGTGACACACTGTGTCCACATATTGCAGGGTATGCCTGCACGAGAAAGGGGGGGGATGTATGTATATAAAAGAGAGACTCCATCTGTGCACGTGTTGGGAAAGGAGTGTGCGTGCACGAGTGTGTGAGAGCACACGCAACAGGCTGTCTGCACGTGACTGGAGCGTGCCCGAGAGGAGACACTGTGCATGTGAGACAGACGCCGTGTGTGCGTGAGAGAGAGAAAGCTCAGTGTCTTCTTTTGACCTTTTAATATTTTTCTATTTGTTGGCCGTTGCTCCTCTTACCCATCCATCTCTCTTGTATGCTCCCCCCTCTCCTGCGCTCTCCCTCTCCGTATGTATCTGAGCTAGTCTACCTTCCTCCCTCAGAGGGCAAACGAGCTCTAGTCCCCTAGACTTCAGCTGTGGAGAACCAGTCGCGCTCAGTGCAGAACCGCCCCCTCCCGGCGCCAGACAGTCACGGCCCATTAAACCAGGCACCCAGCCACCCCCTGCCCTGCTCATTAGGCAGGTGCGCAGGAAGACATGGGGACCTGGGCCAGCACTTGCTCCTCCTCCTCACACTCTCCAGCCTTGGCAGGGAACCTTGCCTCGTGCAAAGCAGTCATGTTCACTCTCCTCTTCCTTCCTTCAGCACTTCCCCCATTGTCTTTCCTTTCTGCAGGTGCGTTGCTTCCCCCCCCACACCAATCACGTTCTGTCCCTTATTCTCTCCTCCCTCCTGCTCTTACATGCTCCTTCCTTTAACCTCTGCTCCCAGTGCCACCACTATAGGATTTGGCGCTCTGTCCCCCTCTAGTGACGGTGCTGGGCCAGAGCTTGTGGCGCTCTGTCCCCCTCTAGTGGCAGCACTGGGCCACGTGGCAGCTGTGGCGCTCTGTCCCCTCTAGTGGAGGGATGGGGCCATGCAGAGGCTGTGGCGCTCTGTCCCCCTCTAGTGGCAGCAGTGGGCCACAGCAGCTGTGGCGCTCTGTCCCCCCTCTAGTGGTGGGATGGGGCCATGCAGAGGCTGTGGCGCTGTCCCCCTCTAGTGGTGGGATGGGGCCACACAGCGGCTGTGGCGCTCTGTCCCCCTCTAGTGGTGGGATGGGGCCCTGCAGAGGCTGTAGCGCTCTGTCCCCCTCTAGTGGCAGCGCTGGGCCACGTGACGCTGTCCCCCTCTAGTGGCAGCACAGGGCCACACAAGCTCAAAGTCCACTACTTAAGCTGAGAAAGCCAGTCCCTATCGCTCATACACAGGGGCAGAGCAAGGCTGTGGCACACCTGGACCCATATCCCATTTATGGGCCCCTCCCACCCACCCAAGGGCAAGGTCTTCTAAGCAGTAGCTCTCCTAAGGCTCCCAACCAGCCTCAGCCATCCACAAAGGTTGAGAGCCTTGGGAAAGCCACTGCTTAGAAGACCCTCTTGCCCTTGGTGGGGGGGAGGGGAGGGACTCAATTGCCACCCTGGCAGCAACCCCCCAAGAAGGAAATTATAAGTGTCAGCAGGGCCAGCGCTCTCCTGCCCACCCCAAAAACATCCTTCTTGGCAGAGCCCTGGGCAAGCAGCCTCAGCACTACTTGGAAATTTTCAGAGTGGGTGGGGGGGCGAGTGTTGGCTCTGTTCCCTCCTCCGCCCACTCTGAAAACATCCTAGTTGTGCTCAGACCACGTGCAGAGGGCCCTCCCTACAGTTTGGGGACTGGGCTCCATGGTAGCGATGTCCCTTCTCATACAGCAGTTCCTTATTGCAAGATCCAGGGGGGTCCATTAGTTCAATCCCCAGTATCTTTCAAGAGCAGTGATTACCCTCACCCACGAGGAGGGATCGGTTAAGCTCAGCTTACGTTCTCTCTCACGTTTCTCCTCTCCCATCTCCAGTCTCCTCCAAATCCAAAGAGATCCATCTCCGCCGCTCCTACAACAACATCCCGCGGGCCCGGATGCGCACTCTGAAGATGTCGGTCGTCATCGTTCTCACCTTCATCATCTGCTGGACCCCTTACTACCTGCTGGGCATCTGGTACTGGTTCTCTCCGGAGATGCTAACCAAGGAGAAGGTTCCTCCTTCCCTAAGCCACATCCTCTTCCTCTTCGGCCTCTTCAATGCCTGCCTGGACCCCCTCATCTACGGCATCTTCACTATGCACTTCCGCAGGGAGATCCGGCGGGGCTGCCGGTGTCCGGGGCGGCGAGGGAAGGAACAGGCTCAAGAACCTGCCTCCATCGTGACTGGCTCTTTCCGAGTCTCCACCACCGCCGTGCCTATACAGAGAGGCCAGGAGGCCTCCAGAAAGTACCAACTGCAGGTGACAGCAGACACCAAGTGCAAGAGGAAGATGGCGGAGAGTTTCCTGTGAGAGGAAACACACAGCAGCTCTTCCAAGCTTGGAACCTCCAGCCAAGACCTAACAAGGAGCCAATTATGCCTCTTCCAAGACTGAGGAGCTATAGGCCGATGATTCGGTCACTCAACCATCCACCAATAAAGCCAGAGTATTTTCTCAACCCCAGCCTCCTTCTGATCCCTCCTGGTCTTACACTCCACTTGGTTCCACCCACTGGCGGGTTGGGCGAGAGAGTGAGCAAAGCGTGGGGTCAGAGTCTGGGGCATCAAACGCCAAGTAGGTGTCCGTCTCATGGAGGCAAGACATGGGGCACAGCTCAATGGCCTGGAATGGGAACTAGCCAGGCTTCATGGGGGCCAGGGATCATGCATGACCGTCAATCCAACCGCCTCCATGGTAAGGCGATGAAGGAAGCAAGGAGTGAGGTGGGGAGGAAACTTTTCCTTCCCATGCACCACGCTGAACAATCCTGCGAGCTCTGTGGGCGGGATAGGAGCCGGGGCACTTCATGATGGGGGAAGGAGAGGTCCAGGTCATGGGTCTGTCCCCTCCTTGTGGGTATTCCCTCCTCTCTACTCGCTTCCCCTGAGCTCCGTCCTTCAGCGCTGGAGGGTCAGAGTCAGGAACTGGGAAGGAGCCAGTCAGAAGACAGCAGTAGGCCAGACCAAAGGTTCCCTCCCCTATCAGGCAGTTTAATTTTTTTTAAAAAAAAAAAAAGTTTCACAAGAAAAGCTCAGTCTCCCCCAATTTAAAATCTGGCGTGCCCTTTCCTCTGCTGGCAGGGCAAGGAGGCACGCTCCCAGGCCCACACTGATTGGGTGTCAGAATGCTCTCGGGGGGGGGGTCCCTGCTGCCCAGGTCCGCAAACACAAGCCTCGGCCTGGAGGCTTTGGCTGCAGGTAGGAAGTCGTGCAACCAGCTCCACGCTGGTGAGTTTAGCAGGGAATGAGTCAGGTGCCTCTTTTGAAGTATTTTTTTTCCCCAAAGAGAGGCACAAATCTAACCGTCACAGCTGCATTGTCTGCTTTTTAAACGCTTCAGACTCTGGTATCGTATCTGTGTACACGCAGGGTAGCAGGGGGGCGGGAGTCTGGTCTAGGGTTTTTGTATTATTAGGCTCCTCTCTGATTCCTGGACCCGGCCCCTGCCCTCAAGCACTGAAAGACCGAGCTGAGGGGAAGGGAGCAGAGGAGGGCACTGCACACAAGGAGAGGGATAGGTTGTGGTGGGGAACCTTTTCCCCTGCTGGGGGCTACTTTGTAAATTAACACAAGCGCCAATGGCTGCACAGAACTTGGGGGCCAGGGTGCTTAAGAGGTGCATTCAGAAAGTAAAGAATCTACCAAGTCATGGCTCTGTCCCTTTTTTCCCCTGTCACGAGCACACTCCTTAATGCTCCCAACACCCCTCCAACCTCCTGGCAGCTGTGGAGAGCTTATGCCAATATTTAAAATGGCCTGGAGGAAGCCCCCCAAGCCTTTAATCAACAGCTTAAGAAACTCGGGCCTGGTGAAGCAACAGCAACACCCAGTGGCCAAACCGCCACATGACACCCCTTTGGATCTGGTGTAGCCACAGCAACTGTCAAACGTTTCAAGCCTATGAAGGACATTGGCAGCACGGTTCCCCATGGACTGCAGTGCACCCCCCTTCCACCCAATGAAGCCCATTACAGGCTGATTCGTTCCTGCTGGCACTATAGTCATGGGGGGAGGAGAAGGGGGGACAACACATGACTGCATGACCATGTACACTGGGGGGGGGGATAGGTGCCGCCCTCCCCCAGACATAACAATGGAGCTGGTAGAGACAGTCTTGCCCCAGGCCAAGCAGCCAGCCCATAATCAAGCGGGCCTCTCAGCTACATCACCCGCTGAACCTCAGTGAGCTAGAATCCTGCTGTTTACTGGTTACATAGACAAGCAACGACTGGGGTAAAAGACCCTACCTGGAAACCAGAGTCAAAGTGTCGATCCTTGGAGCCGGTTTAGAGCAGGGCTGCTTGCTCTTTTTGTAAAGACTCACCAAAGCTTTTTTTTTTTTTTAAAACCCTTTATACACTGTTGAAAAAAAACAAAACCTGATGTTAATTGTGTCTTGGGGTGGTTTTTCCCTACCCCCGTCCACGGCCCGGACAGTTCTGGAGGGTGTAAACTAACGTGAAGTGTGATGGGGGGGTCATTTTTTAAACCCCAGGTGAAAAAAAACAGGGGTTCCAAAACTACCCCACGGCAAAATGTATTGGGGGGGGGGTTTGCTGGAGGGTTTTGTTCACTTTCAAAAAAAAACTTTTGAATGGTTAAGGGTAACCAAATTTCCTTTGAGTATATTGTGCACCTGGGTCCAGGTGACAATGTCCTAAAAGGGCAAAGCTGGAGAGCTGCCACCTTGCAGGTTTTTGCGAGAAATGCACACCCGGGGTAGGGTATGACTTGTGGATCTCCCCCCACACCCCGGTCTGGGCCCCACCAGGGGAGAACCATAACGCGACCCTATCCCATTGCGCTGAGAGGGATGCGCTCTCCAGCCAAGCCCATGGAGTTTGGACCGGGTTTCTTCACCAGAGGTAGCTAAATTGATCTGGATTTACACAAGGGATTGGAAACCTTTGGCCTCGGGGCCAAATGCGGCCCCTTTCAAGTTTCTGGATCTGGCCCCAGTTTCTAAACCCCAAGCATTAAAAAAGACTGAGCTTAGGAGAAGGAAGCAGAGATGAGGCGGGGCCTGCACACAAGGACAAGGGGCAGATCCATGATCTGGACCCTCCTCTTCCTGAGGGTCCCACCCCAACTTGCACGTGGCCCTCAGAACTTTCAAAGTGGTCCCTGAGGGAAAAGGTTCCCCACCCTTGATTTGCACAGGGCTTCACTGTGCAATCACCCCCTCTCTTTCCTATGGGGGAAAAAGGAGGCATGTAACAATTAAGGGACTTGCCCAAGGCCAGAAAAAAGGGCAGTGGCACAGCCAGGAATGAAACCCAGGAATCCCTATTCCCAGTCCATTGGCTTACACGTCCTCCTTTATAAAGCCAGATGCTGAAAGTTTATTTTTAAAAAAATGTATTCCCGATTTATGGACAAACTCTTTCCTTTCCAAACAGCTTTCCACTCTCAGCATCCCTCATGCCAAACCCCAGGCTGATTTAGTGGCAGAACCACCTTTTCTGAAATACATGGGGATCATGAGGAGATTATGGAAAGTCTCTCACTATTTTAAACACAAATCAGGAGCTTTACAGTCTGCTTGAAACAAGACAAAGAGGAGAAAAATCCCTAGCCACATCGTTAAAAACCAAGCAGGGCTGAGCAGAGATAGGTGTCCAGGTCGGCAAAGGGGGGAGGGGGCGTCCTGGTACCAGCTGTTGTCCAGGGAGAACCAACATCATGGGACAGGAGACATCAGCGCCTCCTCCTGTCGGGACTCCTGCTTCGCCTGCGCCCGCCCCTGGGAAAAGCAGACAGGACATTTTTAGTTAAACAACTCCAGCAACGTACCTGGCACTGAGCAATCATGAGGGGGATCCCTGTTCTGAGGCGCTTACAATTTAGGAGGGACAAGAGGGGGAAGGGGGAGATGTTCATGAGAGCCGGTGTTTTGCGGTGAGACGCGATTGCCGTGAAGACCGAGGGACAAGCAAGTTAAGGACTTAATAAGCCAATCTGGCCATTTGTGTGAACGTGCACATAAAGCAAAGACCATCGCCAGTAACTGGCTGCGGGGCGCAGGGAACGCTCAGCCCTCGCTCCGGTTTGGACGTGCACCCTGCTGCTTGGCAGAACGTCCCCTCGTCAGGCAGCAAGGGGCTCCTTTCCTGGAAAGGCCGCAGGCTGATTCACACAACCCCTTTGCTCGCCTCTCCCTCACCCTTGCAAACTCACCCCTCCTTCTCCCATTCTGTGCTTGCTAACACATGTCCGAGCCTCACCTTCGCTTGCCTTTCGGAGGCCCCCTGACAAAGCACCAGTCCACGCTGATCGGCTGCCCCATCAGGTCCTGGCCGTTCAGCCCCTCCATGGCTGCCTGGGCTTCTTTGTAGGTTTCGTATTCCACTAGCGTGTATCCCTAGGGGAGGTGCAATGAGAGACCAGGGTCAGTCACCGCAAGAACACCCGACTGCGTCACAGCAACCGTTCACCAACTTTGCATTCCGAGAGCCAAGTCTGGCTCCACGGCTGGTTTTTACTTGGCCCTTTCCAGTTCGTGCATCCGACTCGCTCCCTTCAAGCCCTGAAAGAGTGATGTTGCCAGCCGCCTCGAGATGCGCAAGCAGTAGGGGGCAGCATCAAAATGTGAAACTAACAACAACTTGGGGGATGGGAGTGGAGGTGAGGGCGTGCGCCCCAGGAAAGGGATGGATTTAGGGCCCAGAGCCACAATCCGGATCCTCTAAGGGAATGGGCGGGACAGAATTATAAATTCCAAGACCAAAATACTCTTAGTTTAAATTTACATTGTGTCCTTTGTATTCAAGGGCGCAGCAAATCGATGTCAGAGAATCTCATTTCCCAGTCACTCCTGCTCTACCCACTTGGCACACGCTCCCCCTCAGAGCTGGCAACGGATCTCAGGGGGTCCCCGACTCCCTGCCTTGTGCTCAAACCCAGTTCTCTCCTCCCCCCGCCCCACACATCTGTCCATAGGGCGCGCCAGCTGTGCTACCTCCTACCTTCAAGTAGCCTGTTCGCCTGTCCAGGTTCAAGTGGAGGTTCTTTATCTCGCCGTACTCAGCAAACTTGTCATGAATGTCTTCCTCGGTGGCTTCTTCGTGGACGCCGGTGACAAAGAGAATCCAGCCTTCCACCGCTGGGATGTGCAAGAGAAGGCAAGGGTTGGCATGTAGAACGCGAGGGACTGGGAGGGGAGGGTGGGTGTACTCCGGTGCTCAGTGCACCACACGTGCTAAGATCTCTACATTCAAAACCTGCTCCTGGAACCTCAGCGTCCTGGTGATCTGTGCACAGACGCTCAGCTCCTCCCTCCCCACCTTCAAAGCCCCCAGCCTCCCTTTATTATTCTCCAGGTGCCTTTATGTGATCCGCCGCAGTGTTAAGCATGCAGCATTGGCCGTCTGTAGAACGGTGGATTGAGTTTAAGACTGCGCTGCTGGCTCTCAAGACCCTGAATAGTCGAGGCCCTTGCTATATTAGAGACCTGCTCCTTGAGCCTCGCACTGATGGTGACGGTGCTCAGAAGCACCCTGCCGTTTGGGGAATCCTGCCATCGCGCCTTAAGTCTGCGGGTGAGCGGGCCTTTGCTGTGGTGGTCCGCTCAACTTGCTCCTTCCATCTCAGTTTCTCCCTCCCCACCTTTAAAAAAACTACCCAAAGACTTATTCTCCGGGGGGTTTTTAGGATCCACTGCTGGTTCCTTTTCCTGTGTTGTTCTTTCCTCATTACCGTAACACTTTAAATGGTTTTATACAGACTTATGGTTTAACTGAATTTTATATCATGTTTTTATGTTGTAAACTGCGCCACCCACCAGTGGAGCACCAGAAAAAAATAAAATGATTATTACTACAATTTTCTTAGTACTTCCCCATTTTAGTCCTGTTTTAGATGAAGTGTATATAGTGGAATCATTCTGTGACACACCCAGAGCACCATTGGTGGAGGGAGTATTGTATAAAATTGTATAAAATTGCACATTGTATAAAATTATTACCACCTACACGTGTAACGGAAAAGACCCTCCCCACCCCCCGTACTTCTGATTGCCTGAAGTGTCGGGAGGGACGCTCTCCTGTCCTGTCCCCACAGTCTACGACAAAGCAGCCTACGGTCCATCAGTGGACCATGACGGATGCCTCAACTGCCATGCCCTGTCACCAAACGACACAATCAACTCCCCCCTCAAGCCCCTGCCCAAGCTAGAGCAGTCGTCTCCAACAGACACTCACATCTCTGTGGGCCAGGCTCATCCCCGTCCTGCTCCACGCTGTCATAGTCCTCTCGCACTCGGGCCCGGGACCCCTCCTCTGAGCGTGTGAGGAAGAAAGTTCGTTTAGATGAATAAGACGACGTTTTAAAAAGCCTTTGATGTAGGCATGTTTGCATTTGTTTAAACGTGGGAGTGATCCCCAAGGTTTTCACCTGCCCATTTTGCGACTTCAACGTAAGCTCACAACCTCAGACAGCATAAAGATGCACAAAGCCTCACAGGTAACAAGAGAGATCAGGACCCCATCCAGGAGCCTGACCAGAGCTGAAGTGCGTTGTCGCAATCCAGCAGCAGGTTTACTATTTGACGGTATTATCCACATTGTGGGGGGTAGCTCTTTAACGACCGGAATAATATCCGCCACTGGAATAGACTCTTGCCTAGCTGATTTTTCAGGAATCCAATTTTGGTTCCATATGGTTCAGCTGCATCATTTCTGGCAATTCTGCATGCGTGACAGTGCAAACATCCCCTGCCCATATGCCAGAAGGGGCATGACCGAATTCTGTCAGAACGGCATCACTGAAATACCCAAGTGGAAAAAACCCAGAAACGCCTCCCAAAACCAATTTTGAATGTTCTAATAGAGCACAGATGGATATTGGTAACTATCTGAAACATTTTTTGTTGTTTGGGTCGTGTAAGCTTTGACGGGGATACTTCCGTTCTAGACCCACTATGTCGTTTTGGAAGCCTTCTTTATACCGTGTAAATTAGGGGAAGTTCCATGTGTCTGGTAATTAAAACACAGATAATCCGACTCCTTAGGAAAGTAATTTCTTCTCTCTAGAAAGCATCTCTCCTGATGGCCTGCTTTAGCCCCATTTGACAGCCGGGAAAAGAGAGGGACTGAGAAGGGACCCATCTGCCTCCATTTAAGCTTTATAGAATCGGCTGCCTGTGTAACCCAGTTTTGTGTAACTTGCCCAAGGACACAAGTGGTGAAGACACATGAGGGCAATCCAACGGCCTATGTACGCCACCTGCAGGTGAGAACGCACATGCGCGGCATGCATGAAACCAGCCCTGGGCAGCTGTGCTGTGTGTGTGTGACATGCATGCGCAGCGCCTGCAGGCAGCATACATGGGCCGCTGGATTGCCCTCGTGTTTTTAAACAAGCAAGGCTTTGGGGGGAGGGGGGGCGTGTCCGTGGCCGCCGAGCGGCACAGCTGCTAGCACCCACTCAGGTGGAGCGAGTGGGGAGGGATTCTAACAGGCGGCTCCCAGCGTGGCTACCCCAGCAGCCACCTCGCACGCCCCATCACGGACCATGGGGAAGCGCGCCTTTGAAACTGGTATGTCCCAGCCTGAGCACGGGGGAACCCAGCTCACCATCGCTCACAGCCACTTCCTTGCAAAGGCCATTGCCCCCCAGCCCCTATGAGCAGGGGACCCGTTTGTCAGTTCATACGGGCAGGGGGTGCGTGGGCACCCACTGCCATGCATGGTTTTGGCTTGCTCTGCATGGGGCACTCCAGATATCTTAGCAGCGCACCGTGAGCGGGTGCTGCGTGGCTCGCGGGAGTGCGCAGCCCTCTCTCCACCTTCAGACGGGCAGTCGGATGAGCGGCTCCTGGGTGGCCACGCAGGGTAGCATCTCGCATAAAAACACCCGGTGTCTGACCTTCAGTGTCCAAGGTAGAGCTTTTCTGGTCCAAGACAGCCAGATAATTAGCTGAACTGCAGCAGCTTCACTCCTTGCCGAGCAGGGCCCTAGGAACTCCAATTTGCACACGTGGGGTTACATTTAATACCCTCCCAAGAGCTTCACCTGATCCGAAGCCTCTGCCTTTCCTCTTCTTTGCTTTTTCCTTTAGCTTGTGGATGCTTTCTGCAAAGAGATTGAATGCAGGAGGTTAACGAGAACATCTCGCACACACACAAAATTAAAACCTTGGCTGCAGAGGGGGATCAGCTTTATTTTTGCCTCCCGAGAATCTGAATGGTAGAAACTCTAACGCGGGACAAATTGCGTTGCTGCTATTATTACATTATCTCGATTAAAAGTTGTATCGAAAACCAAAGGGTGGGGACGTTCTTGGGGTCACTTCGAAAATTAGTACAAGCTCCACGGACCGCATAGGCGTTGGGAGGCTAGAGCACTTAAACTGTGTGCTCAGGGTGGGGTGGGAGGAGGGATCTGTGCTTTGGATCCATCCCCTATCCTTCTGTGCCTGCCCTCATCTCTGCTCCCTTTCTGTCCTTGAAGGCATGGGATGGATCCATGGGCTGGATTCACAGATTGGACAAAAGCCAAGTAAGAGTGTCATGGGGTGGACTTGGCCCATGGGATGGATCCCCCCAGTCTAAAAGGGACTGATATATTCATTTCGTGTCTGGAACCATATTCAGAGGTGTCTGTGGAGAGTTTGAAAACAGACTATTCTCCCAGGGGCGGCAGGTGTAGGCCATGGACAGCTGTAAGAACCATCTCTCCCCTTGTCCCACGCCTTTTTATCTCCCCCTCCTCCGTCCACCTTAGATTGTAAGCCCCTTGAGGCAGAGACTTTCTAATCACAACCGTTCCGTGCCAGACACATTCCTGGCACCGTGTAATAACAACTACACTAGATCTGCAAGAACAAGGACTGATAGATGGGGGAGAGTGTCAGAACACAACCAAAATCCAGGAGAGAAGGAGGCATAACGGATGGGGACTAGGAGGGAGGGAGTCAGAAAAAAGAGCAAAAGGGTAGTGTCAGGAGCAGGCAGAAGGGGGGGGGCATGTTTAGAGCCAGCTTTGGAGGGGGGAGCAAGGGGGACGGGAACAACAAAAAAAGATAGAGATGAGAACCCAAGTAGACTAGGGACAGGATAATCCCAGGCCTTAGGGAGGTTCAGAAATAGTCACAGGAGAATACTTTTTTGGGGGGGCAGGGGGGGGTAAGCCAATGGGAGGGGGCTTGGAACCGGCCTTGGGGAGGCAGAACCCGAAACATTGCCAATGGCAGAGAGTCTGAACGAGCAATTCGGGTGGAGGGGTGTCAGAACCAGGATGATAAGATGTGGGGATGGATCAGCCTTTGGGGGGGGTAATATCCAGGCCAGTGCTGGGAGAAGATAGGGAGGCTGGAACCAGCCTTGGGGGCAGGGGGGAATGTAGGGGACATAGGCCCAGGCAGGTACAAGGAGTTGTGGGTCAGACCAATATTGGAGATGGGGGGGGCACAGACCCAGGCAGGTACAAGGAGTTTGTGGGTCAGATCAGTATTGCAGGGGGGGGGCACAGACCCAGGAAGGTACAAGGAGT
>QEPC01015423.1:2693860-2725332 GCA_003113815.1 Sphenodon punctatus
GGGGGAGATGAGGAGGCTGGAATCAGCCGGGGGGAGGAGACTCCCAGGGAGGAAATTATTTAGGGGGGGCAACCCCAAAAGAGTTAAGGGGGGGGAGGAAGGATCCTATCCACCCCTCGTACCGTCTCCATCCTCGTCCATGGCGAAGTCCTCGCCGCCCGCCTCATGGAGATCCAGCACGTCCGCCATCTTGGCCAAGTCTCCACTCTCACCGCTGTTACCCCACAGAAAATAGGAAGGCCTCCAGCCGGGGAACCGCGCTGCACGCCGGGAAGCATGGCGGAAGAAGCAAAGCGTTCGCGGAAGGCCGCCGCCATTTTGGGAAGGTCGTAGAGCCCGCCTTTCCGGGGAGTCCACCGGCTTAATGGGGATCACGTGACAGGGAGGCCATCTTGGAAAGGTTTGTACCACCTAGCCGTCTGCGGCGGCCATTTTAGGAGGGACTCGCTTTGCCCTGCTTCTTGTTATCTAGGAAAGTTATTATCTTCTCTCCATCTATGACAGCCATCTCGAGAGGGACAAGTTTCCGCATCTGAAGCTCTCTCCTCCTAATCCCTCTGTGACAGCCATCTTGAGAGGGATAAGTTTGACCCTACTTTCCACCATCTTGGGAAGGTCTTACTTCCTGTCCATTTTTGGGAGCCATCTTGAGAGGGTCAAGTTTGTCCATTACTTTCCACCATCTTGGGAAGGTCAAAAGAAGGCCGCTCTCATGAGTGGGATCTCCACAGTGCAGCCACAGCTTCACAACCAGAGTCCAGGACTCCCTCCCCAGCTGGGCCTTGGGTCCCCATATACTGAGGCTGAGGATATTTCTGGGGCTTGGACCCTAGAGTTACCACTTTTGAGAAGGCTGAAATACAGGAAGACCGTAGCCATGGGGAGCTTATGGGGCCATGAGTGCCTCTTCCGTATTGAGGAGAAATACAGAAATGTGCCAACCCTAGTAGAACCCCCCTGCCTTCCTAGGGCTTTGGCTTCCCCATCCAATCCTTTGTGGTATATCTAGCCTTCCCTCAATCTTGGGCTGCCACTGCCTTTTCTCAAACGGGACCATACTACCCCCATTTTGACATTATCCCACCCGTACAAACTATCGTGACATTCCATATGGGCAAGGCCGTATCACAAACAGGGTGGCCATACTTCCCCTTTAAAAGAGGGCAGTAATGAAAAATACATGGTGCAGGGCTACATTGGTTCCTGCACAGCCCTGCACCGTGTAATTTTTGTAAGCATCCTTATAAAGAGGGAGGTATGGCCACCGTAGCCACAAGGAGAGTAGGGAAATCCTTAGGGCTTGCCCCCTGCCAGTCTTCCAGGCGGGATTGCCCTGGACGCTTCAAGTCACCTGATTAGCCACAAGCTGTGGAGAAACCTCAGAGCCTGAATCAAAGCCCAGACAGGAGGCAACCCTATTTAGACATCTGCGGGTTAGACTGTACAGCTTGGGGGCTGCCCCACAGCTTTGATACTCCCTTCCCCTGGTGGTTTGCCTGAGCATCTTCAGATGGCAATGTAAAACCTATTTATTTGACTGGGCTTTTGGTGGGCAGGGATAGGGTTTGGAGGGGTGGGGGTGGATGGTTTTAATTAGAATTTGATATTTAGCTTGTAGGCTACCCTGAGCCTGCGGGAAAGGGTGGGATGTAAATTCAATTAAACAAATAATTCCCATACAAACCCCCAAATGCACAGACCCTGCTACACAGCAATAACGTCCCAGAACATTTTAGGAACACAACTCATTTCTAGCTAGCATCCCGCAGGAGGCTCTACCTCTTGCAAGGGATAAGAACCCATGTTTTAATTATTATTTTTAAAGAGACAATTTCTTTGTTGAAAAGAAAGGGGGAAAAAAGAACAGTGGAAACTTTACCTTAAGTCACACACTGAGCAGCTTTGCATGGTCTTTTTTGGGCCTGCAGGTAGGCGGTGAGGTCACGTTCTAAGCATTTCCTCCTTCCCACCCATACAGAATAAAAATAACATTTGACGTGGGTAGCTCCTTCAAACAAACTCTGCCAGGAGGATCAGTCAAAGGAAGAGGACTGCGGAGTTGCACAATAGGAAGGAAATAGGACAGCCAGATGTCCCTTCTTTTTCAAGAGCATCCCTTATTTCAGAGCTTTACGGCTCAACAGAATAGCCATTGCTATTATATTAACTTAACAAACGTCCTTTATTCTGAACATCCATGGAACTCAACAGGCATCCCCATTTCAGCATCCTGTGTTTTTTGACAGTTTGATCTAGCAGCCCAATAAAGGAAGTGACGGCAGAAGAGATTTTAAAAAGAGCATCACCTTAATACAGACTTTTGGATGGAGGGGGGCCGAGGTCTGGCCAGGCCTGCGATAGTGCAGGGGGCTGCTCCAGACCATTCTTGATGTCCCGCTAGGGTTACCAGGTTTTGAAAACCACAAAGGGTGCTTTTAGAAAAACACCTCCCCACCCACTCTCCATGTTGCAGGGCTGCAGTAGTGCCCTAGGGGGGTCCTGCAACACGCCTAGCTGTTAAAAGGGCATGGAGAGCGGCGGCCGAACAGATAGGAGGGGCCCAGACCGTATAGGGCTTGATAGGTAGTGAGTGAGGAGATGCTTGTCTAAAAGGACCCATAGATGCATGCCCCCTGCTGTCATGATTTGCATAAATAGGTCTACATTTGCATATATAAAACTATCAATTCATAATTAACTATTCACAAGTCCCAGCCTTTGTCACAGAGTCACTACCTAGTTTCTCTTGCCCCTTCCAACCTGACACACGTCGCACCTTCCGCCACAGATGGGGCGTGTGCCCGTGCACACACACACACCCCAGCTCACTCTCTCTCACACACACGACAAGTTAGTTTACTCTCTCATGCACACACATCGTTTTTGAATACCAAAAATAAATTGTTTGGGGGTCACCCACCTAGAAACAGATTTATTTTTAAAATCAACTCAGCCTAGTCAAAATCTCAGCTGTGCACCTTAAATCTGGCTCTGGGACGGTGGTGATTTGTTTGGGGTTTTTTTTAAAAGAGACACCTAGAAGCAATGACAGCCTATTTGAGGATAAAAAATAAAATACCTATCAGACAGCATGTAACTAAATAAAATGGAACGTTTGTACGTCACTTTTGCGACATCTCCCCTCCTTCTGGATGAAATTCTATAAAATTCTGGCTTTCATAATCTTGTTACAATGCTGCTAGTTTTTACCAATATCTAAAACAGGCATGGAGAACCTCAAGCCCAGAGGTCAAATGGGGCCTGTAACTAGTTTTTATGGCCCCTTTTCATTTCCTGGATTTAACTCCTGGATCCAGCGTGTATCTGAGCTCGGGGATAAGGGAGCAGAGATGAGGGCATGCACGCAAGGAGAGGGGACAAATCCATGATCTTGACTCTCCTCTTCTTGAATACACCTCTTAAGCACCTCCACCTAGGGTTGTCATATATGCACATTTTTAAAGGACACACGAGAAATACAGGTTCCAGGGCTGCATTGACTCCAATGCAGCCCTGCAACCTGTATTCCTCACAATTTGCATGAGGGCATGTACACAAGGACAAGGCACAGATCCATGATCTGAGCCCTCCTCTTCCTGAGAGCACCCCTTGAATACTCTTGCCCCCAACTTCCATGTGGCCCTTGGAGCTTGTACAGATGTTCAAAACGTCCCCTGGGAGTGGACTCAGGAGGGGAAAAGGTTCCCCACCCCCGGTTTAGTAGTAGCAGGCGGCTGAGGAATTGGACTCCTGTCGCTTTTTCTAGTTTTCATCTTGGTCCCAGACTGGGGGGCGGGGGAAGATATTTTCTGCATAAATTGGGTGTGTGTGATTAGTTCTCCCTGTGAGGGAGAACTAATCCCCTCCCCACATTGAGTTGTGCCATGAAAAATCATGCCTTTCAAAGATGTCAGGAGGGAGCATGCTTGCTTCAGAGACTGTTCCTCCTTCCTTCTGCTTGGAGCTAAAGGCTAGCATCATGCTCTCACGCATCTATTCCTTTTGTGTGCAGGACCTTCCCTCAGTAACCAAGCTCGGGGGGGCATGAAAGCTCAAAAAAAAAACCTTTTCCTGTGCTCAAGGTAAGAGATCTGTTGCATGGGGAATGTAGGGGGGTTTGCCACAGCTGTACCAAACAGGCTGGCCTTGACCTAGGAGAGATGCACATTTGGGGTCTTAAAGCTGCCCAGAGAGGGGAAGTGGGTGCACAGAGCGGGCAGGTGGATGACTAGAAACGTAGCTTCCTCGCTCAGTCTCAGCAATGAAGCGTGCGACCCTATAAATCAGGTTTGTTTGAGTAAAGGACGGCTTTACAGCAAACCCACCCAAATCCTTCCATTCAAGCCCCACACAATTGGTCTCTCGTATAAAAGTTTCCCTGCGAGCCCCTTGCAGTGATGGGTTAAGCAGCTCTGCTGTCACAGAATATTTAGAACCATTTTAGTTCGGGGTGGCCAGACTCCTGCCACACATGATCCAGTCGTCAAGCTCAGCTGATCTACCAAGGCTCCCATCTTCCCCCTGGCTCCAACGTGCTAGGCCAGGACCCCTCTTGCTGGCTCTCCGCTCCCTCAGCAACTGGGCTCAGGAGTAGAGGGGAGCGCTCCCTTTAGAAAGAGCCTTCCCCACTGCACTGGCCAGGCTTCCGTAGTGCATCTGCTCCGAGAACGCTCCCTGGGCTGCCGGTTCCACTCTTTTCCCCCCCCAGAGACGCTCTCTGTGAAGTAGATCCCCCTCCCCACACAGTGACCTTGCAATCTACTAGATTGCGATCAACCTCTGCTAGCTGCTTCAAGGGAGATACAAATAGGGATCAGACACGGTTTTAAAAAAAAACCCAAACCCAACTAGCCAAACCTTTGGCCATACAGCTGTAGTCCAAGGTACTTTAGTACAGCCCACACTCAGGGGAGCACAGAAGACACCTGACTTCAGTTTATGGGCACCTGGATGAGGTACAAAATAGTGAGAGCTTTGGCCAGACACGTTCTAGGAGAGCAGGATAACAGCATGTAAACCAGCCGTTCCAATTGCCATAAGCTCTTAAACATCAAAGACTTCTTCCTTGTTGCTGGCAAGTGTAGCCATTAAAGCTTCCCTTTGAGAAAAGGCCTTCTCCTCACCTCCTTCTCTTAAAGAATTAAGAGATAGGGCTTACGTCTGGAAGACCTTATGCCAAGGACAACAGATCGAAAGCAATGCTGTCTGATACTGCCAGACATCCTTGCAGCTGCTGCAGCCAGCAGGGACTAATTAAAAAGCAGCCAGGTGGCCCTCCATCTGAATGGCTGAAGTGGGGTGGGAGGATTTCTGAGAGGCTTAGGGACACCTGGCCCCTGATCCTCCTAGCTAGAAGCAAAGGGACTCACTTGAGCCTGGCCCCTGGACTTTGGTGTGTGTGTGTGTGTGTGTGTCTTTGCAAGCAGCCCAAGCAATTTTCAGAGTGAGTAGGAGAGGATGGGGTCAACACTCCACCCCCACCCACTCTGAAAGCTGTTTGCAGAGGGCCCCACTCAGAAGGACATTTCAGAGTGGGCAGAGGAGGAGTTCTGGCCCCACCTGCTCTTCAAACTTTCTTCCTGCCCACCATAGCAATGCTGTGGTGGCATCAGACTCGTGGCCCAATAATTGGGACACGATTCTGGTGCCACCACAGCATTGCTACGGCACTGAGCATGAGGAAAGAAGCTCTTGTGATGGGCAGAACCTGGCAGCCTCGAACACTCCATCTTTGGCTGCAGGAAAACCCATTTCCTTTTGCAAAGGACAGCACAGAACCCAGGCCTGGCCATCATCAGAGGCTGCTCCTGTTGCCAGTAGTTACACACACATATCATAAGCTCAGGCCAGACTGGCATAGACCCCAAGGTAACAGGCCATAAACTAGTTTTACAGGCAGAGAGAAAGCTGAAGTAGTTGTTCATACCCCAAAGTCTTAAGCTCACTGCTCGTTATAGAGGATGAGAGAGGGTGTGTGTGTGTGTATGCGTGTGTGAGACGAGGCTAGAAGCAAGCAGTCCCCTGGATTTTACTATTTCCACCCCCTTCCTTCTGAAAAGCCATCACTTGGCACCGCTTACTCTGAACACCACACAGGCACCAGCTACCCCAAAATCCATTTTTATTGTATAAAAATTAGACATACAAAAGGCATGTGAAGTACTGAACATTATATGACATGTACAATGGAAACAAAAAAAGGCAATTTAGCTTGTAGCTTTTGACTTGGGAGATGGGGGTGGGGGGGATACAGTGTGAAGGTGGGGAAGAGACATAGGGATGAGGAGGAAGCCAAGGGGTTTGGAATACTGAGGCCGATGGTCTTCATGAAGGAAGGTGGGATTGAGGTTCCAAAAATAATTTACAGTAATTAAAAAAGCAGGGAGGAAACATGTCCCGTTGAGACATGTAGCTCCTTATTTATAGACTGGGTCCTGCCCAGATAACCTGCTTTTTCCGATTCCGGAAGAAACATGAAATGATGCCTCAGTGGGTGGTTCTTGGAATACCTTCAACCTGTCTGCCACCAGAGATGTCAAAATGCAGATGCCAGTCTGCTACTGAACAGAGTTTGAATCTGCATTTGTTTCTCATCTGAAAGTCACATTAAACAGCAGATGTTTTTACAAAACAGGCAAGCTAGGACAATTTTGTCGGTTTGAGAAATCGGGTGAGAAATCAGCTAGTCCAGACCTTTTAATCACAATAGAATAAACTGTTTGTTTATTTGCCTGGCAAAAAAGTCAGCTCTCCAAGTGAACGGATGGACTTTTCCAATGATCTGCACTAAGATATTAACTGGAGATGATCTGGATGTGGCTTATATGCCTTTCCCACCGCAACCATCTCCCGTGAAAGAGAAGGAACCTTTTGATTTTAAGGAGTAGATGGTACTTCACAGATTGCATTTCAATCTTAAAACACGGCACCAGGAACCTCAAGTTCATTTGATCACTGCAGAAACATAACACTGGGTTTCCATTTTTGTTAAGAACCTTGAACACAGCATAGGAGTCAAAACCTGAGAATAGGTTTCAATTTAAAATATATAGAAAATACAAGTAATTTGCAATTTATGTGGCATTAACTTTTTTCCTCTTTTTCCCACCAAGTGGCATTTTTAAAAATAAAATTACAAAATCCCTGTATTTGCTGGGTCTCAGCTGTGGCGTTTCAGTTCTGAACACACAGTCCAACTTTGATTATCCAGATTTTAGGGGACATTATTTGGAATTTCCAATGCAGTTCAATATCTGCAACCATGAAACATGGCAGGCTAGTAACCTTAATACTAAAATTCAAATCCAACAGCTGAAGATGACAGAAAAGCCTCAAGGCTAGATTTTCATCTACCCTCAGCACAAGGATTGCACCTATTTTGCAGCAGTTTATATGCTCATCCCCTCCCTCACCCTCCAGCTCATGGGGCAGCTAAGCCCATCCCATTCCGCGGACGTACATTAAAGCCATTTAGGTCCCCAGTGGGATCATACGACCACTGCAAACTGCTGAAGGATAAGCCTGATCTAACAAGTCCCCTACACCGGACTACGGGGACCAACGGGGATGATGTTGTGGCACTTCACTTAACACCAGTGGGAGTTCCCCTTTATCAGGCTAGCTCTCAGCTCAGCTAGCCAGTTAAGGCCTCAAGGCCCCATTCTGAGCTACTTGAGGAGTAACAAAGTGGTTAGAGCAGGTAGGCCTGGATTCCCAAGCGACCTACATAAAATGGACCAACAGTAGAAACAAGAGACCCGGTGCAAGGTTTGTGCAGACAGGGCCTGGTCCTGCAGACACATACATGCGTAACTTCACTCCTACAAGTAGCCTTATGTGCTTTAATGGGACTCCTCAGTCAAGCAGAGTTACACAAGCTCCAGCCGGTTCAGTCCCCAGAGAAATCACTTTTTCTCATGACCAAGCTGAACTCGAGTGATGGTTTGGGTAGTTAAGTTATTGCTAGAAAAAGCAAGTTTACATGAGGACAAGGTAAAAAGACATTAAGCCTCAGAAAGATAATTTATATATATAAAAAATCAAGTTTATAAACACAACCATTAATACTATTGTGTAAGAAGGCAGCTTATAAAAATATAGATATAAAAGACACCAGTTAAGAACAAATGATACACAGCTAGGGTGTGGAGGCTTTAAGAATAATGCCATTTCATGATCACAATCTTGAGATCCAATCGCTGCTCAAATAGCTACATGCTAGTGTTTTCAAAGCCATCTTCAGAAAGATGGAGTCTCTGTGTGGAGACAGAGCAGGGGTGGGGAAATCTCCGGTCCTGAAGCCAAATGTGGCCTGAAGCTAGTTTTTATCTAGCTCCTACCCTCAAGCATTGAAAGATGGATCTCCGGGAGAGGAAACAGAGAGGAGGGCATGCACACAAGGAAAGGAGACAAATCCAAGATTTGAACCCTCCTCTTCCTGAGTGAACCCCTTAAGCATGCGGAGCTTGTACTCATTTTTCAAAGTGGCTCCTGGGAGGGAAAAGGTTTCCCACCCCTGAGCTGGAGAATCATTGACATCAGGCTTCTGACCTCAGACTTTAAAGCTGTACTCAAGAGTCAAGCCACTGAAAACAAAACGTGACTCCCCAAGATGCAAGAGATCCAAGAACGCATTCAAAAGCCCTCAGCTCATGAAAGACTGTCCACGTTCTTGGCCACCGCGAGCCTCACAGTAATTTGTTGGCGGGCCGGACTGAAACCAAAATCTCTCATTGCATGGCCAGCACATGTTATGTCTGGAGTGCAGCGGTAATCCAACTCTGTTCAACCCTATCAGCATGAACTGCGCAAGTTAAACATGCAGAGTTTAGTTAGTACAGGACGTCATCATTCTGGGCATTTTGATTAAATAGCTGTATATTCCAATGATGGATTTTAAGACCGCAGGCCGGATCGAGCCCTACTGTAGTCCAAGAAAGTGGAGAGTCCTTCATGCACACACGCACACACCCACCCCTTGGTGCTTGCAAGCATGTCACCTGCTGAAGGAGTGTACAGATGGTGAGGCCTACGCCACCAGGATCATGAGCTGAGGGCTTTTGAATGTGTTCTTGGATCTCTTGCATCTTGGGGAGCCCTACTGGATTTAGCCCGTAGGCCATCAGTTTGACAGCACTAGATTTGGGGGAGGACGAGTCTAGCTGAAGTGAACAGGACATGCGTGCGCATCATCTGCCAGAGAATTGCACCATATATGTTAAAAAGCTTTGGAATAGTATATGAAAAGGACTAGATGCATCTACAAATCGTTGCTTGTATAGGCATTTCCTAGCCACATACTTAAACCAAAACATGATAATTCTGTACAAGGGCTCGAGTGTTAACAACCTTCCTTCCCCCCACTGTCTATTAGAACTCCTGTCCTTTAAGTTCTGGAGAGAAAACGAGTCATAAGTGGCAGGAACGATCATCACATCAACAGCATGCTACGTTCACAGCATTGCGCTCTTCGTATTGCTGCGTTATTTGCAGACCCGTGGCTGAAATTTGCTACGCCACATTCAAGTTTGCCTTCTGTTTGCAAAGCAAGAGTCTCTCAACATGACAGAGAATCTACAAACAAGCTTCAAATCTGATACGACTGGTGTGCGAGTTAAAAACGACACCGTTCCTGTACTACGGCTCACACCTTCCTCAACCCTTGTGACACTGGTCATAGAGAGGGAAAAAGAAATAAGATTCAGACTTCACTGGTTAAGGAGGCTAGGTCAGTATTTTAATTTTTCAAAGCTTACAGAAGGTTAGCAGTCCGAGCTAGATTATTCTAGGTTAAAGAGGCCCATACAATTTCTATACAAATTCTTTATGTTAACAAGCTCTTTAAAAGTCTATAAATCACTATATCAACAAGGCAAGACGACAGGTCTTTATAAACATCTGAAGGATCAGAAGAGGGAGCGATTGCTGTGAACAGCTTACACCAGAGCAGGACTTTCCCAATGGCTGTGTAGTAGGTAGAGACTGCTGTTTCATGTCATATCAGCAGAACCAAATTAATTAGTCTTTGTTCAAGGTGCAAGCTCAGGCTTACCCCCCTCCCCAAAAGACAGAATGGGGATCCCTTACACCCTCCCTCCACTGGATTTGTCACTATGCAACATTCAGATCAGAAAAGGCAAAAAACCTGGATGCTCTGGTGGTTGGAAAAGGTTTCCATTTTACCCTGTAAGCAGCAATGTGTTTTTAGCTTGTAACCACAGCGATTAATCCCCAACTCCCGCATGTAAAGAACGGAGCAGACTGGAATGGAGAGAGAACAGAGCCCTGCAAACCTGAGGCAGAGGAGTGCTAAAGGGGGCTCGAGAGATGGCAACCGCCATCTCTTCTCCCAACAAAGGAGCTAGCAACCAAGCAGTCGTACGGCAGCGCTTTAACCCACCTCTTCCGTAGGGCTCATGACTGCCGATGCTGCCAACCCTGTCTCCGTAACGGCAATTTTTCTGGCTGCCCCATGGGGGTTAAAATTGGGCAGGTAGGATACGATTCAGAAAGTGTAAGTGATTGTACTCGGAAAACGATCCCCCCGCTAGCCGTTTCTAAGCAACGCACCTTGTGCTACTCCTACTAGAACAGCTAGCCGAGCTCTGAAGAGGAGTTTGGGATGCAGTTTCCCCATGTCTTGACCTTTCATGTTTCTCTTCTGTCTTCAGCAGCTTTATTCTTTAAATACACATGAACTGGAGGAAAGTTTATGTCTGAAAGGATGCTCTAAGCAAGGGGCCGTGGGGCCAAATGCAGCCCGTGGCAAGATTATGTGGCCCCTTTCCAGTTCCTGGATCAGGCCCCCTTCCTCCCCCACAGATCCAGTTCCTACCCTGAAGTGATGAAAAACTGAGCAGAGATGAGGGCATGTGCACAAGGACAGGGGGCAGATCCACATGCTGGATCCTCTTATTCCGAGTGCATCCTTTAAGCACTCCCATCCCCAACATTTATGCAGTCCGAAGAGCTTGTATTGATTTTCAAAGCAGTCCCTGGGGAGGGGAAAGGTTCCCCACCCTTGCTCTATGTTGTTTCAAATGCAGAGCTAAGAGTCCCGTTCCCAAGATCAGGGTGTTTTGTTTTTTTTTTGCTTGTTTTAAAGTGCCTATGTAGATTAGCATTTCAGGAATGTTCTGTTTGACTAAGCTTGAGTGATGATTTTTTCAGCACTGAGATTAAACACGGTCCTTGCAGTTTGCAACAAGCCACATGAAGATGGCCTTTTAAAGCTTTGCTTATGCTACAAGTCAAGCCACAGGCTTATAGATCTTGCTAGCAATGTTCCTTGCAGGCACTTTAGATCAATCTGTCCCATCTCATAAAAACTAGTAAAGTGTGCAATGGACGAGGCCAGGAGTTAGGAACCTCAGGCCCGGGGGGGGCCAAATGTGACCTACTGCTAGTTTTTAATTTGGCCCCTTTCCAGTTCCTGCTGCCCAAGTACTGAGCTCAGGGGAAGGGAGCAGACAGATCCATGCTCTGGACCCTCCTCTTGCTGAGCACACTCCTTTAGCACCCCAACTCCCATGTGATCCTCAGAATGTGCACTCATTTTCGAAGTGGCCCCTGGGAGGAAAAAAGTTTCCCCCTCCTGGACTAGGCTCATTCCAGTTTACAGCAGGTTTTAGGCCTCCCTCTAGAGCTAAAGGAAACCACTAAGATCGAGACACAGCTAGGACCCAAATTTAAACTTCTTTGATAACAATTAGTTCCAGAGCTCTGGTAGGAGGTGCTCTCTCACTTAGATGTATTAAAGAAAATATTCTGGGGCATGAAGTGAACACAGTGCTACTCCAAGCCAGCTGTAAACATCTGGCAATTTGTTTTTTCACTCTTACTGAGACAGGTTTAGTCTGATGGCTCTGAAGGCCAGTTTGCTAGAACAGAGCCATCTCAGAACTTTGCAGTACGGGAAAGCGTGCTAGCCACTTACCACCACCAACTGGGTAATTCATGGAAGAGCAGTTAAAGCATATCCACCCAACCGGGTTGGGAGCAAGTACTGCAAGAGTCAGGGGAGGGAAAGAAATGTCTAAGCGTTAGCCTCTAGAATCTCTTTAGTACAGACTTAAAAACAGCAAGCCCAAATTCCTTAATGCTAAAACCAATCCTTTAAGCCCTTCAAGGAACTTAAAGTAGTATATGGATCTACACACCCCCATTTCTCAAATCTGGGGATTCGAAATGCCGATCAGAATTTGGCAAGCAGACCATATGCGTTTAGAGTAACCCAGACCAAAAGCCCAGGATCTGAAACCCCTATGAAATTTGGACTACTGCCCATCTAAATTCTAGTACAAAGTGGAAGATCTAAGAGGACCATGTTTGTAACAGCTGTGCTTTTCAAGGAGGGTTTAAACAAGACCCACAAACGCGGTATGAAAGGTGGGTTCGTAGAACATGCGTTTAGTTATCTAAATCCGCTGTCCGAGGCAACACTGGCATTTTCAGGGAAATGCTACATTTCTATTGAATACTGTCATCGGTACGTGGGCAGAACGGAGGCTCGGAGAGTAGTGCTTGTATGTTTCAACACTGAAAGGGCTGCATTAAAAAAATACGCCCTTGAAAGAGAAAGAATTCTCTAGCCAATAAGAGAGCTGGAGAGAAGAAGTATAAAAATCTGTACAGAGGTTTAAGAAAGAAAGTAAAAAAATAATGTGCAAATGGGCCACAATTCTGGAAGAGGCAGCTCTACGCCCTAAGCAGCGCGGGTTCAGATCCCCGCAGCGGAGGATTGTTAGTAAGCGTGGGGAAGCGGAATGGCTTTCGTGGAGTCTAGCAGTTGGAAGAGTGCATGCTTCCTAGCTGGCCAGCTGCCAGCATCAAGATGTCTTTCTTCTCCTTGTGGAAACGCAGCTCTTTCCCCGCCAGCCGGGCCTCATCCAGTTCCCGCTCGGTCGAAGCCAGCTCTCTGGAAAGGGCTCCTGGGATGTTCCGTTCCCGGTTGACCCAGTCCGTGGCCATCTGATTCCTTATGTCGTCATCAAGAGCGCGGTGCGAGTAGTGGGCCAGCACCTCCTAGTCAGGGGGGAAGAAAGACATCCACAGAAGAGCTTAGGAATGGCAAGATGCTACGTTTTAACGTCTAGTTTGCTTGCCCAAATAGATCTATTCCACACACGCTGGATGGGCACCTAACTACAAAGGCTCAGGCACATCCTGAGCCACAGCTACCGAAGCACAGTTCAACAGGCTGTCCAGGGAATTACCTGTCGTGAGCACTGTCTCTCCCGCATGGCTTTGAGGCTGCCGTTCCAATGCAACAGCTGGAAAACAGTCATCAGCTCCTGCAAAGGAAAAGTCATATCAGGTTTGGAAGGTCAAGTGTTTCAACAGAAGCCTCTAGATTTTCCAGTTAAGTACACAATGCTTCTCAAGAGCACAACGCAGAGAGTCTAGATTCTGCACTCAGAGAGACTAAGGTGGGGTGGATACACAGAAGAGTCCTATTCGCTCCACCCGCAGAATTATTTTACCTGCTCAGCTATGGTTGTAGTCTACAGCAGTGTGGTTAGAACAGGGGGACTAGGATCAAGGATTTATTTTAGGTACGAGAATCAGAACCCAGTTTTATTCTGAAGTCTGAAACCTTGAGTTACAGTAGAATAAGTTTTTGACAATAGGTATAAACTGTATAGATAAGTCGGAGCCCGTAATATTGAAATGACTGACTAGATTTGTGTGCATAGCACTAAACCCTTGGTAATAACCAAGGAGTAGGCCCATGAATATTAATAATCAATTACATCATGATCTAAATTGGGTATTTTGACAAGTTTATAAGGGTTCTTTTTATGTGTTTGTATTGTTATTATAAATGTTGTGTTTGTATGTTGGCAATGACCAAGGGTCACGTCGAAATAAATCAAATTGAAATTGAAACCTTGAGCAAATTCCTTAATCTTTTAGGGTCCATTTTCCTCTCCTCTGTTAAAAAATAATATTAAATGAATAGCCCAGGCTGCAGGGCACTGAAGCTGAATCAAAGTCTGGGAAGGGTTTTTTAAATTCCTGAGAAAGACCGTTTGGTTGGTACCCAGCTGGCTGTATTCTAGTTGCGGCTTTATGGAGAAAGTCATGTTCCACAAAGCATAAGAACCACTTACGAAAACCCCAACATTTAAGAGAAGCCATTGTAGCTCCGTTTTAGTCAAGGATATTCTAAGCGATGATCCAACAACCAAGGCCTACCTGTCTTGCGTAGCTGGACAGAAACCTAGTACAAACTACGCTACTGTAAACACACATGGACCCATGTTCACTACATTTTCCCCACTGCAGTGAACACAGGTCCCTGGACCCCCCTTAATCGGTTCAGAGATCACACCGACATGATGCGTCCTCCAAGGACTGCAACAACCTCTGTGCATTCTTCCCAACGCCAATATTAATTACCCCCCAGTATCGACTACCTGCCTGATGGAATGGCTCTGACCGGCCCCATTTCCATGCAAACCAAGTAAACGTTTTTGCCTGCAGACCACGCTAACCCCATTTCATAAACAGACAGGCTTCCCAGACACAATGGGACTGAAGGAATACACAGGGGATAGCGTCACTCTGTATAAACAAGGCTATTAATATAAACACTTCTGCCCTCCGCCTTCAGAGCGTTACCGTTCAAGGGAAACGATGCCAGACGAGACGTCCGTGTCAGGCGAGTCTGCCTACCGCAGAGTCCCAAACAAAGCGAAGTTCCAAGATTTTTGTAGGAAGAGCCGAGGCGGCTGCATTTGTGAAGCCGCCGAGCTCTATTGGAGCATCTGGCAGCGGAAAGCCATTACCTAGTTTTCCCTAGTATGAAATTCCTGAATCGAATGAATTGCTGCAAGTGCAAGGAATCGCTATTTTCAAGTTCCTTTAAATCAGGGGGTGGGGAATCTCAGGCCCAGGAGCCGATATGACCCACAGCTACTTCTTATTGGGCCCCTTTCTAGCTTCTACCCCCCAAGCGCTGTAAGACTGAGTTTAGGGGGCGGGAGCCGAGAGGGGAGGGTATGCACACAAGGCGAGGGGACAGAGGTGGCAGAGCAGGAATTTTCAAGGGGGGGGGCGGCATATGGCTTTTGGCGCCTCCCCTCCCCCAGCCATCCCCTACAGGGCTGCGTGGTCGGGCTACCCAATGCCCACCTGGCGGGGGCTTGCAGGCAGCTGCAGGCACTATGCTCGAGGGAGGGTCTCCGTCACCCACCCACCCCCGCCCCTCAATTCCCTCCTCGTCGACCGGGTCCCACTCCCTACCATGCTTCCCTACCACGAGGAACATCGTGGGTGCTGGCCCAGTGTCCAGGGCTGGGCACACACGGGACTCTGAGGTGGAGCGGAGGGCAGGCCACCAGGGTGGCGGTGCCGGTGCGCAGCCCGGCCGAGCCCAGGAGGATTCCCAGTCCCTCTGGAGTCAGACCCACGTACCCAGGTCCCAAGAGTGTCGCACTTGCCGGCTGGCAAGGCAAGACGAGCTGAAGCAGCAGCAGCGGCAGCCACAGTCACAGGTGCCGCCGGCGGGTCCGCAGCCACGGCTGCAGATCGGGGCCTCGGCATGGCCTGTTCTTGCACCGCACGCACGTTTAAACCTTGCGCATGCTCCTCTCCTTGCTGTTCCTGTCTGGGGGAGGGAGCTACTCCCTGCCCGCGAAAGGAAGCGCTGAGCAGGCACACGCACACCCCGGCGTGACAGACTAATCAATGCACGGCTCAGCTGAATCAGCCGCAGCAGCCGCCTGGCGCGAGCTCAGCACGGCAGCAAGCCTGTGTGATTGAACGGAGCCCTGCACGGATTACGACTGTCTGCTCTGCTGCCACTACACACCCCAGCCAGATTCTAAGGTGGGTACATGCCCCCCTTGTCCATAAGCTCTGCTGCCAGTGGGGACCAATCCAGGATCTGAACCCTCCTCTTCCGAACACACCCCTTAACGTCTGCATGACCCTCAGAACTTGTACTAATTTTCAGAGTGGCCCCTGGGAGGGAAAGGTTTCCCCACCGCTGCTTTAGATGCCCCATCACCACAACAGTCTCACCAACGTAAGAGGATTCTCATCGCCGAGCGCTCAAACTATTAAGTCTCAAACCCCCTTGTGAGACTGATCTCTCTCGACAGAGAAGGAAAGCAGTCACAGAGGCGACGCGACATGAAGCCAGGACGCAGCTGGGAACAGAGCCTCGGGACTCCGAATTCCATGCCCCCACACAAGTCCTTCTCCCAAAAGACCAGAATAAAACCCACTTATCTCCTCCACTAGCTACTTCCTCCCATGCCAGGAATCAGAACTTGTGCGCTAATGGGATCTTTTATTGCTTTGTATTCCTCACAGCTAGAGGCATTTCCCCAGATTATTTATGTTCTAGTTTATAGAAGCATTCTTGGTTTGACATTCCCTCGGCACGTAGAAAGCTGGGGTAGAGGGCCGTGTACGTACAGCAGGTTCCAACGTTACCAGACTGGCACCGCTCATCATGTGGCAAACCGTACCTGAAACTCTAACATTGATTTCCCTTTGTTTGACTCCAACATAAAGCGGAAAGCTCCAATTCCTGTGCTGGGATTATCAGCTTCTTCTCGATTGCCCTGCAGCAAAGTACAATATTAAAAAGTTAGGATTCCTTAAAGAAACAAACACGCACAGGAACCCTGCATCAGAGGTACCAGAGGCGTAGAGCACAAGTCCCAGCGCACAGCCTGGCCCTAGTAAAGCTTTGGCTTGGGAAGTCCATAATCAACTGGTAGCCAAATGGGTACATGCCATCCACTTATGGGGGTTATGATTCTACATGATTTCATATATTCCGCATGTCCCGCTTGCTCTCTGGACTCTCAGAATTAAACTGAAATCTCAAAATGGAATCCCCCAGGTAAAAGAAAATGTCCTACACCTTGCAAAATAGACATAGGGGTTTCCATTAGGTTCTGCCGTTATTAGCCAGAGATGTTAAGGTTCTAGGGGTTGTTTAGTAACAGCTTTATTTATATAGCCCTACCCCTTACCGGACTTTCTCCTCCCTTGCCACCCCATATTTTGGGGATTTCCCTCTAGGTTCAGGGAGTGTGGAGTTAGGTGTTGGCCAGCCGGGATCCTACTTGCACCCCTCCTCCCCAGCCCTGCACAATACCTTCCACGCCCCCAGTCTGAGAACCTCGGCATCAGGGGGGAGGAGATCTACACACAGTAAATATACACTCTGTGGGAAAAGCACCATTTCGCCCCTGGAAGTTCGTCACGCCTCTCTACAGTTATCAGAGCTATCCATGATCAAAGACACACTGAATGCAACAATGGCCGGGGTTAGCATGCTCCCACCCCAGCCCCCAATCACACTGAAATGAGCCCACTAGATATTTCCCCAGGCTGGAGCTAGACAACGGTGGGGACTAGCCCAGGGAAATCCCGGAGTCAGCCCAGCCTAGCAACCACCACGGTCAGGATCCAGCTGCCAGACTTGGAGCACAGTAGGCTTTCATGCCTGAAAGCCCGCCTTGCTTGGACCTGGTCCAGAGTCGCAGCCGTTCCAGGCGCCACGGCAGCGGTCACTGGCTGCCTATCAGCCCTTTGGGGGTTGGGGGGCGCTAAGGCGGATGCATCTCTCTGCCTCCTTTCCGGCAGCCATCATGTTAGTTCAGCGGCCAAGTCGGATTCCAACTAGAGTGACAGTGCCCACCCGCCCCAGGGTATGTCCTTGGCAGCAGTCATGTCTGAATAAACAGCCATCATGACTTTTTGGACTTTAACCCCTTGGTCTTACAATGGGAATAGAGTTACGCATCATCAATGGGTGCAGCCAAGGGGGGGGGGGGGGGGATTATTATTTTTTTAGTTTTTATTCAAGCATCATGCAGTGCAATTATTGGTTACACGTTATAAGGAGCCAATGGCCTTTTAATTTAAGGCTCCATCAAAGTAATTTCTTCCCATCCAAACACACGCTTTAAAACAGCTTCTAACGGGTCTCATAAATTCCATTTTTAAAAAGGCTGTCCCTACAGAACCATGCAGGGCTGATTCAACAATCAAAGCGGACCTATAATATTCTGGGCAAGGGGCAGCCTGAAACATTGCAAGCTACAATGGGCTGAAGCTTCTACAAGCTCTCATGGGATGCATTAATGCACAGCTATAATTAAAGAAGTGATCACACCTAAATGTCATTTCTATTACTTAACCCCCAGTGTCACTAAACCCATTGCTAAGGGAACTATGGAAGTTATTGTGAACAGAGGCCAACGGCTGGGTGCTGAACTTCTCATTAGCACCCTGGGTGAAAGGTGAAAACAGGTTTTTTGGTGGGGGGGGCGGGGGGGAATGTGATCCAGTTCCTATCCCCAATCATTGAAAAACTGAGCTCAGGGGGAAGGGAGCAGAGATGAGATCCTACACACAAGACAGGGGACCGATCTATGATCTGGACCCTCCTCTTCCCAAGCGTCCCTTTTAAGCACTACTGTCTCAAACTTCTACACGGCCCTGGGAGCTTGTACAAAAATCATCAAGTTGGTCGCTGGATAGGAGAAGGCTCCCTAACCCTGGGCTAAGGCAAGGGGAGGATTTTCCTAAGTGTTTTAGGTGCTTTTGAAAAGAAGTCTCATTGATTTGGAATGGAAGTTGGATGGTTAAAACTAGCAAGGGAAGAACTATAATAGGAACAGAGCTCAGCAGGGCTGTATCAGGGCTCAGGAACCTGGGGGTGGGGGCGGATGACGGGACATGCTCCCCGGTGCAGCTGCATCCGTACCCCATCCACCCACACCCACTGGGAGAGGGGGCCAGGGCCCATTCCAACCTAGCTACACCCCTGCTAACTAGACAAGGCCCCTTTGGAAATCCCAGCCAGACATTTCATGGAAACCACTATAGCCCAGTAGGTTATTCTATTTACTGTTTCTCTTGAAGACTAAGCACAGGACAATCTGTCTCCCTCTTTTGCTTCGGATCAACCCAGCCAAACTTTCCTCAAGCTAATGGTAGCAGCAGACATTGGACAGGCAAAAAAATAAGCCTGTCTTTAATTCTGGCTCATACGAAAGCCGTTCTGTAAAGAAGTGACATTTTTGTGCGTGTCTTTAATAAGAAACTTGGCCAGGGTCATAGGAAAGGGTGTAAAGTGCTTCTCCTGAGCTCTGGAAACAGTTTACAAGCCGTTGTCAACAGTCACAATGAAAACATATTAAGGGCAGAATGCTGCGTTCATACCCATGGGCGCAAAGCAAGTTCTTTCGTGTTAACATAGGGGTAACTGGGAGAAGAACTGGGCCTTACATGACAGATCGAGAGTATAGACAGATGAGAGCTTGAATCCAGAAAGGAGATAACTTGGAAAAAGTGTAAATATTTCTGTAACATTCCAAGAGTTGCTGGAAAACCTTTCATAAGGGTTTCCAGATGCAAAAGAAGTTTTCTTTGCCACAGATTTGAGGCTTTCGAACAAGCCTGTCCCTACCAACTGCAACTGTCAATAGGCTATTAGCCCTTACGTTGAAAGATGCCAACGCCTCCGAGACGCTCTTTTCAATGAACTCGTTTGTGATCCTCCGGGAGGGGTGCTCGTTAAAGACAGAGTTCATTAGTGCAATCTTTGCTGCACTTCGCCTGGCCTCAGCTTTGGTGGGGCAGAACTGGGAAGAGAAAGACAGGACATCAGAACAGTAAACAGGCGGTGGAGATCCATTAGACCTGATGTGCTACAAAGTTTTCCTACATACAAGACGGTTATTAGGCGACAGTTGTGCAGTGTTGGAAAACTATTCCCTCCGACATCCTGAAGTCATTAGGAACAAGTTTGAAACCACAGCAATCCCAACCATCCTAAATGCAAACAATAAAATAAATAAGCTTTTTTTACATTTTTTAAACAAATAAACAGGCAGCTGAAGTCAGCATATAGTATCTGGATGGGAAAATACCAATGTTGAGATTGGTTTTAAGCTAATTAATTTTGTTGACAAACTACAACCGTCCTATTCTAAACACCAAGACCGCTCTCCAGAATGTGTAGGCGGCTCAGCTGCCGGGACTGTTGCTTTTGGATTTCTTCTGCAAACCCCACAGATACAATCCAACTCTACCATAAGCCACAGCAGCAAAAGCATCTGAAATGCAATCAGGAGCTGGAGGGATTTTGGGATATAAATTTTCTGGGTAGGTATGTGGGTTGGACATTTTCCTTTCCAAAGGGGGGGGGGGGGGGGGAAGGCAGCCATTGATCAAAACGTCTTGATTTGGTTGCCAATTTGTTTAGACATCCTGCGAGGAGACACTGGATCATGCTGAGAGCCAGTTTAAACAACAGCAGTTCTACTGAACCGTCACTAGAACCACACCCAACTGTTTTTCCACGTAAGAGAATAGGGCGTCTAACTCCAGGCGACTATTGCTATATTGTCACTCCTAATTTTTGACAGTTGTGTTAGAGGTTCCCAAACTGCAGGTTGGACAAAGGAAGGGAAGGTTACGTCACCCCACCCCGATCCGCTCAGGGGGACGTACGGGGCATGACAAAGGATTTGTATGGAAGATATAGGTTGTGATGAGGGAAAGAGGTTGGAGGGCTGGTTTACTGTATTCTTACTGAGACTGATTAATTGTATTTTAGTCCAATTAAGTAACTATTTTTAATGTTTAAAAACTGGAGGTGAGATGTGAATGTTATATATATATTTTATTCCTTGGAAGCTACCCTGGGTCCTTTTTAGGAGAAGGGCAACATAAAAATCTATTGTAGCAATTGCAATAATGTCATCTATTGCGGAGGTCATGACTTAAAGGCTGTACTTTACAGGTCTTTGTCGCTGTCTGGGACCACGGAATTAAGTCTCAAAATGGGGCCATGCATGCAAAATTCTGGAAACCATTGCAAGAGATAGATGCAAGTTAAATGGATATCTGTATGCACAGCCTTTATAAAAACTTAGGCAACCACACGCTATCGGGGTAATGCAATAGCAGGAGAGCGCAGAACATTCATGTTGCTTTACCCAAAAGCAACCGCTGTATCTACGGTGCAGTAGTAGATCAGGCCGCACTTGGTTTGGAAACGTTCTGGTTTTTATGCCTATTAGAGTATCTAAAAAAAAAAAAAGAAAACCAAGAGGCAAGTCTTCCCATCAGGGATACTTCCACCAGCAAGGATGGAGGGTTGTGCACTATAAAACCATGGATCCACAAAGATGCCACCTCTTCCATCCTTCACTCAGGGTGCCCCTCCTCTTCCCTGTAAGCTCGGCAATTTCTCACCTTCGTGAATGTGTCCCTATCTCTCGCTATGTTCCTGTCCCTTTTGTCTTCCCTCCCTTGTCTCTAATAGAGAGCAGCAGCAGAGCCAGTGTGGTGTAATGACAAAGTGCGCAGTACTTGGACCCGAGGGGGGGAAATCCAGGTTCAATCTCGAATGAGGAAGTCGTACCTGGAAACTGCCAAAGCAGCTGCCCCCAGGCAAGGTGACATAGCAGACGTACGGAGGACTGTTGGAAGGGACCATTTCATAAACCACGAGGGCTCCATTTTTCAGATCCGCACCACGCGACTGCTTCATCTGCCAGAACTCCTGAAGAGCTTCCACGACGTTCACTGCAAGTACAAAGGGGTGGGAAGGAGTTAGAGCCAGAGGTCCGGTGGGAGAAGATTTTTTTTGTTAATAGTTTCCTTTAATTGATTTTTGCACTAAGCGGGTGACACAGCAAGAATCGGGGAGGGGGGGGGGGGTTCAGATCAGTGCTTGCAGAGATCATTTATATAAACAGAAATTTACCTGCACAACTCAGATCGAGTCAACATTCAAAGCATAGGACAGGGTTCCTAACGCTATGAGCAAATGGTCCAATCTAGAGAATTTCTTAAAATCAAGCAGAATTTCAGCGCCTCAGCGTTAAGTGTCCTAAATGAGACAAATGACACTGCCCGAGCCAGGAGTGTGGACGCTTTTCCCTCCCAGGAGCCACTTTGAAATCATTTCCCTCTTCTTCTTGTACTCATGTACAAGAAGAGGAGGGTTCCGATCATGGATCTATGCTGTGAATCTGTCCAGATCCTTGAGTGCAGACCCTCATCTCGGCTTCCTTACGCCAAACATTCTTTTTCAGTGCCTGGGGGGGTAGGGACTAGATCCAGGGGTCAGATCCAGCAACTGAAAGGGGCCACATGAACTCGCTGCAGGCTGTATTTGTCACCCCCTGACAGGCCTAAAGAACTAAGCTATAGGAGAACTCAAGCATGAAAGAAATTCCATGCAGGAAAAATTGGTGCTGCATTTCCCTAGCGATAGCTCATGTAAGCAGCAATGTGCTTAGTCCTTATACCGCAACATTGTGCTGAGGAACTGAAATGAACACGATCCTCCTGACATTGAAGACCCAAAAAATGCCATAGACTCGAGTGTCACTTTGGAGGTGTAGAAAGGTTGCAACATGTGGATGGACATTAACTTTGCTCATCTGTCCTGGAACCAAGATCCCTAGCTAAGCCCTCCCCACAAAAAACTCCGGTCTTAAGAAGCCAGAGGCTTGGCATCTGGTGTAAGAAAGCCATCCTCTTATGGGGATACATAAAATAAATGACCATTCTGACAATTTCTTTGCCCAGAATTCCACAGGAAAAACAGAGCAAGAACATTTAGTTGCCACATAGCAACTGCGCAATTCCATAAAGGCAAATACAGAAGCCCAATTCAAGATCCATGTTTATGTCCTAAGCGGAAGGAAGTTTAGTTGGATGACGCATCACATGCTAAAAACAGGAGTATCGTTTTTAGTAGGGTTTTTCCCCTTTCTGTTCCTACCAGGAAAACAGAGCCCAAACTTTTAGCCTGTATTTACAGCTAATTAGTGTCTTTCCAGGACAAAGGGTGCAATCCTCAGCCATTAAAGTCAGTAGGAGACAAACGACTGACTTCAATAAGGATAGGATGTTACCCCAAGAGTCATTCTTCAGTAGCCCTTAAACCAGAGGAATTGCCATACAACCTGGAACTGGAACTGGACTTTTATACGATGACTCAGAAAAGGGAGGGGAAACCACAAAGCAGCCGGCTTAGTACGCAGCACCACACGCGGGGGTGGTGAAGAAAACAAAAGGATTCCTCCCTAGCATCTAGGGTAATCCGTTCATGCCCATAAATACAAGATTGGATTGTTCTAATCTTTGTTTGAATACAGAAACTGCATGTCGCCAAAAAAATTAAAACTCTAGTGCTCTAAGAAGGCATACAGATCCACCAACTGATTCCCTGCCATTCTGAATTACGCCCAGCAGCCACATGCAGCAAGGAGGTACGTACGAACATAAGTAGTGCCAGACCAATGGTCCACCAAGCCCAGTATCCTGTCCCTGACAGCGGCCAATCTTTTCCTCTTGGGAGAAATACCCAGAGGTCACAATGGGAAATCCATTCCCTGTTGTTCCAACCCTCCCAACAGTAATAGTTACATCCCCCAAAACCTATTTGGCTAATAGCCATGAACCCCTTTTTAAAACTAGCTACACTACAGGCAGTGACCACTGCCTCTGGCAGTAAGTTCCACAAGTTAATTGTGCGTTGAGTGAAAAAATACTCTCTCATTCGTTTTAACTCTGCTACCAGCTCATTTCACAGAGCGTCCCCTTGTTCTAGTACTCGGAGAGGGTAAATAACCGCTCCCTATTTACTTAACGAAGGTAGCGTTGCTTTTTAATCAGTAGTGTACTTCCCCAGCCCCGACAAACAGGGGTCTCCTTCTCCTGACTAACCCTTTATGGACCTGGCCTCCAAAATTTAATTCAGTCCCTTTTTGAGACCTCAAAGGGCATGAAATTTGAAGGCACCTGGGAGTCACTGTCACCCAGAAAATTGAGGCTAGCGACTGGTTCAGGGGTGGTTTTTTGCTCCTGGAGTTAGATCTGAAATTTCATGCCCTGAGTTACACTCCCAGCATGTACAACATCCTGTGGCAATAAGTTCCACAGGTTTATTGTACATTGGGTGAAAAAGTTACTTCCTTTTATTAGTTTTAAATCCACTGCCTGTTAATGTCATGGAGCGACCCTGGTTCTACTATATTTAGAAAGGTTAAATAGCAGCTCCCCATTTACTCATTCCACACCATTCATGATCTTGGAAACTTCTATCTTATCCCCTCTCAGACATCTCCTCTTAAAGCGGAACAGAATAAGCGATCCCTCATGGGACAAGGCAAAAGGGGCAACTCATTTTCCGTACAGCTACTTACTTCAGAAGCTTGACTAATGAATCCACTCTACCTCCTCTTTCCATGCTATATAATCCAAGATTCTCTTCGCAACGTTCCCTTCTATGCAAATTCTTTCCTAGCCCATCTTTAGTTGGGCTTCTCTGGGCCTTTTCAATCTAAGCCCACGATTTGAAACAAGGCAGCTTGAAAAATGGAAGAGTGTAATATTCCGCCAACACAAAAACGCCAGTGGTGAAAAGAGTGTTCGAATACAACATGTCCTTCTCTGTTAAATCTTGCACACATCTAAGCCAATAGGCAGCCATTCCAGTCCCCACAGCTGATCTGAGTAACCAAGGGGGAGAACTCATCCCTTACAGAAATCTTCCACGGACAAGAGACAAGTGGAAAGTTCACTTTGACAAAAGCAACACAGGACTTCACAAGCTAGCCCACTAAACACTGTAAACACACGTTGTACTGTGCAGTTTCAGAAGAGAAAATAAGTAGCTTGAGGTTGCTGCCTCTTAGTTTAGTTTCCTGCAGAAGAGAAACATTGTGATGATTTCAAGTGAGAATCTACTGGTAACTATTTCATCCGCTGCCATGGGAATCTGTTAACAATTAATTGTTGGCTTGGACTACTTTCAAGTTTGAGATTTGGGGTCTCCTCAACACACACAAAAACACGGGGCAGTTTTTAACCCAAGATTCACAGAAAACCATGCACATTTTATGCAGCTCCTTGATGGCGCTATGACACCAAATGAATGCACGGTATTCAAACATGGGCAAGAAGATTCCCTCCCCATTGACAATATAAGTCATGCACATCGGTCCCCGTGGCGAGAACAATGCCTTATTCAATGACAGCTGGAGAAGCTGTTTAGCACCCAGAGCTACGGACTCCTCACAACAGCGACCACAACCTAGTGACTTTAAGAACTCGATCCTGAATGTTAAGTCAAGTGTGAAAGACTTCCACCAACACGCCAGTTCCATTTGCTTTCCCCAAGAACGCAAGTAAAGCAAGAGAAAGTTTTTGCTGTTCATTTAGCTAAGGAAAAGTGGATGATGTGAGCCTGGAGTGGAGCAATAAAGGAGACATGGGGGCAGCCAGTACATGTGCACAGGACTCACGCCTTCCGTCTGAGACAAAGTTCTTTCTGTCTAACACACTACCCGTTTGTATCACAGGGAGCTTTGTTCACTACTGGAGCATTAGCTCAGCCAGCTGAGAAGCTGTCAAGAGTCTCTCTCTTGATGGCTAAACCCATTGCTCCCAGAAAGAAAAATGGGGCAACACACAAAAGAAACCACACCACCACTTAAAGACACTAATAAAATTCTGCCATACAAGTAACCAAAAAGCAAAAACCCAACAGGGCCTTTAATGAAAGCATAACATAAGGATACTGAAGTAATGCAGTCAACTCTCTGTGTTATAATTATTTATTGTCTCTCTAGCGCTTTCAGAGATCAGAGTGTTTCACAATCCTCACCTTGGTCCCCCTCGCAACAACCCTGTGAAATAAGATGTCATCATTAGTCCCATTTCACAGACGGAGAACCGAGGCCACCCAGTGAGTTCATGGCTAAGGTGGGATTTGAACCCTTGTGTCCCAGGGTCCAAATCAAACACCTTAGCAGCCACAGGGGCAACACTTGTCTTTTTATGAACTCCTGCTTATAAACAATCCCAACTTTCAGAACTATTTCTTTTAATTTAAAGTAAACCCTATTATACAAACATGCCAGCAGGATTGACTGTGATTTAATGAACCCCTTCAGGACTTGCCAGCAAGATGAGCAAGATCAAACCAGTATTGAGATAAGCAAAAAAACAAAACAAAAAACACAAAATACACTAGACTTTTTAAAAAAAAACAAAAGATGTACAATTACAATACTGCATTCAGCATGCAATGTTTGTTTTTTTAAAGGCACTGATTTCTTTACTGCTAAAATGGTGATAATCTAATCATCAAAATAAAGTTCATTATGCATTTCTTCATTATTTTGAGGCAGCACATTGACAAACCCTATTATAGCGAACACCCCAATATTACAAGCTTTTCGTCAGACACTAAAGTTACTCAAACTCTTGTTTCGCCTGGAACCCCAGCATAAATTGATATCCCTACAGTTATGGCAGAGTAACACTATGGAGACCACTCCACTAGGCATTTCAAACTATAGCAACAATAAGGTAGACTTATTCTTTAGACCAGAAGTGGGAAATATCAAATAATACAGGAGAAAAATGGAGCCTATGGCTAGTTTTTTTTTTATTTGGTCCACTTCCAGTTTCTAGATCTGGACCCTGGATCGAGTTCCTACCCCCAAGCACTGAAAGACTGAGCCCAGGGGAAGGGAGCAGAGAGGAGGAGGGTCTGCACACAAGGGACAGTTCCATGATCTGGACCCTCTTCTTCCCGAGTGCACCCCTGCCCCCAACTTCTATGCAGCCCTTGGAGCTTGTACTAATTTTCAAAGTGGTCCCTGGGAGGGAAAAGGTTCCTCTCCCTCCCCCCATTGCTTTAGACAATCACAAATGCAGACAGCTATAGGACAAAGGAGGAGAAAGATACCCTGTCCCTGTATGTTCTGGGTCAGTGATCTTCTTTAAACCAATCACCCTTCCTCTAAGAGAGATACCAAGTGAAAGACAGTGCAACTTTATTGCTCAGCTCCCTGTTAATTCAAAAGACTAGGATCTACGTGTAACGGTTAAAAGGGGGGGGAGAGGAAGGGAATTGAGACCCGCAGAGGAAATAGGTTGAAGGTTCTGATCTAAAAAAGATGGAAAACATCATCTGTTGTTCAAGCCAAAATGAGATGCTTATTTTGGCCAAACAAGTGAAGATGCCTAAGTGGTCCAGATTTCCATGAACAGTTGGCCCAATCTTACTCGTAGCACGTTAAGCTGTTTTTAATCTCAACAACTTTAATTCAGATCAGTTTTTTTGGATGTTCTTACTGGCAACCATACTGTTTAGAAAAGTTAAGTCCTTTGAGGTTTTGCGGGACTGGGAAGGCAGCGTCCAATGATAAATTAGTTGAGTGAGGTACAGTTGTTCCCTTCCTGTAACCGCTAGACAAGTCTCCAGTGCTCAGTCCTGTTTGTTGCTCGGAGAAGAGAGAGAGTTCCTCAATCCCTCACCTCCTTCTTTAAAGCGGGATTCTTACAGAAAGTTGCAAGGCTTAGTTAATAACACACATGTAAATAGGGTGCAATCTCTTGGTATGTCACTTTCATTACAAGACATCATGACACTGAAATCAGGACAAATTCCACACAACAAAGTTCAGGTACTAAATATGATCATGAAACAGCACTTCAGAACAGACAGAGAACAAGAGCATTAAAAAGAGGAGAAAGGAATGAGGATTGCTTGGATTTTTGAGGGAAAGGATGCTAGACTAGTTAGACTTGTAGTGGAACTAAAATGGGCACCTGCAGCTTCTCAAATTCATGAATGTACCCTTGTCTCTTCCTAGGTTCTCCTCTCCCTTGTCCATCCTAGACTGGAAGTACCTTGGGGCAGGGACCTATCTTCCGTTTTAACTGTTTGGCACCAAGCTCAATGCTGGTGCTAAACAGATGGAAGTATTAAATGATTATTCAAGGGCAATGGACATTAACAGAATGTCTTAACATGTCTGCAATTCTAAACACACTTCCTCAGGAGTAAGCCATGTTGAAATCAGAGGGATGGACTTACAAGCGTTTTGGATGGTGGCCCAAGATTATAATGTGTTTGAACAGAAGAGACACTGGTTCAATCCGAACACTGGGCCTCTTTACACATTCTGCTACCCATGGGGGGGAAAACCAACCTTGTGGCACTAACTGCAACGTCATTTCCTTGGCGGCTTAGCTTGAACAAGGCCGCTTTCACATCTGTGCAAACAGGTCGCTAGAAGGCTGAACAGGTTAACAGAAGGTCGGGAGAGGGGACTCGCATACAAATCAGGTGGGAATGCCCAGAGCCGGGCAATTGATGTTTTTATGTACATTTACAAAGGTGACTGATGGAGCTGTGAAATCCCATTCTGTCAATTGTCCTTGTAACTACGCATAAAAGCTTCAATCACCCAGGGCATTCACACCTGATCAAAGACACACCTGATTTGTATACAAGTACCCTCTCCTGACCTTCTAATGACCAGTTTGTGCAGGTGTGAAAGTGGACCAAATATTTATATTACACTGTGTTTATGCTGATCCCCTATTTGTATGCTGACCATCAGATGAAGCCCATCTGACGGCAGCATAAACAGGGAGCTATCCCAAGCTCAACAAGCCCAGCTTGGGAGCAAAATTGACAAACAGCTCCAATGTCTGACTGGTTCAGGGGGGACTGGGTGGGCTTTCCATCCCCAAAAGGTGGCCTGGCTGGGCAATGTCCCATGGCAGAGGGCTGGGGCACGCAAGCCATGTTAACCTCATGTGCGATCTACCATGGGATCCAACACTCCAGGTCAGGACCCCTTGCCCTGGCTCCCTTTCCACCCCAGAGAGGCTCTCTGGGGTGCTGATCGTACTCTTCTCCCCAGAGGCGAGATCACGGAGAGGCTACGCTGATCTACTCGAGACGAGCTTGTGATCTACCAGTAGATCACACACAATCGACCTCTTGGCCGTTCCTGGTGTTGAGACACCCGCTGCCAGTGTCCATCTGTCTCCTTTGGGGGGCATTTATGAAGGCTACCAGTTGAGGGCTTAGCTATGCCAATCCTAATTAAGATCTGCAGCCCATAGCATACACATGCATCCCGTGTACATGAGAGACACACTCGGGGAGCCTACAGGACACTGCCCGAGTGTTAAAGAGATGGAACTTGGCTTTTTCAAAAGCTTCACCCATTGAAAAGCAGCTCTTAGCGCTACGACGTGCTGTAGTCCGAGCTGTGAGATGAGGAGGAACAGCCTGCAGTCTCATGGATGTGAAGACGACTTGGCACTTATTTATACCTATTGTTTATGGCCTTGGAGCAGCGTCTCCAGTCCCTGCATTGTGTATATGACAGCACATCTGACTCGCATATGAAAGAAGGGGGAAAAAGTAAAGTAATTCCACATGGCCTCAAAAGCGCTCCTGCGCCAGAAGAGCAGCAGTTCCACTGTGCAGAGTCGCATTTTGCCTGCCAAGCATTTACCACTTAGAAGTGTGGGACTGCGTCTCTTGGATCTGCCGCTGTAACCAGAACTCAGGGACTCAAAACAGTTGCAAAGCGTCTCCAGTTGGATTGGGAGAAGAACTTTTTCCTCACTTCTGTGCCAATGAAATCCAAAGATTTAACTCCCTCTTCCCTGCTCCCATGCATTTCCTACGAGGACCAGATGGGATATATGCAGGAAGAACCAGACTGGAGGCTCCCCTAGAGTGTTTTCACATGAATTAAGAGCCTCTGATGCAATACATGGATTTCCAGAACACTTAAGGCACAGAAAACAGCCCAATCCAGGACAGATCTACATTAGGCAGAGTTAGTAACTTCAACAGCCTGTGACGCAGTCACGGGCATACAAGCAGAGGGGAAATGCAGCTCTTCAGAACCAAGTTCTGGGGGAGAGCACACTTAGCTGCAGCAAGGGAGCAAAAGACCCTCTCTCAGACCAAGGGGTGTCAAGACCTCAAACACGGGTCCGGGAAACATGATCAGATGCATCAAATCAATGATACTCCACTTTCTCTTCAAGGGGAATGTTAAGAACTCACATATTTTCATGCCACATTAGAGAGGCATCATCAGATAAAGCCTATTCAACTTCAAGACAACAAAAAGAAGTAGCTTCCGATCTTACACCTGCCCTTCTCTCTTCAGGGCTCCACACTAATCTCCGTGGTTTTGGAATTGGGTAAAAGACTAAGATTTCAAAAGCGACTCTGGCGATTACTAAAGACGCGCAATCTACGGTCACATGCAGAGAGGAAACAAGCACCAGGTAACAGCAAGGTTTGCATTTGCAATCTCTCATCAACCTGAACTTACAGGCCACTTGTAACGAGAGAGAACCCATTCCAGGAGAAGAGTACTTAAGTCACAGGGAATAAGAGTTCTCCTCAGCTCACCTTAACCTTGAATCGCCAGGGTTGGGTTGTAGGATCATAGTACCACAGGGGCTGGAAGGGTTAGAGCTAGGGTCATCTAATCCAGCACCCTGCAATGAAGCTGGATGCACCATATCCACCAGCCCCAAGACATGAATTCACCCATGTATAATAAGCGCCTATAAGAAAAATAGGAGCCTATAATAATATTATCTACCACAATTAGAGATTAACAGCGACAAGACTAGAGCAAGAAGTCCCTCGGGGCTACCAAGTCTCTCCTCTCCCTTCATGGAGGCCCAGTCCCTGGGGTGGGAGGACTCTGAGGCCCCACTAAGAAAATCCACTAAAGAAGTTATTTTAGAATGGTACAGAGGCTTTATGCCCCAGATCCTCTCACTCAGACATTCCTAGGGTAGAGTCTCCCCTCAGACTCATCACACTGACTTTAGACATAGCCCTAGAGGCAGATCCTCAGACTTGGGGTCTTAGGATAGAATAGCATAGGGTTGGGACTTTGGGCAAATTCTTGGTCTTGGTTGCATAGCGGTATTGGATCTCCATTTATTGGATCTATTGACTATCGGTATCCGATCTTTAACATTAATCCGATACAGATACTGATAATGTAAAAGAACAGAAATTACCGAGACAGAGTATTGGCAAAGCCGCTCTCAGCAATATCGACAGCCCCACCCATATAATAGTGTATTCTGGAAATTGGGGAGGGGGTCCCTGGCACTGGGGAGCAGGGTTCTTGGTGCCTGCAACAGGGGATGGGAAAGGAAGAAGGGTCAGGGGTATCATCGGTGAATCTCAAGGGTTCTAGCCCTTGACACTGGGGTTCAGGGAACCCTCACTCCTGCAGGGGGCAGGAGAACAGGGGGGGGGGTGTCTCATTGAGACAGGCAAAGAAAAAAGGGGGAGAAAACCCCCATCCTTTGTGAGGCTGTAAGGAGTCCCTGGAGTCTCGATAATCCCAGCTTTAGGATTTTTTTTTTATCTTTGGTGAACAAAGGATGTTGCTGGTCTTACCTACAACCAGGTTTCGGTGTCTCATTGGAAAAAAAGGGGAACAGGGGTTTCAGATCTGGGGGGGGGAGGGGGAGATGGCAGTCCCTGGAGTGTCTCAAATGTGTCAGTCCCTGATTCCAAAGGGCTTTAGGAACCCTTCGCCGTCTCACTCTTGGGGAGCAAAGCTTGGGAGGGTTGAGGAGCAGGATCTTCTCTCTTGTGAGGAGCTGGGGGGGGGGGG
>QEPC01015423.1:2728824-2751451 GCA_003113815.1 Sphenodon punctatus
ATACCGGGTCAGACCAATGGTCCATCTAGCCCAGCATCCTGTCTCCGACAATGGCCAATCACGGTGGCTTGGGAGAAGCGCCCAACAGGTCACAATGGGGGAATCCATTCCCTGTTGTTTCCCCCCAGCTCCCGTCATGTTCCCAGCTCCTGTCTGGCTAATCGCTGCTGATGGACCGATCTTCCAGAAACTTGTCCAAACCTCTTTTAAACTCAGCTCTAGTACTGGCCCTCACCACAGCCTCTGGCAATAGATTCCACAGCCCAATTATACGCTGAGTGAAAAAATATTTCTTTTATTTGTTTTAAACTTGCCACCCATGCGTTTCATGGAGTGTCCCCTAGTTCTAGTGCTAGCCGAGAGGGTCAATAACTGCTCCTTGTTTATTAGTTCCACACCACTCATGATTTTATAGACCTCTATCCTCTCTCCTCTCAGTCGTCTCTTCTCCAAACTGAAGAGCCCCAACCTACCAAACCTCTCCTCATATGGGAGCCCTTCCATGTCCTGGATCATTTTTGTTGCCCTTCTCTGCACCTTTTCTAGTTCAGCTATGTCTTTTTTGAGATGGGGCAACCAGAACTACACACAATATTTGAGGTGCAGTCGCACCATTGATTTGTATAGAGGCATTATGACATTCTCAATTTTATTCTCTATCCCCTTCCGAATAATTCCTAACATTCTGTTTGCTTTTTTGACTGCTGCTGCGCCCTGCGCTGTGGATTTCATTGTATTGTCCACAACCATCCCCCAGATCCAGATTGTACTTCACTGCATCGTTTAGGGACTTGGGGGGAAATCAAAAGAGTCTAGGACAAACAGCCTTTATTCAAGGCACGTAATTAGATGTCACACAGTGGAATGAGCAAGAAGAATTCAGGATTGTTATCCTTCTGCACTGCAAATGCCAGTTGTCCCTTTTGTTTGCCAGGAGCTGACGGTTGAAGCAGGCAAGGGCACCCACTGGTCCCACCCCACCCTCACCCCCCTGTGTCGTCCCCATCGCTGATGGTTTTCTCAGTTCAGAACCTGACAGTGATGGCATGAAAGGGACAGAGCGTCTTTGTATGAAAGGGGGTTCGGTGGGAGGGGGTGGCAGATCAGCACTGGGGCACGCAGGATTTGTTTTGGGAGGCTTTTCAGAGGTAACTAGACCAGTGAAAACATGCTCTACTGGAGTTTAATCCTGCGCCACAGAGAAAGCTCTATTGGCTCGAAGTCTCTTTTTGCTCCTGCAGACACTTAGCTTGAACACTTTAAGTACCCCCTGGCTTCTTGATGAGGGCATAGCTAAGCTGGAATGGGCCCTGGTGCAGAAGATAGAATACCCTCTCCCTCCCTGCTGCACCAGCCAAGGGCACACAGCCTAGCTATAGGGTACATGCTGATGGCGTGAGAGTGTCTGCATGTATAATAGCCATGCCCCATGTTTCTTGAGCTAACAGAGAATCCACACAGTACTGGGCTGTCATCTGATAATTAGTGCTACTGCCCTCCCCCCACTGTCTTAGTGCTTCTTTGCCATCACCCCAGACACCCAACTGCCTTAGTCCCTCAGACCCACTGTACCCCAGCCTACCCTCTGACCCACTGTACCCCAGCCTACCCTCTGACCCACTGTACCCCAGCCTACCCTCTGAACCACCACATTTCCCCACTGCCTCAGTCTCCCCTTGTACCATCCTCCTGTCATTCCCCCCACCCCATAGCCTCACTCATGCCCCCAGACCCACACCATCCTGGAATCACCATCTTATCCCTCCACTATCTCAGTGCCCTCTGCATCCTTCCCTTGGTACCCCTCACAGTTTCAGCTGATACACACACACACACACACACACCAACCACTATCCCATCCCCACACTGTCAATGGTGGGGGGAGTATGTGCACGGTTCTGCTCACTTGGGACTGGGGGGGAAATACAGAAGAAATTAGTTTGGGAAATTCTACCTTTAGGAGGGAACTTCAACTAGTGACTAAAGAAGGGATGGGGAATCTCAGGCCCAGGGGCCAGATGCAGCAACACAGCTAGTTTTTATGTGGCCTCTTTCCAGATCCTGGATCTGGTCCCTGAATCCAGTTTCTGCCCCCAAGTACTGAATGTGTGAGCTCAGGGTAAAGAAGCAGAGATGAGGACATGTGCACAAGGATAGAGGACAGATCCATGATCTGGTGGACTCTCCTGTTCTTGATAGGGTTGGCCAGATATGCAATTTTTTTTCCAGGACACTTATGAGAACTTACAGGGCTGCATTGGAGCCAGTGCAGCCCTGTAACCTGTATTTCTCATAAGTGTCCTGGGAAAAAATTGCATATCTGGCCACCCTACTTCTTGATCACACCCCTTAAACACTCCTGTCTTCAACTTTCTATGTAGTCCTTGAAGGTTAAACTCATTTTCAAAGCAGCCCCTGAGAAAGAAAAAGTTCCCTGTACCTGGACTAAAGCCAAGAGACTTGGGTTCAGGATGGCTGGGTTTTCATCCCCAGCTTTTTTTCAGGGGAGAAGGGGCATGAAGCCAGCCAATACATTGTCTACTGGTTAAAGCAGGGAACTGTGAAACAGAACCCATGATGGTCCCTGATCCTGCAAAGTTTCAGCAAACAGAGCCACGTGCAGAAGCAAAACTCCTCGCAAAATCTGAACCCAAACGGGGCAAGAGGTGCATTGTTTAGAGTGTTGACTATTGCCTGCACGGAGGAGCTATGAGCAAAAACTGCTGGATATGGAGGAACAGGGGATCATAAAGGGCTGGCAGTCTGTTGAGGGTTGAGATCAAGTTATAAAGGATGGGTTGTTACTGCTGCTGTTGCTCATTCTGGCCTCTAGGGGCCGCAGCTGTCACTTCCTGTGCGTTTTGATTAAGTTTGTCCTCCGGGCGCCACCGTACCATTCCCGGAAGTGCTTGCAGGCGCCTTCACTGTGACCGGTGGGACTTGACTCCCCCCCCCACAACCGGCGCACACCTTCCTTTCCTCTCCGCGTCCCAGGTGTGGATGCGCCAGAAGAGAGGTGGTCCGGGGAAGAGGATAAGGACTCCCAGGGCGGAGCTGCACCAGGAGGCCCAACAGAGAGGGCCCCAGGGCGGAGCTGCACCAGGAGGCCCAATAGAGAGGGCCCCAGGGCGGAGCTCCACTAGGAGGCTCAGTGTGGAGAACGAGGACCCCCCAGACGGGGCTGCCCCAGGAGGCCCAGGGCTACCAGTCAGTTACACCAGGAAGTGTGGGGGAGAGGACCCCCTAGGTGGGGCTGCACCAGGGGGCTCAGTGTGAGGAGTGAAGGCCCCCAGACGGAGCTGCACCAGGAGGCCCAGGCCAAAGGGGTACCAGACACAAAGGACCCTCCCCCCAGTGGGGCTGCACCAGAAGGCTCAGGGGAAAGTCTGAGAGGACTTGGCTTTGGGGGCACAAGGAGGCCAGGCGTGCCCAGAAGACGCTGCCACCATGGATTCCTGGGTGCGATTCAGTGCCCAGAGCCAGGCCAAGGAGCGGGTGTTCAGGTAAAACATGGGCTTAGCTGGGGCAGCGCATGGAAGGGCGGGCGGGGGGGAGTAATCTATTTATGTATTTATTTATCTAAATTTGTATGTTGCTCTTTCCAGAGGCTCAAGGCAGCTTACAAATTATAAAAACTTTAAAATACTCAAACTCCTAAGTCCCCATCACAATCCTCCACAAGCTCACCTAATACCACCCCCCCCCTTCCCAATCTCCTGTCCTTGCCCACCAAATGCCCTTTCAAATAAAAGAAAAGTCTCGTACCGTCTCCAGGAGACGCCCAGGAACAAACCTCTAGCAAAAGGGAATTCCAATACATCAACCGAGACCGTCCCCCTGTGAGCCCTTCTAGTAGGAACAAGGCTAACAGACAGTACCCGCAGGGCCGCACTGTCGGGGGGAAGGGAGGGCAGGTGGTTTTTCAAATATGCGAGGCCCAGACTGTTTAAGGTTTTAAAGGTCAAAACCAGCACCTTGAATTGTCCCTGGAAAACTATAGGGCTTCAGAGCGCCGGTGTAATGTGCTCCCATTGCCTCGTCCCTGAAAGGAGGCGAGCCACCGCATTCTGCACCAGCTGCAGCTTTTGAACAGTCATCAAGGGTGGCTCTTGACAGGAGACTTGGGGGTGAATACCAGTGCATGGGTATATAACTGCTGGGGCTGTGGGATCGTTCTCTGGGCAGGACCCTAAATCATCTCTTTGGGAATCATGAAATACCAGCGACAGTCATTTCAGAAATGCCTCCTGCCGCTGGTGCTGTTCTTGTTGGCATGCTATGCTCGTGTGATGGATTCCTGCCCCTTAAATCGCCTGTGGGCCAAATCCGGCCAGTGGCTTTCTTTTTTATTGGGCAAGTAACAAAATAACGACATAAGTACACTGCAATCCTGGCCAATAGACTGGCACCCCCATCCCTCCAAAATAGCCTGTAGTTATGGACAATTCTGTTATCAAAATATTCCTGGATTTTACCTGTGAGTCTGGCCCCTATCCTCAAGCGCTGAAAGAGTAAACTCGGGGAAAGGAGCAGAAATGAGAGCATGCACTGAAGGATAGGGGATAGATCCATGACATAAATCGGAGGTGGAAAACCTTTTCCCACCCGAGGGCCGCTTGGAAAATCAGCAGTTTCCAAGGGGTGCGCTCCGCTAAAAGGAAGGTCCAGATCATGGATATAATAATACTAATCTTTATTTTTATATAGCGCACAACTTTAACACAACTTTTAATCCTCACAACAACCCTGTGAGGTAGTTTTATTTAAGGTATTAATTATATTTTATTGTTGGATTTTATTATGACTAGTGGTGTTTAATCTGATGATTTGGATGATCGGTTTCATTCCCTATTTTGTATTTTATCCTAGTATGTTTTGTAACATACTACTAGTTTGTTTTGTAACATTGTAATAGCCAATTCGGCTACACAATAAAAGTATTAATTCATTCGACCCTGTGAGGTAGGTTAGGCTGAGAGAATATTGTGACTGGACCAAGGTCACCCGGTGAGTTTCTGGCTAAGGGGTCTTGGATCTGTCCACTATCCTAGTGTGCATGCCCTCCTCTCTGCTCAGTCTTTCAGTGCTTGGGAGTAGGAACTGAATCCAGGGGCCAGATCCAGGAACTGGGAAGGAGTCACATTAAAAACTAGCCTTGGGCCTCATTTAGCCCTCAGGCCTGAGGCTCCCCACCTGTGACATAGATCCATAATCTTAGACCCTCCCTATCCTGAACACACTCTTTACGAAGCCCCAGCTCCTATTCATGGAGCTTGTACAAATTTTCAAAGCAGGCCATGAGAGAAAGAGAAAGTTTCTCCACCCCAGCATAAGCAAGTGGTTTCTAAACGGTGGTTCAGGCAATCAAGTAAGGTCTCACACATCCTCTGCTGGCAGGGTCACAGTCTCGATATTGATATACTTTCCGTTGCCTTGGGTATTGTCTGGAGTGGTGGATCTCTTTGCAAGAACATTGGGTCCCGGGCTCAAAGAGAAGACTTAAACTGGAAATGCACCCCCTCTATTTCTGATTTATTTGATGGGAGCCTGACAGGTGGCCATGGGTTGCCTCAAGTAGACGTATTTATTCACATGTCTCCCCTTGGGACTGGCCTGCGCCGGAACAAATATTCATCCGAATTGGATTGGCTGAGTGGACGATGACTGACCATTGGTGGTGGCTTTCTGGAGAACGATAACTCTTCAAAACTGCTTCTGATCCGTTACAAAATTCCAAGGTTGTTCCAGGTCCCAAGGGGCAGAATCCTGTTGATTTATTTTTTTTGGGGGGGGGGGGGGAAATTCGGAAAACCCCAAATGGCACCCATGGGAACCTTTAAACCAGGGGGATGGGAACTTCCAGCCTGTGTAGGGTTGCCACTTACGCACATTTTTAAGGAACGCTTATGGAAAACACATCTATTTTTTTCATAAGTGTTCCTTAAACATTTACGTAGGTGGTGACCCTAAGCTCATGGATCTCTTGTGGGCCACAATCTGGCTGCAAAACAGCCTCCGAAAGTTCCCTTTGTGTGCTGCGTTCCATGACCCGCTGGATGGCAAAAGAGCACATCTGCACCTATGGCCAAAACCCCTAGGTGTAGATCTCCCCATCACGGAGGACGCTAGCCCACCGAATTCTATAAGGGTGGAGAGCTAGCCCCTGGGAGGTTGGGGAAAGGTTCCCCCCCTTACTTTAAACACACATGCCCTGCCCTCTTTGTGCCGCTGACTCTTTACCCCCAGTAGAACTGTGATATGCAAATGTGACAGCATGGAAAGGGAGGTGATTGGCTCAGTTAGCTATGATGTCAGAATGGCCTCTCGTTACTGAATGCTGGTTCACACAAACTGTTATTCCAAGGTAGTAACTGCCTAACTACCCCTCTGTTCATGTGAACAATTTGAGGGTAGAGTTAAAGTGAAGGCAGAGGGATGGGGAACTTATTTATATATATAAATAAGTCACCTGAGCCTAAGGGATAGGGTGGGATAATATATATATGAATTTTATCCCACCCTATCCCTTAGGCTCAGGTGACTTACAGTTCTTTAACTTATTAACTGTAACAACTAACACACACAACTCTTAATCCTCGCAACAATCCTGCGAGGTAGGTTAAACTGAGAGATCTGTGACTGGCCCAAAGTCACCCAGTGAGTTCATGGCTAAGATGAGTCTTGAACTATGGCCTCCCCGTACCTCCTGGTCCAGGTACTGTGCTCTTAACCATTGCACCCCACTGACTTACGGTGACTTATGACTGCAGAGAAATGTAGTTCATCCAAGGACAGTAGGTTCTATGCTGGTGGAGATGATCGTCTGAATAGTTGAGAGGCCAGCAGCTCTTTTATTCCATTAGTCCTCCCACTTCCCAGAATGCACCTCTCCTCTTGGTTTGTTCGCTTCAGTGCCTGTGTGTGAGCTTGCTGGGAGGGCAGAAAGATATCTCTGTGTGTGACATGAGATCACAGCTGACCGACCACTAGCTCCACTCTGAGGTGGGGGGGATTTCCAAAATAGTAGGGAGAGAAAGAGGGGGGCACAGGCAGGTTGGCAATAAAGGAGGAGCTTGGCGCGTGTGTGTGTGTGTGGCATGGGTGTTAAATACTGTGCACAAGGATGGAAGTGGGGGTGTAATCGGAAACGTTTGGGAACCACTGATGCAGGGGCCTGTTTCTTGTGTTGTCTCCACTGACGGCGATGGGGGGGGGGGGGGAACGCAGTGAACCCAGTTCCCTGATTGTATGTAAATACCAGAGAATCCACTCGAAGCTGTGCTTAGGTTTATAGAATCCGAGAGTTGGAAGAGACTCAAAAAGATCAGCTAGTCCAGCCATCTACTTTGATGCAGGAACTTTATAGCTACAACATCCCTGACAGATGGCTGTCCAGCCTCTCTCTGGAAACCTCTGATGACACAGAGCCTACGTCCTCCTTGGGTAACTTGCTTCATCGCTGCACAGCTAGGACTGTTAGGAAGTTTTTTCCTAATATTTCACCAAAATCTACCTTTTTGTAACTTGAACCCATTATTTCTAGTCTTGTCCTCTCTGACAATGGAGAACAGTTCCTTGTCATCTTCTTAACGGCAGCTCTTGTCTCTCCCTCTGTTCCCTCTTCCCTGTCTCCCCTCCCCCTGTCTTTAGATTTGTAAGCTCTCGGTCAGGGACCGTGTTTATCTTTATTCTCTGTAAAGCACCAGGTACATCGCTGGCACTATATAAAAGCTGTATAATAATAATAATAAATAATAATAAAGGGCTGCTATCCTGTCTCCCCTCCGTCTTCTCTTTGCTAGGCAAAACACACTCGGTTCCTTCAACCTTTCCTTAGCACTTGCTTTCCGGCCCCTTGATCATCTTTATTGCTCTTTTCTGTAAAAAAAAAACCAAGAGGCTCCAGGACTCAGTCCTGGCCCTAACCCCCCCAACCTGTGGCCCTAGACGTATGGGGATGGTCAGAGGGCTGGTGGAACTGTCCTGCCACAAGCCCCAGTGCTTAATTTGTAAAATAAAAATAATAATAATAATAATAAAAAAAGAATTGCTGGAGCCTAAGCCACGTCCCCCCTGCCCTAGCGTTTGTCAGAGCAGAGCAATGGGCCCTACTCTCCAGCTAGCAACCCAACCACTGGACTAACCTGCCCCCTACACCTGAATATGAAACAGAAGGTTTTTATGATTTAATCTATATAATGACCAGCTCAGGGGCAGGGCAGGAAAGTCATTAATGAAAGCCAGGCTTTTTCTAGCTTTCGTTTCCACCCCCACCCCCCAAATGGCCAATATTGGCCTTTTCCTAGTCTTTCCTATTTTGGGGTGCTCAATCCTACTGGGAACATTTCTCAGGGCTTAACCCCCCCCCCATTTTAATTGCTGGGGCTGAGCCTGGTAAGCCCCCCCATCCCCAATTAAGCCCTGATGTGTGTCTGTTTCTGCCCCTGCTTTGCCAGGACGGAGGCCAGAGCTGGAGGCTTACCACCACCAACAACCAGCTGTTTAGCCCCACTGATCTCCTGGGGCTGAGATTGGTGCTTCTTGCATCCAGCCGTGGGTGCAGTCTTGCAGAGCAGCACTAGCAAACGGATCTGGGGGAGGAAACTGTGGTATAAAAAAGAGGTGCCAGGGCACCAATTGAGCCATGTCTGAACGCATCACATTAGTATAAATTTAGCTGGATGAAAAATGGCTTGTTTCAACCGAGTCCAAAGTGCCAGAGCTCCAGTTGTTCCAGTCACGGCCAGAACTGGAGGGCATTGATCAAGGAATCACATGGGCTTAAGTTTCCAGTCTTTCACCCACCCGCCCCGCAAAAGCCAGGGCACATGATGTTTTGTGATGCCTCGAATCTGTGATGCCTCTCAAGGCAGACGGTAAGAACTGCCAAAATGCCAAAGCCATGACAGGACCTGGGAACAGGTGACCGCCAGCGTGATCTTGCGCGGCTCCATCAGCGCCCCCCCCCCCCCCCCCCCGAATTGTGCGTTGTGGGGTTAGTTTCAGATTTCTTTTGTCTGTCGTGGAGCCCAGCAGGCACAAGGGGTTCCGCTTGGTTTGGGAGCCTACCTGGTCAGACTGGTGAATGTCTCCCTGCCTCTCCTTATGGTCCCTTGTCTCTCCTAGATTGTAAGCCCCTCAGGGCAGGGACCTGTCTCTAACTGAAGATTGTAAAGAACCAGGTACATTGCTGCGCTATATAAATGATTAAGAATAATACAATCTGCTGCGCCACAAAACTACCCCCTTCCCCACACTGCCTACTTATCAGCCCTTTGATCTGCTTCTCTCTTTCAGAGCCGCTCAATATGCCTGCACTCTCCTGGGTTACGCTCTTCAGAAGAATGGAGCCAGCCCTGACTTCGTTGCCAGGATTAAGCAGCTTGAGGCTCACGTGAGCCTAGGACGCAAGCGTAAGTAAAAGCTTTGCGCTTGTATGGGATTTGAGGGAGGCCTTTGCGTGCTCGGAGTCAAAGGAATCCACACTTTCTCCCCGGCCCGTTTCCTTCGGTTGCGGTTTTGTGCCACGTGTGTAGAAGGGGCTAAAGTTAGACCTTGAGATTCTCGTCGAGAACTGGGCGCTCGACGAGACTTCCCCGACCGAGAATTAGCCGTTCTCAACGCCGTTCTTGCAGAGAATCTCATTTTACAAAGAAAAAAGAACTCCGTGTGCACAAAATGGCCGCCGCGGCAGCTGTTCGCATGCGCAGCCCTTTTTTCCAAAACGGCGCCGGCAGCGTCGCCACCATTTTGGAAAAGGGCAGCTGGTCTGCGTGTGCGTGGCAGCCCTTTTGTGTGTGCGCAGACCGGCTGCCCTTTTCCAAAATGGTGGCGCCGTTTTGGAAAAGGGCTGCGCATGCAAACAGCAGCCACGGTGGCCATTTTGTTCATGCACAGACCGCTGCCCTTTTCCAAAATGGTGGCGACGCTGCTGGTGCCCTTTTGGAAAAGGGCTGCGGAGGCGCAGAACGGCTGCAGTAGCCGTTTCGCGCATGCACCGTTATTTTTAAATGAGATTCTCAGCAAGGTCTCACACCACTAGTGAGATCTCCCTGAGATCTCGCTACAGGTTCTCAATTCTCGCGGGAATAAAATCTGTTCTCGTTTCAGCCCTATCCTGAATATCGGAAAGATGCCCAAATGCTTCCCATGGTGTCAATCAATCAATGTATTTATTGAGTTATTTAAGCTGATCGCCATAACTCCAAGAAACAGTACACAAGACAGATTTCTTCCAACCAAACTATACATATGAACATAAAATTTCTCAATGAAAAGAAATTTAACAAAAGTAAAATATTAAGGTCCCAGATGCGTATTAATTTGGTAATTTAAAAAAAGAATAAGAACCAACAACAGCCTGCTATCGGGAAGAGGGGAAATGAGGGGTTTTAAATAAATCCCCTTCGTATGACTTCCGCTTTTTAAAGCAAAAAGAGCAAGATTTTTGACAACAGCATCCTCTTTTTGGAGAAATAACCAAATCAGTTTCTCGCAGTTTGAAAAATATTTAGGTTTTAATTTGTCAAGAGGAAGAAATATCTCTCTAATTGAATGAAAGTGGGGACATGCTAGGATGTAATGGACGGTATCCTGCAGGACCTCAGTTCCACAAGGGCGTACTCTCAATTCCCCTGGGGTCTTGTATCTTCTCTCTTCTAAGATGGCCCATGGCATATGCTCCGTTCTAAGTCTGCAAAAAGCGGTGACCAGGGTGGGAGAGAGCTCCATCGAGAGAGATTTTTCAAGCCCATAATCCAGTTTCCACAGACAGTAAAGGGGTGCAACAGGACTGAGTTGAGTGGCAGTAAAACCATTTTGCCTTGAGATAACTGAAGCAAGGGCCTGATTTGGTCCTCGCGGGCATTACCCACATTTTTGGGTATCTGAATCAGTACCCGAGTGCCACGCGAGTACCGGGGGGGGGACAACAACATTTTGGTTTTGGGTTACCTGTAGTTAGTAGGGGTGGGAATTCGGTTTCGGATAGAACCTAAACGGCCGTTTTCGGTTTTAAAACTGAAATTCTGGTTTAATTTCAGTTCTGGCGTTTCGTTGTTTTTTTTTTACATTGACTCCCCACCCCACCCCGTTTGTTCTCATTTACTTCAATGGGAGAAGTCAATGAGGACAAAAATGGGGGGGGGGGAGGGGAATCAATACAAGACACCTGAAAAAAACAAAGTTAGAACCAAAAAAAAATATTTTTATTTTAATTTCTCCCTGTCCCATCCCAGAGACTCGGAATGGCATTCAATAAGGTTTTTTTTTTTTTTAAATTCTCTCTCTCCCTGCACTTGGGAGCTAGGAGTGACCAAACAGTGAATGGATCGCTCCATTGTGACCTGTTGGGTACTTCCCCCAAAGTGACCGAGATTGGCCACTGTCGGAGACAGGATGCTGGGCTCGATGGACCGTTGGTCTGACCCAGTATGATGGCACTTTCAGATGTTCTTAAACGTCTATAGGAAACCCCAACACTCCTGTCCCACCCAATCCCGTTCCCTTGACTCTTGCCCAAGGGAACCTCCTTCCCATATACCTGCCTCCAGTGCCCTCCCCCTATGCTGTACCACATGGTCCCCCCCAACCAGGAGTAGTGGCATTCCCATACACCCACCCCCAATTCCACCTTCTCCCCACCATATTCATACCCCCATCCCAACGTGCACGCGCGCACACGCCCTTCCATGGCCTGTCATAAAAAGCCTCCTCTAATGCTATACCAGTGCTATGAAGACCAGCCCAGATTGGATAGCAGGGAAGAGTTGGCCTCCCCTCCCAGAGCCCTGATTGGCTAGAGGACTAGTCAGTCTTCTCACCACGCTTCCCGCTCTCCTCTCGCTGAAGACGAGGGCTGGCGCTTGGCGGGAAAGGTGAGAGGACTCAAGTCCCCCGACGCGCTCGTAGAGTGGGTACTGCCAACAACGTGCGTTCTGAGTGTTGAGTGAAACCTTTGCCACTCCCTACGCTCCTCGATGATCCCGTGTTCTCTTGCCACCCGATGCCAGGGGTGGGCCATTGAAATTTAATTCCCTCTCTTATTTAAATGTATAGCCTGCCCTTGCCCTCGGGGGAGAGAGAGAGAGAGAGAGAAGAATGCGTCCAGGAACTGCCTCAGGGCAGTGTGTGTGTTGTGTGCGAATCCTTTGCTCAAGGCAAACGCTGATTCAGGAACAAGTGGTGAATTTGTGGGAATGAGCCCAGAGGGCACTTGCAGGCTGTACCAACGGGAGCGTCGCTGCCCATCCCTGGCTACGGACTATTGGCAAAGGTCCGTTGCTTTGAAAGCCAACCCAGTCGGGGCGGGGGGGGTCGCCTAACTGATGTTTTGCTTGATGGTTGCAGTGTTCCGGTTAGGGAACTCGGCAGACGCCCTGGAGTCGGCCAAGCGAGCTATCCACCTGTCGGACATGGTCCTGCGGTTTTGCATCACCGTCGGCAACCTCAACCGCGCTATGTATTTCGCCTGCGACAACATCCTGTGGGCAGGGAAGTCTGGCCTTGTCCCTCACATGGACCAGGAGAAGTGGAGCCAGCGGTCCTTCAGGTGAGCCCCGCTCGCTTTCCCAGAACTGGAGGGGTGGGGGTGGCACGTTTTAAAGGCTTGCTAGGCGGTAAGTCGCCGCAGGATCCAGGCCAAACGATCCTTGCACTTATTTCCCGCCCCCCCAGGAGCGTGTGGTTCTCCGTGCCGCCTTTCCATGCGGAGTCCCATACTCAGAACAACGGCGGTTCCTCAGAGTCATCCCTCAGTCTGGGTTACTGCTTCTGCGGCAACTGTAGGATCACAGAGGTGGAGGGGGTCTCAAAGGTCATATAGTCCAACCCTCTTAATTTAGATTTTTACCCTGCCCTATCCCTGAAGGTTAAGGACAGCTAACACGATAAAACGCATGCACAAAATATAAAAGATCCCCTAAATCGCATAAAAGCTGTTAATCTCCCCCCCCCCCCTCCTAACCCTGCCTGTTAAATGGCTGGTCAAATAAAATAGTTTGAACTCTGCCTCCGGAAGATGCTCAGGCCGGGGCTTAGACGAACTGCCTCTCTCTGAAAGCCTCCCACGACGGGGAGCCTGCCGCCTCCTTAGGCTGCGCTTTCTGCTGCCGAACAGCTGTTGTTGATATTCCACCAAATTCTCTCTTCCTCTAACTTGGGCCCATTCATTTCTAGTCCTGCCCACTGTAGCCGTGCAGAACCGTTCCTTGCCCCATCCCACTGGGGACAGCCCTTCAGTTTTTTGAAGGCTGCGATCTCTCCCCTTAATCTTCGCTTTGCTCGGCTATACACACCCAGTTCCTTCCACTTTTCCTCATAAGACTTGATTTCCAGGCCCTTCATAACCTTTTTTTTTTTTTTTTTTCTTTTTCCCTCCACTGAACCCTCTCCTCCAATTGGTCAATGTCCTTTTTAAAATGAGGTCCCTCAATCTGCATCCAATACTCTGCTGTGACTCCACAGTTTTATCTTAAGAACATAAGTACCGCCATACTGGGTCAGACCAAGGGTCCATCGAGCCCAGCATCCTGTCTCGGACAGTGGCCAGTCACGGGGGGCCTGGGAGAAGCACCCTACAGGTCACCATGCTATCCATTCCCTGTGGGTCATCCCCAGGCTGTAAAGGGTTTTGTTCCCCAATCCTATCCAGCTAATATCTGCTAATGGAACTATCTTCCAGAAACTTGTCCAAGCCTCTTTTAAACTCCGCTATACTGCTGGCCTTGACCATCTCCTCTGGCAGTAAATTCCACAACCTAATTGTACGCGGAGTGAAACAAATGCTTTCTTTTGTCTGTTTTTACTCTGCCACCTGTGAGTTTCATGGAGTGTCCCCTAGTTTTAGTACTAGTTGAGAGGGTAAATAACCGTTCCCTGTTTACAAGTTCCACCCCACTCATGATTTTATAGACCTCTATCACATCTTCTCTCAGCCGTCTCTTTTCCAAGCTGAAGAGCCCCAACCTATCAAGCCTCTCCTCATACGGGAGCTGTTCCATACCCTGGATCATTTTTGTTGCCCTTCTCTGCACCTATGTCTTTTTTGAGATGGTGCGACCAGAACTGCACACAATACTCGAGGTGCGGTTGCACCATTAATTTGTATAGCGGCATTATGACATCCTCCGTTTTATTCTCTATTCCCTTGCGAATAATTCCGAACATTCTGTTCGCTTTTTTGACCGCTGCTGCACACTGGGCTGAGGATTTCAGTGTATTGTCCACAATCACTCCCAGATCCTTTTCCTAAGTGGTAACTCCTAGCTTAGTACCCAGCATGGTGTACTCATAATTTGGATTATTTTTCCCTACGTGCATCACTTTGCACTTGTCCAGATTAAATCTCATCTGCCATTTAGATGCCCAGGCACCCAGTCTTGTAAGATCTTGCTGCAGCTCCTCACAGATCTTCCATTTCCATGGCTCTGATGACCTCGGTGGCTGCTCCTCCTAGCTGTCCCTGGACAATGAGCTCATTCACACAGCACTAGTTGCCCAAACCCGCATTTTGAGTGTTGTGTGGAGTCCTTGCCGCTGCTTATACTCCTTGATGGTCCCTGTGGTCTTTCCCACCTGATGTAGACATGCAAAAAGCACCCCGTTAGAGGTGAGAGAGGGGCGTGGGGGAGACAAGGCCCAGCTCATGGATCTGTCCCCTCTCCCTGTGCGCCTCTCTGCTCCCTTCCCCTGAGCTGGGGGGCTAAGAACTGGATCTAAGGGCCAGATCCAGGAACTGGAAAGGGACCAAATAAGAACTAGCTGTGGGCTGTGTTTGGCCCCCAGGCCTGAGTTTCCTCACCCGTACTGTGTATAATAAGTATTTATATACCACAAGCAACGTCCCTGGTGCTTTACAATAGTCGATCATAGTCTACATATCCCTGCCCCAGCAGGCTTGCAGTTTACAAGAGACCAATATTTTCTTAATCTGTTGTTTCTATCAATGTGCCCTGAGACTGTTGGATAAAGGCAGACTATAAACTGAAAATAATAATAAAAAATAAAATGGGAAGGAAAGGGGAAGGGCCTTTGCAGGTGAGGGAGATGCTAGGGGGTAGGGTTGAGCTGCTGAATTCCTCTCCTCGTGTCCCCCAGGTATTACCTCTTTGCGCTGATCATGAACCTGAGCCGCGACGCGTACGAGATCCGGCTGCTGATGGAGCGCGAGGCCAACGGGAAGCGGCAAAAGGGTGGCGAGAATGGGCCCGAACTCCCGGCAGACAGCGGGCTCCAGCAGCTCGTGCTGAGGCTCAAACTCCAGCTCCGCCTCCTCGGGCACGTGCTGAGGAGCAACCCTCCCCTCTTCCTGGACGTGGTGAAAAACGCCTGCGATATCTTCATCCCCCTGGACAAGTTGGGTCTCTACAAGACCAACCCGGGCTTCGTGGGCCTCTGCGGCCTCACGTCTTCGGTCCTCTCCATCCTCACCATCGTGCACCCCTGGCTCAAACTGAAGCCTTAAAGTGGAGGATCAGCTGGCTTGGGAGGGGGGCAAGGGTTGGCGGTGGGATATTGGGCCTCCTGTTTCTAGTTTTCAAGTTCAAAGCCAGCAGAAGGTGTGAATGACCCTGGGGTGCGTTGGTGGTTTGTGCGCTGTGATTTTTTTTGTGGGGGGGTTCGTTCCTGTTGCTTGCGGACGAGCGTTTCATTCGCACAGGGCACGTACTACCAGAACGGAGACTAACCCGTCTCCTGGGTACAAGGAAGTCGCAACAAAGTAGACCATGGAGTCCTGTCGAGCCTGTGTAGACCATCCAGAGCAGAGCTAGTCTGGGAGCAAAGAACGGTAGAAGTTTCCGACGCTGGGAGCTGACCGATGTTACACTACACGGATTGGGTGCGCTTTGCCGCGATGTCTGTGTGTGTGTGTTAACACGCCTCTCGCTATCGCCCTGCAGGGCGGGACCGAAGCAGGGCCCTGCTTGAGCTGAAAAACTCAGTCCCAAGACCAACTCAATTGGGACCGACCTAAACATGGTCCTCTTCCGAGCCCCGTGTAGCAGTGGCACAGAATGACGTTTAGTGGGGATAGGGTGGGAGGGCTGCTTTGACCCTCCCCTTGCTCCCGTGACCACGCCCTTTCCCAAGGATTGTGATGACGCGAGGTTCGGAAAAGGGGCGTGGGCGCATTTGAAAGGAGTTCCTGACCCTTTCTGACCACACCTCCTTTCCCGAACATCATGGCCTTGTGATGCTCAGTAGGGGGGCAGGGCCGGGGACAGTAACCACAGCCCCCTCCTTACACTCATACTGGTGGCCCCAATGCATTGGAATTGCAAGTAGCGAGTGTAATGTCTATTAACACCCACTGTCTGTCGCTGGTCGCTTGGCTGGGGGGCAGAACGGCCTTTAGTTTCCAGGGCTTCAAATCTGGCACCTTTCAGTGTTAATCATGAGATCTCCCCCCCCACCCCACCCTTTTCAGCTTTAACCCTAGAAATGTTATGAATAATGAGATCCTGGTGTCCGGGGTTACAGCCAGTCTGTAATTGAATCCTGCTGCTGCCGCCATTCTCTGCCAGTCTTGAGTCCTCTCCGCTGGCGTGCCATTGAGCAGGCTCTCCGAGAGAAAGGACGTTGGAGGAGGAGATGATGAACCACCCAGAGCCCTCCTTTTTGCTGCTACCATGGTTACTAGCACCGGTGTTTTTGGCAAGAAGGGGAGCTAAGAAGAACATTTGTCTTCCTGATCTTTCCATCTCTGGTAAATAATCCAAGCATGGTGTGGTTGACCCAAACTTTTTTTTTTTAATAAGCTGAGTCAGCGTTTTCCATCTCCCACGCCAAGGATATAAGGTTGAACTAAGGGAGACTTACTAACCAATAGGTTATTAGATACCGAGGCGAAACCGCCAGGGGTGCGGGAGATCAGCTGAGCCCAGGCCCTGGGTTCTGTGGGGGGGGGTCCTATGCAACAGACAGTTTTCAGAGTGGGTAGAGGAGGGAGTTCGGCCAACGCTTTGCACCTACCCACTCTGAAGATTTCCTAGCGGCGCACAGGTCACTTGCAAAGGGTCCTGCCAAGAAGGATGTTTTCAGAGCGGGCAGGGGAGGGAACTTGGCCAACACGCTGCCCTTGCCCACTTTGATCATTTCCTTCTTGGCGGTGTTGCTGCCAGCACACACAAAGAAAGTTTTCAGAGTGGGTGGAGGGGGGGGTGGGTCTGGCGTGGTGTTTAAATGGGGATATGGCATGTTGCCACGAGCTGAATGAGCACAGCAATTTCCTGAGCTCATCTTAATTCCATCTAACTCTGCTGTGCCAGATGTCTCTGCTGCTGCAGCTGTGACAGTGGGTGGCTTTGAAGGTGTTGGGCACCTTTAATATTTTATCTCCCCATCACTCCGCAGCTCAGTTTTTCCTTTTGCTTATAAAGAACTTTATTGCACGCATTACTGTAATTGGGTGGTTTCTGAGATCAGCAGTCTGAGCCCTGGGCCAGAATGCAGGATGCTGGGGTTTGATTCTTGGTTCTACCCTGAATGACCTTGGAAAGGTCACTTCCTTGCCTCAGTTTCTCCATCTGTAGCTGGCGCATCTCCCTTCCTTAGATCTTCTAGTTGGCTTGCCTATGGCTGGAGAGAGCAGCAGACAGTGGCTTCTGTACCAGGCGGGGGAGAAATGAAGGATCTCGTTTTACCACTGAATTGAAATCTTAATAGAATTGCTCTTATAAGAAATGTATTTTAATTTAGATTTTTATCCCACCCTATCCGTTAGGCTTAGGGTGGCTTACAGTTCTTTAACTTATTAACTGTAATGTTAAAAATTAACCAACTCAACTCTTAATTCTCACAACAACGCTGTGAGGTAGCTCAGGATGAGAGATCTGAGACTGGCACACGGTCACCCAGTGAGTTCATGGCTATGGTGAGTCTTGTGCTAAGGTGAGCTCAGGGTGCTTGCAATTCTTTAACTTATTAACTGTAACGTTAACAACTAATTAACTCGGCTCTTACTACAAGAACCCTGTGAGGTAGGTCAGGCTGAGCGATCTATGACTGGCCCAAGATCAACCAGTGAATTCATGGCTAAAGAAAGTCTTGAACCCACACTCGAACCACTACACCGGCTCTCCAGTCCGAACCTAGGCATGGCCAGTGGAAGGACCCCTTCCACTGGCTCTCAACTCTAGGGCGCCCCAGCAACTGATTTCAAGAGTGGAGGGAGCACTTCCCTTTAGAGAGAGCCTCCCCCAGGAGCTCTCCTAGCCTGTCCTGCCTCCTTGCTCCCAGATACTCTCTTGGGTGCTGGTCCCACTCTTTCCCAGAAGCGATCTCTGAGAGACTGGCCTCTCTTCCCCTACGCTATGATCTACTGGAGACAAGCTTGTGATCTACCTCTCGGTCGCCCCGTCCTAGTCAGTCTGACATTACCACTGCTTGCAACTTGAAGCCCCACCCCCCCCAGAATAGACTCTCCACCTGGCCTCTCCCAGACCTTCCCCCTGCCTGCCAGCTGATTTGTTTGAAGAAGCGTCCAGCCATAGGAAAGCTCAGGAGGAGGGTTTCACCCAGCATTTCTCCTTGTTAATTATGCCCCTTACAGTTGTGCTCTCCTAGACAACGTGTCAACCACAACTCTAGGGAGCAGGTGATGCCCCCAATTAGTTTGGAGGAAGTATCCTCATTTGTAGAGGAGTGCATCCAGCCATGGGCCCGTGCACTCACAATCCACTTAACTACTCTGGCATGGTCCCATTGAAGGCCACACGCTGGAATAAGTGGCTCATCGGTCATGGGCTTGGTATCCTGATGAGAGCTAAAAAAAAGTATTTGCTACTATCCATTATCTGATCAGATATTGTCTCTATGGTATCCGATTGGATACCGAATGGTATCCAGTTTAGTATTCACCAGCTATCCAGTTTACTGCATTACAATTACTGGTTGGGGTGCCTGGTTTAGTACCTGTGGGTAATACCCGCATTTTCGGCGGCTACTTTGGGTTTCCGAATCAGTACCTGAATAATTCGAGTACTTGAAAAAAACCAAAATTTCAGTTACTGGTTTTCAAGTACTCAAAATCACCCAGAAAAGGAGGTGGAAGGAATAATACACACACACACACACACCCAATTTTCCCACAATCTCGGATGTAATCGGTATTTCAGTATACCAGTTGGTTGGTATCTTGGGTGCCTGATTGAAAACTAGATCAGGCGCTGATTCATGACCAAAACTTTGGGTTCGATTCACATGCTGGAAATTCAATGGGTGTCTCAATGCTTGTGGGTCCTTGTTTCTGCTCGCCTCCCTCCATCTGGACCGGTTTGCATATGTGGTAATGCAGTAATGTCCGTTATCCCAGTTTGGCAGATAACCTCCACAGTGACTGGCTAGTTACCGGGTAACGGCCAAGCTATCCGGAATGCCGGGTATTAACTGTTGATCCATTTATCTGTTCAGCCCTAATCATGAATCCCAGTTCTGGAACTCCCGTATCGAGTTTTGAGAACGCACCACAGATGTGCGAGAGGCCTCCCTCCCCGTCACTTTGTCAGACCAGCGTAAATACATTTAACATCCAAATAGAGGGCTGCTGTAGCTTTAAATGAAGTCATGGCAGTATGTCAACTGATGTCTGGCCCTATTGGAAGAGGACAAAATTGTCAGGATTATTCTCCAGTGATATCTCTGATATTCGTTTCATCGCCTGGTGGCAGAAACACAAGCTAGCGCCTCTCTTCCTCCTTTGCCTCAATGTCTCCATTTAGAGTTCTCATGCGGCTCTGTGGCATCTCTCTGTGGTTAATTCCCATTAGACAGGGTGGGCAGAGCGCCCCCAGGGACTGGCAGCCCGTTTGGCACAGCTATAAAAGCCGTCTTCCAAAGCCTGGGTTGGGTCAGGAGACGGGCTGGGTTGAAAAGATCATGTCATCTTAGCATTCCTTTCCGGGGAAGGACCACTTCTGTGGAAATGCCAAATGATTAGACAGCTGTCTGGTGACACTGACTCGTTTGTCGATTAAATGTGGGGGAGATGGCAGGAGTAGGCTGGCACCAGTGCCTAAGGGGTGATTTGAAGAGCATGGGTTAGGTCTGTAGATGGGGTTCATACTGAGTGAGCAGTCCAGGAGGGGAGAGGGTGAGGTAAGTTGAGTGACTGCTTTGTCTGAAGTTCCAAACTAGAGAGAGGCCTTCACCTGGAAGTATTTATAGGCCTTCCCAGCCAATCCAGCAGCAAAGCCCAGCAGCCAATCAGGGCAGGGATAACGGGGCCATTGGGAAGGGTGAAAATGGAGGTCGCTTCCTTCATCCTTTTGGTACTATCCTTGGTGGCTGGAAAGACGGCCTTGGCTGGGAGCCCTCGGTTCCAGCCCCACTGATGCCAGATCCTGATGCGATAACTGAGAGATGAAAGAGTCTTTAGATTCCAAGGACTGGCCTTAGACAAGAGCCATGAGCCTCCACCCCACACTTTTGTGCACTTCCAGGGGCCCCTGCAAGACTCTCCATGAGGCAGTAGTGCTCCTTCCCAGACTGGCCCCAAATGCCGTGGCCTTTAGAGTCCCACAAGAGTTACAGCCACTTGGGTGTCTTTAAAATAGCAGCCAGAATCGCAAGGCCTAAATTGCTCCTGGTTAAAGGGGCAGGATCATGTTAAAGCGGCAGGGCCACAGGCAGGGGGGGTTGAGGGCTCCGTATTTTGTCTTTCTGTCCCAGCAGATTCCTCCTGGCTTTGGGCAGACAATTTCCTGTGCCTGCCTGAAACCCCACTGCCATGACTTTCACTGCTTGGCCTCTCGCACTGCTAGCGGTGAAACCAACGCAACAGTAAGTGCTTTACCCTCAGTCGTTCATCCCCCATCCCATAACACCCCCTCATTGCACAACCATGTCCACGTGGATAGCGTGCCTGGCCCAGGCCCGATGTGGGCATTCATGTCCTGCTGACGTTGGCTCAGTCCCTCACCCTTTACCCCCATATCTTTCTCGTGAGAATCGGGAACCATTACCAAGATCTCGGGACAATCTCGATAATGGCTCGATATCTAGGTCGAGAATTTTTCTCGGTTTATCATTACAGTTTACCATGTACCGTGTACTTCCTGGTAATGCGCATGTACAGAATGACTGCTACAGCTGTAGTGCGTGCGCATAACCGGGATGTAAACAGTGTATCAAGAAAAATTCTCGACCGAGAAAGAACTGGAATTTTTTTAATTCTCGTTTCTCGCAAAAAAAAGTCAAGAACTGGGATTCTCGGTGAGAACTGTGAGAGAACCAAGTTTCAGCCCTACTAAAAACCTACTTTTCCTGCCAGACTTTCCCTGGTTCCTCACCCCCATGGATTCTGGCCTATCATTCAAGGTCCCCTTCTCCCCTGTAACTAAGCTAAGCATGTACACCTGCAACTTCTGAGCTTTGTGGATGTATCCTTGTCTCTCCCTATGTTCCACTCCCCCTAGTCTCCCATCTCTTGTCCACCTAAGACTGTAAGCCCCTAGGGGCAGGGACTTCTTTCTCCTCGCAACCATTCAGCACCAGGCACGTTGCTGGGGGCGTATAAAAATGAGTCTCCATGCACAGGGGAAGGTTCTTGGTCTGAATCTCATGATGCTGGTGCACTGTTCCCACTTTCCGTGGGGGCTGTGCTCCGTGCCTTCCCCGTGGAGTTGTCCTCCTCCTCCAGGAGGAAACCTCAGAGAGGACAGGACCATGTGGGGGGGGGGGGGGGGAGGATGGCGGGAAGGCGGAGCAAAGGAGCTGCCGCACCCCTTCCTGACATAACCCCTGCCCCTTATGGTGCAGTGCGATGTCACAATGCTGGGACAGGGACAGATTTAGGATTTTAGCACCCCTAGACAACTCGGGTTGCCCCCCTCCCCAGAGCTCTGGTGCACGGGCGGGCTGGCCATCTGAGGCAGGGAGGGAGACAATGGCGATGCCCAGCACAGAAGCAGAATCTCTTCCTCCGCGTGTGCTTTTGTGGGGCACGGAGCCAGAACGGGGCTTCTCCAGGTGGGCACGGATGGGGGGGGTCCCCCTCCTCAGGTGGCGCAGGTGAGGTAGTGCGGTTGTGGTGGGGACGTCGTGACTGAGTAGGCCCAGGCGGAGAACACAAGCTCCCAAACCTCCGTAATCTCCCTCTGGCCCCAGGGGAAAAAAATCTACTACCCTAGCCAGGTGCCTGTATTGACTGCTCCTAGGTCTGGCTGTGGATGGGGCTTGTGGAAACATTAAACAACACAAGTAACGCATGTTCCTGGTCTGAGTGTTCAGGCATCATGGGCACGTCTGATGTGACTGAGAGATGAATACAGTCCAGATGAAAGTGGACGTGTAAGAACTACATAGAGAAAATAACTTCTAAGTATATTGTGAGCCCAAGAGCATTGTATGGGACAGATACCAATAGAAATGTAAATGGAGCCTGGATGACTGAGATGTGGCCTGCGCCAGAGATGGCCGCAGAAGCTCCTGGAAATGTCTGGAAGGGCTATCGGAAAGGTATTGAAGCCATCAAAGGCAGAGGGATTCATGGACCAAAAAGCTTCTCAACTAACTAAGGGATGGCCCCCAGCCTTATCATCTGGCTGAGACTCATGGACATTAAATACGAACTCATGCAGGGTAAGACGTTAGCTTAGGGATCCACAAAGCAATGATTTGCGTTACCTTT
>QEPC01015423.1:2786777-2828506 GCA_003113815.1 Sphenodon punctatus
CCCTAGTCCTCAGGCAGTGCCCCCCCACCTCCCTTCCATCCCCACACTCGCCCCTACCTTATCTCCCCTCCCATCCCATCCTGGTTCGCCCTCTCTCACAGGGAGTCCCGCCTCCCCCCAATCAAACATATGCCCTCCCCTCTCATGGAGCTCCACCCCCCCCATCCCCTAGGGTCACCCCCCCTTCCTCTCACCAAGGGGAGTGATCCTATTCTCCCCATCCCACTCCCCTTGGAGTGGACTGGGAACATCCAACACTCTGGATGTTCCCAGACAGAATGATAAAACTGATTGCAAAGCCATCCCGTGTCGAATTTGGTGCCGTCCTCACGGTCCGAGTTGCCCAAGATCATGCCTAATAGTCCCACTCCTGTAACCAAAATACGAATAAACCCGACCACACAAGAGTATTGCATCATCGGTCAAGATTGATTGAAACAAATATCTGAATGGAATGGCACTAGCTGCTTCGCCTCCCATCTTTATTTTATTTTCATATTTTTATGCCACCCCCTGCTAACAACATTTTAAAAACAAATAATATCATAAAACGCTCAACTTTTTAAATAGCCCAACCCACCCTTCCCGTCTCCCTCGGCAAAGGCCCGGCGGAACATCCAGGTCTTACACGGTCTATGGAAAGAGGGGAGGTCTACGGCCAGGCGGACCTCCAACGGGAGGGAGTTCCACAGTTGCGGGGCAGCCACCGAGAATGCCCTCCTCACGGTCGACACCTGGGACACCCAGGGAACCTCAAGGTGCCAACCGCAGAGGCCGATCCAGAAGCCGGAGGGTGAGGCGGTCCTGCGGATAAGTGTGGCCCAGGTCGTTTAGGGCTTTAAAGGTCAAAACCGTATGTGGGGAATGGCAGGGGATGCTGAGGGGAACGGTGGGGAAAATGAGTTCCTGACTTAGCGAGCAAGTGCAGTCGCGGTAAGATGCCCCCTCCACTAGGGATGGGCGAACAGAACGCGGTTCGGATGTTCGGACGTTCGGTTCGAAACCCAAGTTCAGGTTCGATGGTTCGGTTCAGCCGAGTTCGGTTTGGCCGAACTTGGACGAACATTCAAAAATAGTGCTATCAATACCAAAACCGAAACCAAATGTTTGGCCCTGAAAGGACGTTTTTCCTGCCCCCGAACTCATCCGAACACGACCGAACTGTTTGGTCGTTCGAGAGTTCGGTTCGGACGTTCGGTTTGGACGTCCGAACAGACCAAGTTCGGTCCGAACTCCGAACATCCGAACCGCGTTCGCCCGCCTCTACCCTCCACCATGCTCCCATGCCTTCTGCTGTATACCAGTCACTGTTGCAGCATCATTGCTTCCTGGATAAAACCAACTCAGTGCTCTGGAGGCAACTGCACGGCCTGCTTCCACCCCTGCCCTAGCCCCGGGCCTTTTTGTGGGGCACGGAGGCTATTCCTGTCCTCCATACCCCTCCATTTGTGGGGAACCTGTCCTGCACATCCCTCATACGGGGCCGGCCCTACCACAAGCTGACTACCCTAGATCCTGCTGTTTCCCCCACTTCCGGGGGCCCTGCACTGACCGCTGATTTTTTCAGGACAAGCTATGGGGCCCCCACTCCCTCCCAGTGGGGCCCCAAACATGACCATCTCTAGGGCGAGGGAATGGGAGCACCAGGCTCTCCACAATTTATCTCCGCCTTGGGTCCTGCAAATCCTAAGGCTGGCCCTGCCCTCATGAAAATCACAGTAGAACAAAGACCTGTCTCTACCCACCCCCATTGCCCCCAAATGCAAAGCTGCTGATGGCATCCTAACCTGCTTACTTTCTAGCAACATTCATTTTGACTCCTCCAGGCCTCCATATATACAGAGCGCCTCTACTCCAGGGGAGCAGGCCGGAGAGCAGTCTCGCTTGCGAATGAGTATAGGGCTGCCAAGCTGAGCGCCTCATTTTTTTTGAGCTGCTTTTGTGAGAGGCTGGAAGAGCACAGTTGGGACTTTTTAAAACTCCCCCAGAGCTCAGCTGGGGTTTGCAAGCCCCTGCAGGTTAGCAAACCTGCCGTTGGCTTTCCAAGCAGGGCCAATTTGCCAAGGAGGGTGGGAGGAATGATAGTATCCCCCGGCATCCCTTATCCCCACTCCAGGCTATTGCGTTGAGCAGAATTGCTTCATGGAGAGCTCGGGGAGGAACTTGCATGCGAACAGCCTTCATTGACGACAACCACTCAGCTCCCAAGGACTATTAATGCACGGGTGGGTATTGGACGGTTGTCTCCCATGCAATTTAAAAAAAAAATTTTTATTATATAATAACACATTTTGCATATCATATACAAAAATAAAACTACATAGCAATTCTAGAAAAATTCTGCCTACATAGTCCAAAAACTTCATAAATGAAAATGACAAGTTGAGATTAGTGATTCCCCCCACGCTCCCAGCTCTCCCCACCCGTTAGAATGACTCAAAATTATGACTCATAATTAAAATGGATAATTAAGATTATTGATGAAAATATCAGATCCTTTTCATCTAAATATTGAGTTTCTATAGATAGTGTGCTTTTTCAAGTCGCCTCCATATTACTTCCCATTTACTATAAAACTCATGATAGCGATTACATTTTTATTACTATAAAACTCATGATAGCGATTACATTTTTATTACTATAAAACTCATGATAGCGATTACATATTTCAGCATGTCATTTTCCCATTGAAAACATCAACCACATTCTATGCGGCCCATGTCCTTCAGTGATGCCAATAGCGTTTTTCCAATTTCTGACCAACGTATACATTCCTGCTAACAGCATTACATCGCAGGTATCTTTTGTAATAATTCATTAAAGAAATATTGGAGGGAAATTCCCAAAAGGGCTATCTCTGGTGTAAATGGTAGCATTATTCCCGTGACTCCTCGTATAGATTTCCATATCATTCTCTAAAATTTGTGCAGTTTAGAACATTGCCAAGTACAATGCAAATAGGTCCCCCTTTCCCCTGCAATCCCAACATTTCGCTGAAACTGCTCTGTTTTCATTACACTTGGCTAACTTCTCTGGTGTCCTATAATAATCCTTTTTTGTTCGTGTACTCCAATATTATTTTTTCTAAATTAGGAGGATCTCGCATATACCCTGTTCTATTTCCCCGTCCTATGCAAAACATTTTAAGGAACACTTATGAAAGGTCCATGTTGCAGGCCCTGCATTGGCACTTTTCATTAGTGGTCTTTAAAAATTGGCGTTGGTGGCAGCAACTGCTAGTGGGGAACGTTTTCCGTTCTGTTGGGTCTGTTGGTACACTGAGAACATCTCCCGAAGTTCACTCTTTCAACGCTTGAGGGCAAAAGGTTGGATTCACCAGCCACCGATCGAGAAACAAAAAGTCGCAGCCCACAGGCCATCATTTACCTCCCCCCCCCCCCCTCTAATTTTTATGGGTGGGAGTGTGATTATAACTGGCTTCCCCATCCCCCCAATCTGGGGGCAGCCAATCCAGCCAGAGTAAGAGAGCCTCCATGCCCCTCACACAATTTGGTTGAGATCCAAAGGCAAACCAGCCCTTGTGTGCCATTCGCTGCTTCCCTGATGAGAATGAAAAACCTCCGCGGCAGCCAGGCCAGGGGTCCTTGGCTGGCTTCCGAGCAGTTAAATATTGACCCATCGGGGAATGCGCCGATCGGGTTGCACGCAGGCTGGAAAAACACAGGCTCAAAGTCTTGTGCATCCTAATAAGGGAGGCCTGGGAGAGCCAGGCAGGAGGGTAACCTGATATCGTTGACTCTCGCCTCCTGTTGCTTTGACCGGAACCTAGATTTGATTCTGGAATGAGCCTCGTAGATAAGGGACCTGTAACAAATCCACCTGCTGCAGACACAGCTGGAGGGGGGAGCACCATGATCCACCAACCACTGGCTCCAAAGTAGCCCCACCATTGCGCCTGTTCTTCCTTGCCCCACGGTGCCCTCTGCAATCAGCTGGGCGCACCTCCCTGTGAGTACCGCCTGTTAGCCTGGTTCATACGGTGAGGGCTCACAGGGGGGCATTTCTCGGTCGCTGCCCGGTTGCTGTGGAACTCCCTTCCCCGGAGGCTTCCGGAGGCAGTGCACGACCTTTTTGTTTATAAAGGCATTTGGTGGGTGGGGATAGGGGTTGGGTTAGGGATAGAGTGGGAGGTTGGAAATAGGGTGGCAGGGTTTGGGGATGAGGGTAGAGGGTTTTTGTATTGTTGTTTTAATGTTGTTCAACTGTATTATGTTTTTAATTGCTAGCTGCCCTGAGCCTTTCGGAAAGGGTGGGGCATACGTTTAAATAAATAAATAATTTCAGCATGGGAGGGCAACCTCAGGCCCTGGGGCCAAATGTAGCGCACAGCTAGTTTTTTTTAATTTGGCAGCTTTGGGCCCCTTTCCAACGCCTGGATTCGGACCCTAGATCCAATCCCTGCCCACAAGTCGAGCTTGGAAAGGGTAGGACATTTGCTACTCGCCGGTAATACCCATACTTTCGGGTAGTCTGACGTGGACCCAACCGGTACCTGGGTACCAAGTTGGGCACCCGATTACCTGAAATACCAGGGCTTACCATTACCGACTTGCCGATTTTTTTTTGATTTTTTTTCCTCTTCATATTACCAACCGATTTCAGTGCGGTTGGTAAATTGGCATGAGAGGTCAGTAATACTTATTCATTTAGTCAGATTTATATGCCACCCTGCCTGCAGAGGCTCAGGGTGGCTTATAATCAGAAAAACAGTAAGAAGCCATTCAAATCAATAAAGAATCCCCTTAATGCCCCACCCAGCCCTCCCCTGCACCCCCAAGCAATCGTATTCAACCCTAGCCCTGCCTGCCAAATGCCCGGCCAAACAGAAAGGTCTTACATTGTTTCCAGAAGATGAGCAGGCTCGGGCTTGGGTGGACCCCAATGCATCCATAACATTTTCTGTTAGTTACAAAAAAGAATGGAGCCCCATCCGCATTCATAATGAATGTTGCGAAAATGGTTGAATAAGCAAACCATTATCGTTTGCGTTCATCTATTTTTGTTTAAAAATTAAAATTAAAATATTTTTTGAAACACTATGCATGCATAAAATGGCCGCCAGGGTCATTCTGCGCATGTGCTGTGATTTTTTTACCAATTTTTTTTGTTTAAATTAAAAATAAAATTTAAAAAACACTGCGCATGCGCAAATGGCTGCTAGGCCGTTCTGCGCATGTGCGCTGCTGGTGCCACTTCGGAAAAGGGCCGCACATGGCCCAGTGGCCATTTTTCACATGCGCAGTAATTTAAAAAAATTAATTGTAAATTTTTTAAAAACCAGAGGGGGAGGAACAGAAAGCAGTAGGGTCATTTATGAACACACACCCCCAAATGAAGGGGGTTTTGTTAACAAAGAAAACAGTATCGGTGCCCTCTGCACACCCCTAGTCGGTAAATCGGTGCGGGAGATCGGCAACTCAGAACCTCGGTATTTGTGTTTGTTCGACCTTCATGCGCTGAAAGAGCGAGTGAGGGAAAGTTCCTGAACGAGCGTACGGATTGGGATGGATCAAGAGCGGGAGGAACCTCAGACCCAGCTGCTAAATATGATGATGCCGCTAGCTTTTATTTGGCCCCACCTTTCCAGTTCCTGGATAGGGCTGGTTCGGAACAACGGTTCCATTTTCGTGCGACATTTCCGCGGAAACGGGACAGCTGTTAAGTTTTCAATCGGAATCCCAACCATTTAAAAAATTTTTTTTAAATAAAATCCATGCATACGCACAAAACGGCCCAGCAGCCATTTTGTGAGTGTGCCGTGGATTTTGTGGTTGAAATTCCATCCAATTCCAATCAGAATCGGACAACATATTGCCGGTTCCAATTTTCAATCAGAACAGGCAAACTGGCCCGTTCCGATCAAAAATCGGAACTAGCAAAATTCCGAATTCACCCCTATTCCTGGATCTGTTCTCTGGATCCCGTTCCTACCCCCAAGCACTGAACGACTGAGCAGAGATGAAAGCATGAACACAAGGAGAGGGGACAGATCCATGATCTGGACCCGCCTCTTCCTGAACGCAGCTTTTAAGCTGCTTCCCCCCACATCCAGTCCCCAACGTCTATGCACACCACACAGATAGGGTGGCCATACCTCCCCTTTAAAAGAGGACGCTTATGAAAAATACATGGTGCAGGGCTGTACTAGAACCAATGCAGCCCCGCAACATGTATTTTCCATAAGCGTGCTCTTTTAAAGGGAAGATATGCCCACCCTACCCACAGAGCTTGTACTAATTTTCAGGTAACATGGCAGCACACGTTATGTTGGTGTCACAAACCCCGGGAGCTAGCTATGGAGGGAACACGGCCTTGCGGGGGTTTGCTGAGTGGATTAAATCCGACAGCCCAAAACATGACATACAGTGAGTGTCTGTTCAATGACACACCTGGGGGATGGGGGGAAACGGTGTGGGCATTGCCGAGTCTTTATTCACCAGAGGCGGGTGTGGGGGGTGCTTTGCTGAGTTTTTCCCCTTCACCAGTGGGGAGCTTTGCCTTGTCAATTTCACCAGCAATGGCGCTGTTTGTCTTGTCAATTTCACCCCCTCACCATTTTGCACAAGGCCCCAACCTCCCGAGATCTGGCCCTCGCAGAGGGAGGCATGGCGTTTACAGAGAGCTGACCATCTGTTCCAAGCAGCATGGGGTTTTGATGAGCCAAGACTGCTAAGAGGGGGGTATTATATTTACCAGGGTCAAGGAGTTCGTAAACGCCATGGGGGGGAAATGAGATTAAAGCAGGTTAATGATTACAGGCCCCACTGACCGGTCTTGTGTACAAACAGGAGATGGTTGAGTAGCCTGGTATGACAAAAAGCTGCCAAGATTTAAGACCTCTGATGTCTGGAAACCTGAGCAGTGCAAACAGCAGTTGGACATGGTACAGTGGTTTGGTTTGGCTGTTTGCCTGGGACTTGCAATTAGGCCATCCCTAGCTATATCACCCACCCTGATGTCCTCATCTACCACACCAGGAAGTGGCCAAGTATGTGGATCCAGGGAGACTTGACGGACAATTAACTTGTGAAACTCTTTGCCCATGGATGGGGGCAAAGTCCAAAAGCAGAACTGAGTTGCAATAAAGAGGACTGGATGCATTCTTAGAGGGTAGGTCCATTGATGGCCATTCATCAAGTTGGTCGGGGGATGAGAACTTTAATTGTTGGAGCCTGGGCGTGACCAGCAGGGAATAGATCCCTCTGTTATAACCCGTTGTGCATTTCTCTTAAGTGACCAGAGCTGCCACTGACACAGACAGAATGCTGGGCTGGATGGACCATTGGTTTGACCCAGTATTTATTTATTTATTTATTTAATTTGTTCCATTTATACCCCGCCCCTCCTGAACACGGCTCGGGGCGGCTTCCAACAATAAAATACATAAATATAAAACAATTTAAAACATATAAAAATACAATTTCAAATATTATGATATTAAAACAGGGCCCAGGATACATTAAACAATAGGGTAGGGGAGAAAAAAAAAGCCACTAACCCCTCCCCACCTCCCCGAAGACCTGGGCGAACAGCCAGGTTTTACACCTTCGCCAAAAGGCTTGGGGCCAGGCGAGCTTCCTCCGGTAGGGAGTTCCAAAGACGCAGCCCGGCAACCGAGAATGCCCTCTCCATTGTGGCCCCCACGTCACACGGAGGACCTCCAAGAAGGCACCCCCGGCAGACCGAAGGAGCCGCCCCGTGGCACGGAGGGCGAGGCAATCCCTGAGGTATGAGGGGCCGAAACCGTACAGGGCTTTGTAAACCAATACCAACACCTTGAACCTGGCTCAGCACGCAATCGGCAACCAGTGCAGAGCCCGGAGCTACTTGAGAGTTCTTATTCGAGAGAGGCTGTTAACTAACTGCATGGTGGTAACCACTGTGTGAATCAGCGAGTGTGCGTGTTGTCCTCACCCGCATGCCGTAAAAACTAGAACTGAAATGCAGAGCTGATTTGCTCCCTGTGGGTAATACCCACATTTTCGAGAACTGCTTAGGATACTTGACGGGTTGCTTAATGATTACTGATCAGGTATCCAAATATTAAAAACACCCAGTAATTTCCAGTACCAACTTTTCCATTTTCCAGTTACCAGTCAGTATATTGGGATGGAAAACCAAAAAGAATAAGGAGGAAAACAAACAAAAAATTGGGACCGGAATTCAAAAAATTAGTACAGGAAGTTGACATTCCAGAACCGGAAGTTGACATTCCAGAACCGGAAGTTGACATTCCGGGACATCGGGCACCCGAATCGGGTCGAAATCAGGTGTGATGTTGTTGGGTCAGTTTGGGTACTGGAAATTCCCCAAGTAGACCCGTTTTTTGCATACTCTTTTCAGCTCTAGTAAGAGCTGAACCAAGATGCAGCAGGGAGGCAGCGGTGGGCAGGAGCAGTAACAGATAGTAGTATTTTTTAAATTATTATTATTATTACGGGTGCTAGCTCTCGCCGTGACCCAACACATCAAATAAAACATTAAATACAATAAATACAATAAAATACATAGTTAGGTGCATAGTGGGGTCAGGGCTTGGAACGTTGGGCATCAATACATCCCTTAAGTTCGTATATAAAGACTTACAAATTCATATTTAGATACTATGCGTTCGACCTAATCTTGCGGTCGGTGGTTTACTACACCGTCAGCTATGGAAATACCAGTCCAAGAAGTAAAATGGGACCCACTGTTGGTGATGATGCCCCTCCCCAACCCCTAACTAATATAGCATCTTATAATATAACAGTACATAAAATAGGTATAATAGGTGGAAGGTGTCTCTTTCCCTTTCCTCCTCCTTTCCCCTTTTAGTTATCAACTATCATGGCCTGCCTAGTTTTAATAAAATCTCGCCTTCTAATCGCCAACCTAACAAACAGCAATGGCCAAAATATCATCCCTGCCAGTCAGCACCAATAGTGTCTCATAACTTCCTCCCTGATCAGCAGCGCAATTAGCAAGTAACAGCGAGGCCAGCCAAGTTGACCGTAACACAGTAAGCTGTGGGGCATCGTAAAAGGAAGTGCTCAATGGTGTCCAGTTCCTCCAGGCTACATTAACAGTGTTGTTCATAAGGAATATGCCAATACCTAACCTCGACAATTGCTGTATTGACTAACTGGAAACAGAAATTTGTGTAACACCGTCGCAACTCTGGGTTTACTAATAAATCAAGATAATTCTCAAATCCAAAGGTTAATTTGATAAATTTCAAATTCGGTGCCACTTTCCAATGGGCAATCTTTCCTAGGTCGTCCTGACGGGCTGTGTCCTGGATTCTTTGGATTACCTCAGACTCAGTAGCCCGTAATCCCTTCCCCTGGAAGTACTCAAAGGAGAACCCTAGCTCCCTAACGATCCGCCATAAGTAAACAGCAACAGATAAGAGGGGTATGCGAGGGGGGTCACATGGGCCTGCCAAGGCACCAGGTCGCAGTCGGCTGAGCTCCCGGTGGGCCTAACGCAGGAACACGGCAAAAACAACTGAAAAACTCCCCAAAAGGTACCAGAAACCAGGCGCAGTAAGCAAGGTATGTGCGCAGATTTTAAAAAAAGACTCTGAGGCCAATTTTGAGCGAGTAGGCACCCTGCGCCGCAGCTCGAGGAAGGCAGACGCGGGAGAAAATAAAATGGCGGGCGTGACAGGGAAAGACCCGCCGGAGGACTTAGAGACACAAAAACAAGTGACAGACCTGCTTAAATCTATCAAAAAAAACCTGGCTGTCAATAAGGCAGGAATTATTATTATTATTATTATTAACAAACATTTATATAGCACCAGCAGTGTACCTGGCACTTTACAAAGTAATAAAATAGACACCGTCCCGGCCCTAGGGCTTACAATCTGAGAGACAGGAGCTGGGGGAGAGACATAGGAAGGGGAACAGAGGGAGAGACAAGGGGTCTAACATTCATGAAGATGCGAGGTCTCAAGTGCACGTACTCGGCTTGGTTACGATGAGGAATTAATAAAACCAACTCCATGCTAGAAGATCTAAAAGGACAGGTGGAGGGGTTAATAAAAGAATGGATGCCATGGAGCAGAGGATTAGCGATCAGGAGGATTGGGGGAACAGTGCTGAGCAAAAAATAATGCACGCAGAAGCGGAGATGCAAATGATGAAAAGCAAAGTAGAAGACCTAGAAAATAGGTCTAGAAGGAGCAATCTAAGGATCATGGGTATTCCAGAAGGAAGAGGAAAAAATGGCATGAGAGAACTACTGCTAGAGATCTAAGAGCATCTTCCCAGAGAAACCCATGTTGCACACAGTAGAAGTAGAAAGAGCCCACCGCTCTCGAAGGCCAAAGCCCAAAGATCAGCTTCCCCCAAGGGCAGTCACTGCAAAATTCCTAAGATACATGGATAAAGAGGAAATCCTAAGGGAGGCAAGGAACTCTCAAGAACTTTTGTTTGAAGGGGCAAAGATCTCCATCTATCCTGATTTAGCAATGGAAACAGTGCAGAGGAGAAAATCATGGAGGAGCCAAGGTGAATCCCTCAGTAAAGCTGGCATCAAAGCTCAAGGATACTATCCAGCAAAACTGACATTCAGCTACCAGGGTAGGAGATATTTTTTCCTCAAAGAAGCAGAACTGGAGGACTTCAAAACTCGAAATTTAAAGGAATAAGTAGCTGAATGAAAGAATGAAACTTAAGAAGATACACAAGTTTGGGAGTGAAAATATAAAGGAATGTATGTTATAATATAAATGTATAGAGAGCTGGGGTAATGCTAGGGATACAGAAATCCCTGAAAATGCAAGTAACAGAGATGGATAAGGACAAGCAGGGAAGCATGCTGTTCATAAAGGGTAAAATAGAACAGGCTACATACTCTATAAGCACAATTTACGCCCCTAATACCAACACTAAAGCATTTTTTACTGAGGTCATCCCTAAATTGCAAGGAAAAATCGAGGGCAAGGCAATCCTGTTGGGTGACTTCAACACTCCCCTATCAGAATTAGATCTATTCACAAAAAACAAACTGACAAGACAGCAAGACAACAATAGTGCAGGTGATTAAGGAATACCATTGGGTGGACATATGGAGGGCTCTGCACCCAAGAGTTCACATTTTATTCAAACCCACATAAGATATCAACTAAGATTGACCATGTCCTGGTAAACCAGGATATGATGCAGCAGTGGGAAGAATCTTATATAATAATTACTCCCTTCTCAGACCACAATGCAGTAGTGCTAGAAACCGCAAAACAACACAATACAAACACAAGGGGACAGCAAAATTGGCGGCTAAAACAATTTTATTTGCAAAATGAATGGATTACAGGACAGATTCAGGAAAGAACGGCTGAATATATACAACAAAATGATCAACCTGACATATCCGCAGCCACGCTGTGGGAGGCGGCGAAGGCGGTCTTAAGAGGTCACTTCGTATCTCTGGGGGCACACCTAAAAAAAGAAAAGAAAGCGCAGATTAGTGAAAAATACTTGTTGATTAAGCAACTTTTAAAGAACCCTATAGAAAATGCAACCAGAATAGCCACAATCAAAAGCCAGATTAATTTACTGGAAAGTGAAATTCTAGTTAGAAAAATTCGATATACAAAAGCTTTCTATTTTGATAAGGCGAACAAGGCAGATAAAGCATTGGCGTGGTTGACAAAGAGAAAGAGGCAGAAAAGAAATATACCATACATTAGAAATACGCCAGATGCACCCCTGCTAAAAGATAAGGACATGGCAGACTGTTTTGTCCAGTTTTATAAAAAAATATATGAAATGGGCAACCCAGCACAGGACAACATCAACAATTTTTTGAACGAGTTAAATTTTAAAAAAATTACAGCAGAAGAGGTCCAGTTCCTAAACAGTGAAATAACTCTAGAGGAAGTAAAGAATACAATAAAAGTGCTACCAAATAACAAAGCGCCAGGCCCTGATGGGTATCCAGCCGAATTCTATAAGAAATTTAAAAATCAAATAGCACCTCTATTAGTCAGAGTGTATAACTCAGTTTTAAGGCAAGGACAAGTGCCCAATACATTTAATGATGCCATAATCACATTGTGCCCAAAACCAGGCAAGAATTTGGAGCTATGTAGTGGCTATCGGCCTATATCACTTATAAACACGGATGCAAAACTTTTTACCAAAGTCCTGGCTAACAGACTAATAACGATTCTGCCAAACATAATTAGCACAGATCAAACTGGTTTTATCCTGGGTAGACTCGAGATAGACAATATAAGGAAAGTGGTTAACATTATAAACCATGTGAAAGCCAAGCAGATCCCTGCTGCAATCGTGGCGCTTGACGTAGAGAAGGCCTTTGATATGGTTGAATATAACTACTTGTTCGAGACCATGAAAAGGATGGGAATTACGGGTCCCTTTTTGCAGTGGGTAAAAATTATATACAAGGCTCCTAGAGCCAAAATAATGTTAGAGGGAAACCACACAGCAGATATAAAAATAACCAGAGGAACTAGACAGGGCTGCCATTATCCCCATTACTGTTCAACATAGCTATCGAGCCCTTGGCGATGGCCATACGAGCAGACCAGCAAATCAAAGGAATAAAAGTGCTAGACAAGGAGTTTAAGCTCTCTTTATACGCAGGCGATATGATGGTGAGCCTCTCTGACTTGTCCCGGTCAGTACCAAGACTGTTAAGTGTGATTGAGAGTTTCGGGAAAATCTCAGGCTATAAAGTTAACGCGAGCAAGTCGGAAATGCTGCTATTTAATGAAGAAAAACTCAATAACACTGAAAAAGAGCTGTCACCACCCTTCACAGTTCAAGCTGATAGTAAATAAATATCTAGGAGTATAAATCACCAAAAAGTGGAGGGACTTATATAAGAGAAATTTCCTCCCGTTACTGGAAAACATAAAACGCAAAGCGGAAGATTGGAAAAAAATACAGGTGTCTTGGCTAGATAGGACAAATCTGATAAAAATGCTGGTACACCCCAAATTATTGTACACCTCCTTTGCCCTGCCAATCCAACTACCAAGAGACTACTTTCTGCCAGTAAATAAAATAATATCAAGGATCTTGTGGCAAAGAAAAAAACCTAGGTTAAGGAAATCAATACTGTATACAAGCAAAGACCATGGAGGTCAACATCTGCCTGACATGAAGCTCTACCATTGGGCAGCGGCCCTCAGAGGGTTCAAAATTTAGTTCCAGGGAAAGAACAGCCCAGATTGGCTCACATTAGAAAAAGAAGCATGCCAAGTTGATGGATTTGTTAGTATTCTAACAGATGGGCAGAGAGTAAATAAAAAAACAGTTATGATGCATCCTTTTGCAGGAATGGCATTACAAATATGGGAGATAGTAAGTAATAAGTTAGAAATCTCTAGAGAACACTCCCCATACACCCCAATATTTGGAGAATGGAATAAGAGGGCAGGCATAGCTCGTAAAGTAGCAGAGAAATGGGAAAGGAAGGGATTAAAATGGGCAGCCCACCTATTTGAAGGCGAGGCTATACTAAAGAGAGAAGCAATTAGGGAAAAACTAGAGGGGGCCCCCGACTTCTGGGTATACGCTAAAATAGCGAGCAGGTTTAGCCACAAAGCGGTAAAGGTACAAGTAACTAGGAAAGTCACGGACCTTGAGAGGGTGCTGTATGGGGACCAGGGACGGAAATATGATATTTCAAAAATATACAGAGTACTGCAAAACATAATACACTTATCTGATGCAGAATACCTTGAGGCATGGGAGAGAGACCTGCAAAAAAAAATTGGGGAAAAAAAAGTTAATGTTGTATGGCTAAATATGAGGAAACTGTCACATTCTTTATCAGTATTGGAACCACAGGTCAAAGTGATATACAGGATGTTCCTCACGCCCCATAGACTAAATAAAATGAACAATGCCTATCCTTTGGACTGTTGGCAGGGGTGTGGGGGTGAGGGGAACTGGCTTCCCTGTTGGTGGGAGTGCCCGCATATACAAGACTTCTGGGACAAAGAATGGAACCAAATGAACAATGTGGCATGATGTGAAATCCCCCCAAAAAACCAGAAACGGCATTGTTGAGTATTTCCCTGAACTTACAAATTATTCCAGAGAGGACACTAGCTTGTCAACAATTAAGGCCGGCAGACAACTGGAAATCAAGAAAAAAGCCCTCCCACAAAAAATGGATGCAAAGAATCTGGCATACCGTCACCATGGAACGAGTTCAAGCAGAAATCCGTCAGGAATTAGAAAAGTTCTATGCTGTACGGACTAACATATGGAACGTTTTACAGCAAGAAATTAACATGGACCAACATAAGATGTCGGTCTGTTTAACCGAGATTTAATTACTGTTAAAAGTTAGATAGATAGTAGTTGTACAACCTGCACACGGTACCGTTTTGAGATAAGGACCACAGCTGTAACCGGGTCCTAATTCAGAATTTGATGATGGTGTACTGTTATGTGCAAAAATTGGAAAAACACAATAAAAATATTATTTACAAAAAAAAAAAAGAGGGGGATGCAGGTTCCCAGATTTAATCAAACCAATGCCCCACCTCCCCCAACCGGGATGAAAGCAACACAGGAGTCCGATGTCTGAAACCCTCAAGCAGCAAGCAAGGCGCGTTACCTTTCTCCTCGGCATAAAGTCCCTGCTCTGCCAAAGTTAAAGCCACTAAAAAGTTGTTGCTGATACCAATGCACAAGCATAGGTCCTCGCTGTAATCTACGCTGGCCACAGCTCCCCACTCACTATCCCCTCTCCCCCCGACACCTCCCAATCCCACCTGTTACAGATCCTGGAACCCGCCCACACGCAGACAACCTAATTGGCGGCACACCAACACATGAGCCCGCATTAGCCTGGATGAACCCATGCAACATTCCCCACATCCGCTGTCACGCCGTCATGTGTGGGCAGCCAGTGACGAACGTGTGTTTGGGGAACTTTACCACCTAACTAAAAAAAATCAAGCAAACTCCCACAAGATCCGCCTCGACATTGCTTCCCGCTCCTCTCTTCCCACTCCCACCCCTCTCCCTCCTCCCCCTCCTTCTCTCATGTCCTCCTTCTCCCCTGCCTCCCTTAAGGAAATCTCCTCTCTGCTCACCTCCTCCAACCCTTCCACTTGCCCCCTTGATCCCATTCCTTCCCGCCTCCTCACCTCCATTACTCCCACTGTCGCCCCTTCCTTCCTGCACATCATCAACCTCTCCCTCTCTACTGGCTCTTTCCCTTCTGCCTTCAAACATGCCACAGTCTCTCCTATTCTCAAAAAGTCCACTCTTGACCCCTCTGACCCTTCTAGCTATCGTCCTGTCTCACTCCTTCCTTTTGCTTCCAAGCTGCTTGAACGTGTTGTCTACTCCCGCTGCCTTGACTTCCTATCCTCCAACTCCTCCCTTGACCCCCTCCAATCTGGCTTCCGCCCCCTTCATTCTACTGAAACTGCTCTCGCTAAGATCACCAACGATCTTCTGGTGGCTAAATCTAAACGTCTCTATTCCATTCTTGTCCTCCTTGATCTCTCTGCTGCCTTCGATACTGTTGACCACTCACTCTTGCTGGATTCCCTTCACTCCCTTGGCTTTTGTGGCTCTGTCCATAACTGGTTCTCCTCCTACCTCTCTGACCGCTCCTTTAATGTGTCTCTCTCCAACTCCGCCTCCTCCTCCTTCCCCCTCTCAGTTGGTGTTCCTCAAGGCTCTGTTCTTGGCCCTCTCCTCTTCTCGATCTATACCTCATCCTTAGGCAAACTCATTGCCTCCCATGGCTTCCAATACCACCTCTATGCTGATGACACTCAACTCTATCTCTCTACTCCCTCTCTCTCTCCCTCTGTTCAAGCTCGTCTCATCAACTGTCTCTCTGACATCTCTACCTGGATGTCTCAACGTCAACTCAAACTCAACATGGCTAAAACTGAACTCCTTATCTTCCCCCCTCATCCTTCCTCTCCTTCCTCACTGTCAATAACTATTGATGGAGTCACCATCCTGCCTGTCCCCCAAGCCCGTAGCCTAGGCTTCATCTTTGACTCAGCCCTTTCTTTTAAACCCTACATTGACTCTGTTGCTAAATCCTGTCGCTTCTCCCTCCATAACATTGCTAAGATTCGCCCTTTTCTCTCTGTCTCGTCTGCCAAAACTCTTGTTCATGCTCTGGTCATCTCTCGCCTCGATTACTGTAACCTCCTTCTCACTGGCCTTCCCCGGTCTCACCTTTCTCCCCTCATCTCTGTCCAAAACTCTGCTGCCAGGGTCATCTACCTCGCCAGTCGCTTCGACCATGTGCAGCCCCTCCTCTCTTCGCTTCACTGGCTTCCCCTTCCTGAACGAATCCTGCACAAGCTCCTAGTCTTCACCTATAAAGCTCTTCACAACCTTGCTCCCCCCTACCTCTCTGCACTTATCGCCCTCCATACTCCAGCCCGTGCACTTCGCTCCTCCTCTGTCCCTTCTCTCACCCTTCCACGCCTTCCCTGCTCCCCTAAGCGCCTTCGTCCCTTCTCACTTGCTGCCCCCCATGCCTGGAACTCCCTCCCTGTCCACATCCGCCTTGCCCCCTCCCTTCATACCTTCAAATCTCTCCTTAAAACTCACCTCTTTCGCTCTGCTCTGTCTGACTCTTTATCCTGCTGAGCCACTATTCCTATACCTACGATCGGTTTACCCTTATCCTTGCAACATGGACCTGCCTGCTGTCATTCTCATCGTAACCAAGCCAAGTACGTGCACTTGAGACCTCGCATCTTCATGAATGTTAGACCCCTTGTCTCTCCCTCTGTTCCCCTTCCTAAGTCTCTCCCCCAGCTCCTGTCTCTCAGATTGTAAGCCCTAGGGGCAGGGACCGTGTCTGTTTTATTACTTTGTAAAGTGCCAGGTACACTGCTGGCGCTATATAAATGTTTGTTAATAATAATAATAATAATAACTTGTACGCGGCTATCCTGTCATTTGTTAATGGCCAGCATCCGATTCTTGCAAGCAAATGTTTTGCATCGGGTGGCAGAGAACAAAGGATCACGCAGGAGCACGGGAAGGGGGAAGGCATTCGCACGCCATTCCGAATGTGGGTTTGTGCCAGGAACCACTCTACAAGATGTTTGGATCGTGGGGTTGGGTGTGAGGTGCAGGGACTGAGGGCAACAGGTGGCAGGACTGAGCTCTTAGGATCCAGCCACTCCTGGCTTCCTGCCGTGCTAATGACTTCCCCCGGGAGGATCAGGCAGATGGAGGAAATCATTTATCAGGGCAGGAGATGAGTCTGGCTAAGCTGTGCGTAAGAGCCAAGGAAGGGGATACCAGGGACAGAGCACGGGAAACCAGATGCATCCGCTGCTTTGGGGAGGGGGCTGATTAGTGCAGAGTTGACTCTGGTCTCTTCTTTGCAAGATTTTGGTTATAGGAAATCTCCAGAGACTGTTGATCCTTCAGGGAGGCAGCCTTCAAATCTGGGCTAAAACGGCAGCTTTTGGACACCCAGCCCCACCCGGAGAGATCATTCACGTGGCACCTTTCCCCCTTGAAATGTTGCTACTTGCCCCGGAACAAGGCGTTCACACAGCTGCTGACTTCACCCTGTGTTTCAAAGGCACACCCCTCGCATCAGGTGGTAGAGAACAAGGGATCATCCTCAAGGAGCACAGGAAGGGGTAGGTGTGGCAGGACGCAGCTTTGGAGAAGTGCTGGCCCTTTAAGAGACAGCAAGCACTGGCCAGTTGCCCGTGCTAGCAGAGCTGCAGGTGCTGACAGAAGAGGAGGGCAGCCCCCTAAGGAGAAGCAGCTACAGGGGAGGGTCGTGGCTGGAGCCAGCTCTAGGGTTAAAAGCTGAGCTGGGGGCTCAGTCTGGGAATGTCTTGGGCAACAGAGACGGGAGCTGGGCAGAGTTCTGTCTCCCAGGGGCTGCAGGGTGCAGGCAGATGAGCCAGCAGCTCAGAGGGGTTATAGGGTGGAGGCGATTGAGCCAATAACCCCATAATACCCAAGGCTGCAGGATGGAGGCAGATCAGCAGGCAGCCTAAAGTCTATGGCCACTTTCAGATATTCCCCCGCCCTGGTGCAAATTCTGGCTGCCGGGGGAAATGCGCAGCAAGGATATGCGCAGGGATCGGCTGGTCTGAAAGCCCTCCCCCCCCTCCCCTCCGGGTGGCTTTGCCGGCAGACACGCGCAGGGATGCAAAGCAGAAAACCGAGCTCTGCATCCCTGCGCATCTCTGCCGGCAAAGCTGCCCGGGGGGGCTTTCAGACCAGCTGATCCCTGCGCATATCCTGGCTGCGCATTTCTCCCGGCAGCCAGAATATGTGACGGGGGGGAGCATGTGTGAAAGCGGCCTAAGACTGTGAGTAAGAGGCCAGAAGGCGTGCGGCAGGCTTACAGGATAATCTCGAAAGGTAGTCAAAGGGTTGGTGCCTGACAGCTACTGGAGACGTGTATAACTAACCGCATGTGTAGGGAGAGTCGGAGCTATTGTGAAAGGCTATGTGCACAATAAAGGACTGAGCTAATTCCCCAAAAGTGAGTGACCATGTGGGGTTTGGTCCTACAGGGACTTACTCCCAGGTGGACGGTGCCCTGTTACAGTAAGGATTTCATACAGCAGTCAGAATGTGGGTTTGGGTCTGTAACAACATGCTCGTCCTGGTGGATGAGTAGTTGCAGGAACCAGACCTTCCAATAATTTACGGACCACGGAGAGGCATTCAGCCACCTATTTCCAGACTTTTGAATAGCTCCTCCTCCTGTACATCTGTGCTTAAACATGGTTATAGGAAGTAGAGTGACATCCCAAAGTTATAGAGCCGAAATAAATTTTTTAGCCAAATCCCATTTCTGATAGAACCGAGCCTTTCAATCAGAATTTGGAACAAACAATGTTCCGATTGCATTCCAGTCAGATCGATCTGGGGGTGGAGGGGAACACCAGCTTGTTTCCATTTGTGCAAAATGGTGCTGCTTACGTTCAAATGGTGTTGAGTGTAGGCAGCGCCATTTTGTGCGTGCATAAATTGGCTCAGCCGTCAAATTACGCATGTGCAAATTGGCGGGTATTTTTTTGGGGTGGGGGGTTCGATCAGGATTCCAATTGGAAAATATTCCAATTGTAATTCCGGATGGAAAAACAGGCAACTGTTTTGTGGAAATGTTTGGTGAAAATGGAACCGTTGTTTCAACCCATCTCTACAGAGTTCCAATGTCTCTATGGTAGCCTAACTGACCAGCGAACAGAGGTGAGTCAGTATCAAACATGGTAGCCTGGGAGACAGAAAGCGAATGGAGTTAGAGGGTCAGTAACCGCTGTGATTCACAGTGCCATCGCCCTTGGAATTAACAGCCTGGGGAGAATCAAAGATCTTTTCCCCTTACCGCCGGTGGATCTATTTCAGTCGCATCAAATCTGGTGTCCTGAATTCACTCACTGGGTCACAAGCTACAATTTCCACCTCAGATCCATGTTGTCAGGAGCAAGGATTTGAACCGGTGCCCTTGGGGGCTGCAAAAGCTAAGTCAGGCCCCGCCTGAGGGCAGCGACTGGCTCCATGGCGCCACCCCTGCAGTTTGGTTTTGCAGTTAAGGTCTTGCTACACTCTCCATTCCAGCGTTCTTCCCAACAGCGGGTTGGGTCGCCACCTTTCTGGGGTTTGCCCAGAGACTTCCTGGGCCCTAGGGGGAAACCCCAGTTTTTCCAGGTCACCAGGGGCATCCCCGATAACCAGAGATATCGGTGCTTCCAGGGGCAGCAAGAGGCAATAAGTCAAAAAGAGGGCAGGCCGTAGGCACTTTCCTGCCCCCCTTCATAAGCAACCCTTCCCTTGGGGATATCATAATGTTAAGTATTTGTATTTGGGTCTCTATTTGTATTTGTGGTTTTAGTACTTGTATTTGTCTCTTTATTACCCATGTTTGCTGCATTTTTCCTATTGCTGCCTGTGGCAGAGCAGAGTACGAGATCCCTAGAGGAGAGTGTTTGCAAGCCACAGGCAGGGCCAGCCTTACCACAGGGCGACCTGCAGTGACCGCCCCAGACCCCGCTCTTTCTAAGGGTCCCTCAGTCGCCTCTGTTTTCACCAAGACAGGTATAGATTTTCAGGTACCTGACAGGTTACCCGGTTACCAATCGGATACCCGGAAACCTGAAAGTCGATAACATCCAGTACCGATTTTTCCAATTGGTATATTCCGCAGGGTTCCGCAGGGTTCGATCCTGTCTCCGCTTCTGTTCAATGTCTATATGCAGCCCCTGGGGGAGATCGTGAGAGGGTTCGGGGTGTGATGTCACCAATATGCTGATGATACTCAGCTGTACCTCTCGTTTTCAACAGACCCAGGACCTGCTGTCTCGTTACTATACCAATGTTTGGAGGCCGTGGCGGATTGGATGCGGCAGAGCAGACTGAAGCTCAATCCTGATAAGACGAAGATGATGGTGGTGGGTAGGGCGAGGGGGGCGACGGCCCCTCTGGTGGGGGGGGGGGTCTGCCCTCCTGTAGCCCAACAGGTTCGCAGTCTGGGGGTGGTTTTGGATCGGGCCTCCGTCTGGATCGGCAGGTGGAGGCGGTGGCTAAAGCTGACTTTCACCAGCTGTATCTGGTACGGAGGCTGCGCCCATACATTTCCGGGCCCGACCTAGCCACCCTTATTCACGCCTTCATCACCTCGAGGCTAGACTACTGCAACGCGCTCTACGTGGGGCTTCCCTTGGTTCTGGTTCGGAGGCTGCAGCTAGTGCAGAATGCAGCGGCACGTCTCCTCACAGGGATGAGGCGGCGGGAGCACATAACACCCGTGCTCCGCACTCTGCACTGGCTGCCTATACCGGGCCAGATTCAAGGTGTTGGTGTTGATCTATAAAGCCCTGCACGGTTTGGGCCCCTCATACCTTGGGGACCGCCTTGCCCTCCGCGCCTCAGGGCAATCCTTGCGGTCTGCCAGGGGCGCCTTTCTGGAGGTCCCCCGCGTTAAACGGGGGGCCACAATGGAGAGGGCCTTCTCAGTGGCCGGGCCGCAACTGTGGAACTCCCTCCCGGAGGAAGGTCGCCTGGCCCCGGATGGCTTTTCGCCGAGCCTGTAAGACCTGGCTGTTCGCCCAGGCCTTTGGAGGGGAGGGGGGGATTTGGGGGAAATTTTGGGGTGGGGGGTGTCCCCCTCCCCCCGCTGAGCCCGGAAGGCGGGGGCAAGCACCCTGATTTTCCAATTACTGATTGGTATATTGGCTCAGAAAACTAAAAAGAATTGGGATAGAAATAATAGAATCGGGACCAGAAGTTGATTTTTCAGGACCGAAAATAAATAAATAAATAAAATTAAATAAGTAGGTGTCAAAAGCCAATAAATGAATAAAAAAAAGTTTTTAAAAGTCTGTCCCCAAAGTCAACATTCCAGGACATCGGTATCCAATCGGGTCACAATTGGATACCAGTTGGTACCCGACATTGACAGGTGGATTCAGGTGCCGGAAATGTGTTGGGTATACCCATTTTGAATTGAATTTTAATTTGAATTCAAATTCAATTCAAATACCCATTTTTGTAAGTATTCGTTTCATCTCCTGTCCCAAGACCAAGAGCAGCCAGGAACCCCTCTGAATCCCCTGGAGGTTGTAGCTGCTAAGTTCCCAGCCACATTCTGTTTCCTCTGAGAGTGTGCAATTGCCATTGATGGATGCTGGTGTCAAACTGACCTGCTAGCACAGCCGATCTGCGAAGGAATGGCAAAGAACAAGAACCTCCCAGCTTTTGCATTAACCATCATAATGGGGAACAGCTTGATCGTTTCGTTGCTAGAGGCAACGAGGCCTGCAGCATTTCCCAGAGGAGGAGAGGCTGCTGGGAGGATCAAGCAAGCTCCACCCCTTTAGTCAGATGGGTCTAAAGCTATAATGTTTTGCAGGGCAGGGTGCATTCTGGGTAGTGCTTTGGGTTACCACCCCCGCGAGCTGTCCCATCCCTTTCTCACACAGCCCCGACCCTTATAAAGCATCATGATGTCAGAGTGCTCTGCAAGGTGTGTGGCTATGTTGGAAATGGGGGCGTGGTAAAGAGACGGCCACACCCCTTTCTGATGTAACCCTGCCCAAACAGAGCATTATGACATTATGGGACTTCAAAGGGGCGGAGCCATGTCTGAAAGGGGCATTAAAAAAGTCCCTGTGGCCTAGGGCTGAAATGACAGAATTTCAATGATTTCTCGACAAAATCGAGACTCATTAGCGAGAACGTGCCAGGACGTCACAAACGTGTCGCTAAAAAACAAAATCAAAACTCTGCATGCGCAAAATGGTTGCCGGACTGTTCCGCAAACGCACAACCTTTTTCAAAAGGGCCAGCTGTTCTGCGCATGCGCCCAATGGCCACTCTTTTCCAAAATGCCGCCATTTTGGAAAAGGGCTGCTGCGCATGTGGGGAATGGCCACGGCAGCCATTTTGTACATTCGCAGTTCTTTTGTTCTTTTCTTTTCTTTTTGTTAAAGCAAGAAAAAAAAATCTCAGTGAGAAATTGTCACGATTAGGGCTTTTCTCGATTCTCGTTTTTTTTTTCTCGATTCTTGTCGAGAAGCTTGATTCTCCATGAGAATAAAGAAAAAAATGAGATCGAGTTCCAGGTCTACTATGGCCCACCCACTTTCTGACATGATCCCTGCCAGAAACCTAATTCTCCAGGTTAATCATAGGTGCCCCTGGCTGACAGCTACCTCAGGAGGTAATAATAACCACCCCTAGCCCCAGATGGAGTACTATACAGACTGGCTTGTGAATAGAGCTAGAACGAATAGTAAATTTGCCATCTCTGATTTAATATCGCCTTTCCACATAGTTTGGCTGTTATCTGGCCGTTAACCAATTGTCGTGACACCTAATCAACAATCCAGATACTCCCACACATAGTTTAAAACGGTTTACTGTATTACCGCATAACTGAATGTTACCATTACTAGTTTGAAACCATGTCGGGGAGGAGGGGTAAACGGGAAGGGAATTATGGGTAAACGGCACACTGGGGTAAAATGGTTAACTGGTCAAACCACTGCACGGTAAATGGATACCGCTTGGTAACCGGTCCTTGCCGGAGTGGCTTGGATACTGAACACCCAGCCGGTTACCAGATGCTCCTAACCATTGGATAATCATTTCAGCTCTGCTTGTGGGGTTGTGTGAATGCTCCTCCAAAATCCCAGCGGTGGCAAGCGCTTCCCCAGGGATTAGTGTTTTGTGTGGCCAAGTTCTGAAGAGACAGTGGCCGCTTTTATACGAGCGACCGGATGCCGCGTGTTCTTCAATGTGCTTCCTGAAAAGCTCCGTGGGGTGCGTTGAGACACATCGAAAGTAGCCGTCCGTCCTAGAAATCGCAGCTCACATCGTCTTTTTGAAGGCGCATTTTGGAAACCCCAATATTGAGGCATCCAAAATGTGCCTTTAAAAAGACTGCGTGAGAGGCGATTCCTATGGCGGCCGGCTACTTCTGGTGAATCCGGCCGCTCGTATAAAAGCGGCCCGTGATGGAAGGAGATTGCCACAATAGACCTGAAATGAATACCCACAAAATGGGTGTATCTGATAAATTTCCAATGCCCAAATCGACCCCAAAAACAGTATCAGTACCTGATTGCGAGCTGGTTTGAGTATCTGATGTCCTGAAATGTCAACTTCCAGTACCAATTTTTTTTATTTCTGACACTGATTTGGGGGTTTTCCATGCTGGAAAGTTTGACTTCTTGTTCCCGGTTTTTCAACATTTGATCCCAATTTCTTTTTTATTTTCGTCCTGATTTCTTGGTTTTACATCCAGATATACTGTAGATCAGTAATCGGAAACTCGAAAAAACTGTCCCAGAAGTTACTGATTCTTTGGTGTTTCTAGGTAACCAACAAAAATGTGGGTATTACCCATGCAGATACTAATTGAGGTACCCCTTTCAGCTCTAAACCACAGCCCTGGACTAGAGAGAGGGGTGGCTGGGATCCAGGGGCAGCAAGGCAGGCCACTCACAATAGCTAAAGGTGTGAACAGTTAATTAAGCGGGAAGGAAGGCGCCCGGTGCATCTCATTTTCCTTCTGCTTAATTAACTCCCTGAACTCCCACCCCCTCCCCCTTCCGAAGCCTTATCACAAAGGAAATTCTGCCCCACTATCCAGACATAACGGACTTTTCTACCCTCCCCCTCCTGCCTAGGTGAGATCACTCTCCATCCTTGGCTGTCTGTCAATCCCAGTTGCTAATTTAAGCAGCAGGACTTTACCCAGCTGAGGTCGGGGCTGGGAAGGGCTTTCAAGAAGATCATGCAGTTGGTCTGGAATCAGAGCTGTGACTGGTTGCTCTGCTCCCGGGCTTTTCGGTCCCTTGCTTTACACTTCCCAGCTGCTCCCACGCTTGCTGGAGATGGGAAACCCATCCCACCTTAGCCATGAACTCGCTGGGCGGCCGTGGGCAAGGCTCTCTCTCGGCCTCAGTTCCTCTGTCTGTAAAATGGGACTAATCATGACCTCCCTTACAGGATTGGTGCAAGGGGGATCTGGATGAGCCTTTCCTCATGGGGACAGACTGCAGCTTCGGACTGCAGTTGTCTCTCATCGACCTTCCTTTTGTTTTGCATCATAATGATGTTGCTGCCGCAGAGCAGTTCTTTTGAGGACAGAACCTCCTAGCACAGAACAGATTTATCAGCAGTAGGGCAGCTCCAGCACCAGACAGGAAGAAGAGCCAGGGACTTGTGTTCCTGTTACCGTGGACAGACAGGGATGGAGGCTGGTACCAGTGATCTGTTCTGCACTGCAGCTAGAGCGATTGGCTGCTGAACAGCTGATCAGCCACAGACAACAGTGGGGATAGAAACAGAAGTGAGGAGTCTTAGAGTAAAGCATCTACATTAGCAAGATCTAGATTAGTGGGTCTCTGTGCTATGTTTAAAGCGATTAGCATGCCTCCCCGCCCACCCTGAATTTCCCCTTTTCACAATGTCCATGGTTCCTTCTACCTTTCCCCCCATGCCCTCTCTCTACTGTCTTCATTGCTCTACTCAAGGCGGGGGGAAGCTTTTCTCTCCCAGGGGCTGCTTTGAATATTAGTGCAAGCTCCAAGGGCTACATAGAAGGGTGTGTGTGTGTGTGTGTGTGTGTGTGTGTGTGTTTGAAGGGCATGTCCAGGAAGAGGAGGGTCCAGATCATGGATCTGTGTCAGGGATCTGTCCCTCATCCTTATAGTCTTCTTCTCCCTTCCCCTGAGCTCACTCTTTCAGTGCTTGGGGCAGGAACTGGATCCAGGGGCCAGATCCAAGCACTGGAAAGGGGCCAGATAAAAACTAGCCACGGGCCACGTTTGACCCCCGGGCCTGAGTTTCAATTTTTCCGTACTGGGACCCGGGATCGATTTCCTGATACAATACACAGCAGTGGCCTGTCTACTCGCCGACGGGCTGCTGCACCTCCACTTCCAGCCAGGGATTGCCCCGGCAACAGCCATAGAGCTGCGGGCAGCAGCCTAGAGCAGCTGGCGATCCGCCCACAGCTCTATGGTGCGGGGAGGGGGCAGGCGGACTACGGGCCACCACAGTGGCCACCTCCATTTAATCCTGCCATAGCAGACCCAGGGGTGCCACACACACCCCAGAGCAAACCCGGGGGTGGCCAGCCTCGAGTCCATCTAAAAACACCCATTGTCGAATACTGAGAGGGGCTCAATATGGTATCGGGCTTTTGACGGGAATTCTTGCGAAATTTTATTTGCAAACTCTGCTCTATTCTGAACCTTTTCCAGTTTATCTCAAAGTGTGGGGCCCATCACTCAGATCCTGTGTGTGTGTACACGCTCGTGCATACGCACACACCCGTTACACTGTGAATGCTCATACTCTCTGAGAGGCATGCTGCCAAAACATGTTTCTTATGCCACGTGGCGTGGGTGCTGGCCAGCCAAGGCAGAAGGCAAATCTCCCCGTCAGCCTCTCCCAACGCTGCTCCGCGGCCTTAGCCTTATTACAGCCGGGTAACTCAATCCAATCCTCATGTTCCCTTTGCGCAAGGCTTTCTCTGTCACAGCGTGTGCTTTAATGAGATTTCTCGCCGCCTCCCACTCCTGGGACTTCTCTGCAAAAGAAAATTGTGCTCGCCTGAAGCGAGAGAGCGGGCTCCGCTTGTGCCATGTGCTGAGTAACACGGCAGCGGCGGCAGTGGCTGGTACAGGCTGTGCCACGTTGCCGCTTTCATCAATGACAGCAGAGGCGGAAGAGCCAGCTGGACAGAGAAATCAAAGTGACTGAACGTTTTCTCTCCCCAGCTGTTCCTAAGCAGCCCGATTTGGGGGAGGGGGGGTATGTGCTTCTCCAAGCCCCAAGACGGGTAGCTGGAGACAAGTTACAGGGAGAGGGCTTTCAGGGGAGCCATGTTTCTCTAGCAGAGAGGAAGGAAGATTTTCCCATTAGGATTTTTCTTGTTTCCCACTCAGTTCTGTTTCTCCTCACTGAGACATTGAACATCAAGGATCTGCGAACTGAGTTTGAAAATTTGCTTATCGTTGTGGGCTATTTGTGGGGCTGGGCCCATGGGACTCCCTGCCACTGGCAATTAGTAGGGGGGCATGGAATTCTCTGCCACTGGAGATTAGTGGGGGAGGGGCACGTAGGACTCTCTGATACTGGATATTAGTGGGGCCTGTGGGACTCCCGGCCACTGATTAGTCGGCTGGTCTGTTGGACTCCTGGCCACTGGAGGTGAATGGGGATGCCCCGTGGGACTCCTGGCCACTGGAGGTGAATGGGGATGCCCCATGGAACTCCCTGCCACTGGAGATTAGTGGGCCTGTACTGTGGGACTCCTGGCCACTGGAGTTTAATGGGGATATCCTGTGGGACTCTGGCCACTGGAGTTTAATGGGGATATCCTGTGGGACTCCTGGCCACTGGAGTTTAATGGGGATATCCTGTGGGACTCCTGGCCACTGGAGTTTAATGGGGATATCCTGTGGGACTCCTGGCCACTGGAGTTTAATGGGGATATCCTGTGGGACTCCTGGCCACTGGAGTTTAATGGGGATATCCTGTGGGACTCCTGGCCACTGGAGTTTAATGGGGATATCCTGTGGGACTCCTGGCCACTGGAGTTTAATGGAGATATCCTGTGGGGCTCTGGCCACTGGAGTTTAGTGGGGCTGAACTGTGGTACTCCCTCTCTTTGGGAAGCTAAATCACTTGGTGAGATTCAGAAACAAATCAAATGTTTCTACGTATATGAGCTTCATCTGGATTGGTCCCTCATTTAGAAAAGGGTGTCGGGGCATCAGTCAGTCACAGGAACGTCCTCCACTTGCATAGCATGGCACAGTGGGACATTCATCAGAACTGTCTGTGAGCGAGCAAGCCTCCCGGTGACTTCAACGGAGTGAAGATTGCACCATTGGCACGTTACATCTTTCTTGAAGCATCCCTACATCAGGGATGGGATTCTAAAATGCTACAGATGAGGCTGTGACCTGACATCTTTAGTGCTGGCAGTGCACACGGTGTCCCCTAGACAGACAGTCGGGGGCCAGCACTGAGGCCACGTCCTAAACCAGCTAGACGTCCCTCATCCCCCTTGCTAAGACAGTGTGAGCTCATGCACAAACCGTGCCGGGGTTCCCAGCAATGCGAGGTCACCAGGGATGGGAGGCAGCCGTGTTGTCATGTCTCTCATCACTAGGATGGCTGTAAAATTCCATGTCCCGGTCCCGTACCTTGCATGCTGTGGAGACTGTCAGTCTCTTCCCCCTCCTCTGAAGCCACAAGTGTGAGGCCTCGTGTCCCTGCTGTGGTTCAAAGAAAGAAGCTTTGTGTAGCTAGTTCCGTAAGCATAAGCACCATGCAGCTTGAGATGGATTCTGCACCCACCCCCGAGACAGAGCTGTAAATTCAATTCCCAGAGAAATGGGCCTGTTACATAAATAGGATTAGGAGCTGGTACTGGGCTCTGTGAGAGAAATCTTTAACCTCAAAGTCTGACGCTTGGTTTGTTCTCTCTGCTCTGTGTGGGGAAGGTACGGAGAACAGAGAAGGTGTTGAACTGGCTCCGGGCGTTTTTAGACGAGCTCTCGTTACCTCCAGACTTCTGAGTCCGGGACAAACAAATTCTTGCAGGGGAGGGGATGTCCGACATTCACCCCCTCTACCAGAAGTCAGCTGGGTACCATTGGGAACAGCGGGTACCAGGGAACTCACGCGTGCTTGGAGAGCCAGACTTGTAAAACCCCGATATCGCCAAGCATGCGCGAGTAGGGTTGCCAGCCACCCATGCAATTTTTAAAGGAACGCTTATGAAAAATACATGGTGCAGGGCCTGCATTGGCGCCTAAGCCCTGCAACATGTATTTTTCATACAGGTTCCTTAAAAATGTACATAGGTGCCAACCCCATGTGCGAGTTCCCCCATGCCTGCTGTTTCCAATGGTGCCTGGCTGACTTCCAGTAGCCGGGGGTGAACATCTAAACCCCTCTCTCCTCAAGACTGTTTAAAAGTGTCCTCAGACTCCAAGGCCCTTCAGGCCCCTATCCTTTAGGGTTGGCCCTCTCTCTCAAGGGGGTGGGGGGGTTTCGTTTTTATTGTTTTATTGGATTTAATTACAGATTTTAATTAGGGATCCATATTTAAATTCAATAATAATAATAAAAAATGCACAAAATGGCCTCCAGGCTGTTCTGTGCATGTGTGACCTTTTCTAAAATGGCGGTGGCAGCATTGCTGCCATTTTGGAGAAGGGCAACCGGTCTGTGCATGGAGGGAAATGGCCACTGCGCCCATGCGGACTGGCTGCCCTTTTCCAAAAGAGGAGAGACATTGGGTGATTTCAGACGCGACGGGGCGGCTTTCGCCCGTCACGGAATCACCCCCGTGATTCCCCGCCAGGATCACTCCGGCACGGCCAACAGGCTGATCCCGGCGGGGAATCGGGGAGGGGGTGGGAGCGCGGCGCAACGTGTGGCTGCACGGCCCCGCCCCCCTCCCACGCTCCCACGCCGCCCGCCCTCTGGGGAGACGGGCGGACGCCGCGGCCAATGCGGCCACAGCGCCCGCCCAAATTGACCATGACCTGGAATCCCGCCGGGGATTCCGGGCCGTGGTTGGCGTCCATACGAGACAGGCCCCTTCATCGTGGCGGGGAATCTCATTCACCACGTGATCGGTGCCAGCCCCGCCGGTTCTGCCGATCGCGTGGTGAATGTGATTCCCCACCGCGATTGACCGTGACTAACATCTGGGGGGGAACTCCCGGTTCCCCAACAGACATTACGGGACCATTCCCCACCACAGGGTATTGACTGGTTGAGCGTGATCTTGTAACATCTGAAAATACCCATCGTCGCTGCCATTTTAGGAAAAGTTGCGCATGGACAGAATGGGCTGGTGGCCATTTTGTACATATGCAGTTAAAAATATATTTTATTTTTTAATTTAGAACCAAACCGGAAAAGGACTGTTGTAGCGCTGTTCCGGATTGGTTCGGATTCATTCGTAATGGCCTGAATTAAACCAAATCCGAACTTCCCACCCCTACTTATCCTCTCTCTAGGGGTGGGGAATTTCAGATCCAGGGGCCAAATATGGCTCACAGCAAGTTTTCCTGTGGCCCCTTTCCAGTTCCTGGATCTGGCTCCTGAATACAATTCCTCCTTCCAAGCACTGAGAGACTGAGCTCAGTGCTTTGGCCCACTTTGGACTGGACCTCACCTGCATGTTGGCCCGGGATTTCCTCAGGCTGTATCGGCTGCTAGCCCGGGCTGTAACCTTGGAAAAACTCCAAGGTCACAGCCCAGGATAAAGTCCGCCCAACTGGGCCAAAGTAGGCCACAGCAAGCTATTATGTTTGTTCCCTGGCCGCCAATCTGGCCTGGGTGGTTGGGGATGCCATCGGCACAGCTGGCTGTGATTGGTCGCCATGGCTGCCCGTTATGGCGAGGGGGTGGGGTGTTGGGAGCACTGCATGGGTGTGGCCGGACGCTTGTACGTTTGTTGTGCTCCCAGACCGTACAGCTATCGGGACAGCGCCCCGGTCGCGGTCACATCAGGCTGGTGTCCCGACCAGACCGAGGCCATGTCGTCAATGGTTTTCCACTCGGGGAGCGGTCCCGCCAACCGCACATTTGTTTTGACCCACTGTTACCCTTTTTAAACTTCGAACTAAAGTGTCCGCACTACAGTTACTTCGAAGTAAAAAGTGAGGCTACTTGTTTTTTCAGGAGAACCTACTTCTCTTCCTCCTCCCAAATCACTTCGGTTTAGTACTCCTGATGCGTGAAGGATACCGGAGTAAAAGTGAATTAAGGCTAAACTACTGTGAAGTCACGGTTACGAGTTTGGATGCTTTGAACCGGAAGGGGGTGTGGCTACACCAAAAGGGGGCAGGGCCAAGGGACACCCCACCCCCACACTCCGTGTGTGTGCTTATTCAGCTTGCACCCCCGGCTTAATGGCTAGAGAAGGGACTGTAAGGTGATGGAGCTCCATCAGGGGAGAAGAGAGGGCTGCACGGAGGGGTGAGGGGCGGCCTGTTTCTCAGTGACTCTTGTCATACGTCTCTCTTTTCCTTCCTTCAGCTGAGGCAGAGACTTCGCCGGACCCTAGTCACCCTGACCAAGGAGGGCAACTCTCTGGCTGGCCTCCGCCACAGCGAGCTAACCCAGAACTTGGACACCAACCTGGGTCCGGGGTGGAGGCACCAGGAGTTCGGTGTGAGGGATATGAGAGTATGGGTTGCCTGGGCCACAGTCTCGCCGACCAACTCGGAGGAGGAGGAGGAGGAGGAGGAAGAAGAAGAAGCAAGCACCGGACTGGTGGGGATGGAGTCCAAGTCACCCAACCAGTCCTGAGTCGAGAGGCAGAGGAGCCGCCACGCTCGTACGGATACCGAGTCACCCACTGGGAAGACAGGGGCAGAAGAATTTGTCCCTCCTGTCTCGGAGCGAGAGGAATGAAAACAAGGCGTTGGGCGGGCCAGGATGGGGGTAGCGTCACACCCCCCCCCTCTCCAGGTCTGACTCAGAATCTCTGGATCTGGAGATGTGGGCTTCGGCGAAAGCCCTGACTTCTCCACCTTATCTGGGATAGCCTAAAGAAATCGGGGCGGCAGGGGGGCAGGGCCAGACTGGGATTTCCCCGCCCCTTTTGACCTGTGATGTCACAAAGATCAAAAGGGGCGGAGCCTTATCAGAAAAGGGGCAGGAAAATCCCCTTGCCCTGCTCTTTCTGATGTGGCTCTGCCACCTGCATCTGCGGTGGGCGTGGCCAGATCAGAAGAGGGCGGGACAGTCCCTTTACTCCACCACCCCCCTTCATGGTTAAAGTGATGCAAAAGGTGGCAACCCTAAATGGGGGTGGAGGAGAGTAGAACTGGGGTGAGAAAACCCTGGCTGCTTAATCCCCCAGGCATTCCCTGACACCCAGTTAAGATGGTCCCATGTTCTCCCTCACTACTAACTGCTGCACCTTCCCGGCTCCAGGCTCAGACCAGGCGATCGCCCACAGCTGCCCAATCCTCTAGGTGCCATGGGATTAGGGGTGCCAGACCCCCCCCCCTTTTAATCCAGGACGCTTATGAAAAATACATGGTACAGGGCTGCATTGGTTCCAATGCAGCCCTGTACCATGTATTTTTCATAAGCGTCCTGGATTAAAAGGGGAGGCATGGCAACCCTACATGGGATGCACCAAATTTGGGGACAGATTTAGCTCGGCTCCACGATTGAGGGGGTGGGGCGGACTTCCCACTTTGTTTTGCCCTGGCTGATAAAAGGGCTAGAGCCTGCCCTGCCCACCAAGGGGCAGCTATAGACATGTGTGACGGGGGTGGGGCAGTTGCACATGATCCTGCACTGAGACACACACACCCCCTGAGGTCTCTGAGTACATCAACCTGCCGGGGGCCCCCATGCTAGGCTAGCCTATAGAAATCTGGGCTGGGGGGTGGGACATGGCCACGCTAGGATTTCCCTGCCCCTTTTGACCTCTGTGATGTCACAAAGTTACAAAGGTCAAAAGGGGTGGGAGTCTCCACCAGGATCTCCGAGTGCACCCACTTGCAATGGGCCCCGTGCTAGAAGAGACCCCCACAAAGGTCTCTGAAAGCCCTTTCCTGAAATGGGCCCTGGACTAGTACAGGCTAGGCTTGAATGCACACACATGCAATTCTGCCCAGGGCTCCACAATTCTTCCACACTCCTCTGCTCCCCACAGCTCCTCAGTAACAGAGCCATGACTGCCACCCGCCCCTCTCCCTGTAATGACATGCACGGATGAGCCGGCTGTGGTGATTTCCTGGGATTTCTTGAAGCCCCCGATTACTGCAATCAAGAGAATCCCAGCCTTGGTCTAAATGCAAAATCTGCTTCTAGTCTCCGTCGATGTGGTATAAAGCATGGAAATGTAGTTCTCTAATGCTCAGAAATACCAAGGCAAATAATAATAATAAAAAAGCCCAGCACTGATTGCATGATTCTTTTTTGGAGGGGGGTGGATGGGAAGGGATTAACACGTGAACTTCAATCAGCAAGTGCCTCCAGCTGATAACTCCCAGTTTTTTGAGCGGCCAAAGAGGAACAGCGAGAACTGCATTGTGCACATACCTGCCAACAATACCTTTTGGTGCAGTACAGTAATGAGTTATCTTTTGCTGGGCAGCCAGCATTGTAAGGTTTGTATTGTGCCGGGTTCAACAAACAATGGCGGTCATTTAACACTTTATTAATCCAGCTGGAGAAAGAGCAGCTGATGGGAAGGGAAATGAGACAGAAATGGAGATTGTAGGCCCTGCCTCATTCGTTGCTGGTGGAGTGGAGGTGGGGAATCTTTTCTCACCTGAACAAGCTCAGGATCACCAGGACTATCACAGAACAAAGAAAGGTGACATCCAGGCAGGAGCGAGCTGAAAACTAAAAGGTAGGATGGATGTGGGCACGTTGGTGAGAGAGAATTCTTTAGCTGCTGAATGGGGGCTTTCACTGGTTCCATCTGGGATCCTTGGAGTGTCTTTAAAACTAAAACTTTAGAGCTAATGTCACGCCCATTAGATAATTTTGACTTTTTAATAGGCTGAGATTTCATTTGAACCATCTGTCCTGCACCTTCAAACCTATTTGTACACAAAGACCAAAGTTTAGTCAGTGGGTAGACCTGAAATGAGTACCTGCAAACATTAGTACATCCATCAAATTTCTGATACCCAAATCGACCTTACCACAAAGGGTAGCAGTCAGATTCAGGTACTTCGTATCGCAGAATGTCGACTGCTGGTCTCAGAATATCGATTTCTGGAACTGATTTTTTGACTTTAATACCTATTCTTTGGTTTTCCGACCTGGAATGTTGACTTCTGTAACCAATTTATTTTTACTTCCGATACCTATTTTGGGGGGTTTTCTGTCCCAGAAAGTCAACTTTCAGTCCTAGAATGTTGACTTCCAGTTCCAATTTTTCAACTTGCATTCCCATTTTTGTGGGGGTTTTCATCGCAATTTTTTTGTTTTCTGTCCTGATTGGTAATTGTAAAAAAATCGGTACTGGGAGTTACTGATTTTTCAAGTTGCTGGGTACCCGATTGGTAATCGATTAGCCCATCGAGTACCCAATGCAGGACTCAAAAATACAGCTGTTTCCTGCGGGTTGTGAATCTGCTACCCATTTCAGCTCTACCGAGGGGCTACAACTAATTTTCATGCAAATACTTCATAATTGCGTGCTAATTTATGCACATTACAGGGTGGTATGAAGTGTACGTGTGTCTCTCCATCAAATATTGTGCGTATGGAGAGAGGGAGACAGTAGGAACAGGGGGGGAAATCCAGGCTGGCAGTAGTTGCAAAAAAAGTCTTTATGGTTCATCAGCTTGGGCTGGTGCAACGGCCTAGAAACGGGTTCAGCTCCTTCCTGATCTACTGGAGGCTCTTGAGCAATTAATTAATGCCCCCTGGGCAGCCAAGCCCCTGCTATACTCCCATGGCTTCCTGTTGTAGGACTTAATTAACTTTCTCCAGGCTTATTAAGCTGGTAGGCTCCCTCCCCGCTTCTCTCTGGGTGTTAGATAAGTGTCACGAAGGAGCTACACCTGAGGCCCTCACCAAGCTGTCCTGTGCCCCCATGAGATGCCAATTGGTGTTCTTATTTATATAGCAATAACAATGTGCCTGACACTGAATAAACATGGATTAGAGACAGGTCCCTGCCTTGGGGAGCATTATTGTTTGTTTTATATAGTGCCAGCAGTGTACCTGGCACTGTACAATTGGTAGTTATAGACAGGTTCTGCCCCAAGGAGCTTACAATCTAAGGGGGGAATCACACGTGCAGCAATTATCTGGATTTTTAAAAACTGGTTCTCAATAGTTCGCTGTTAACAAGTCCTGTTGCATTCACATGCATGCCATACCGATTTTAAGTACAGCGAAATAATGCATTCAGACCTTCTTGTAGTGCGTGCTTACCCGGCTGCTCAGTGCGATTCAGTTACAGGAAGTGGCCTGTGGGGAGCCAGAAGGTTGCTACTTTGTAGCAAAGTACAACTTTGCTACAACCTTTGCTACAACTTTGCAACAACCTTTGCTGCAACTTTGCAAACTTTGCAACAACCTTTGCTACAACCTTTGTAGCAAAGGTTGCTACTTTGTAGAATCAGGGAATAAAAACGGAGAGCCTGAGGCTGCTGGAAAGAAGCCCCTCGCATAGTGAGGCGCGCTGCTTCTCTCCCTGGTTTCTTTCCGGTATCCCGCTGCTGCTACTGCTGCAGCACTACGGTAGAGGCAGAGGCAGATGATTGAAAGTCCCTTGGAGGGAAGAACTTTTTTGGGGAGAAGCATGGAGGGGAAACATGGAGGGGAAGAACTTTTTTGGGGAGAAGCTGGCTGCAGCCTGCACCCAGCGAGGCAACTACAGGGCTCCAGCTGGTCTCACTGCTTCCGGTAGGGGCAGGAGTAAAACAGCGCACTTGGAAGCACGGTTGCATTCACATCAGAAAAGATTACACACTAGTTAAAACCAGTACGATGTTGCTTTCACACTGCTGTTAAGTGCGGATTTATTGAAAACGGACAGCAAAAAGGTAGGTTTGAGTAGCTTTTCAACACGCATTGCTTTAGTGCGATATTGACTCAATTTAATCGAATTTAGGTGTTCAGACAGGCATGAAACATTCGTTTTTTAAAAAAAATTGCACAAATCAGAACGTCTGAATCCCCCCTAAGAGAGACAAGGAAGCGGGGGACGAGGGAGAGGTGAACTTTGGGAGAGACAAAGATACATTTACGAGGTTGCAGGTGCACGTGCTTAACTGAGACCACTTTCACACCACCTCCCCCATTCATATTTTGGCTCCGCAAGAGACTGCGCTGGGAGCCAGAGTCTGCGCAGGGTTCGGCCAGTCTGAAAGCCGCCGTCCCCACCCCACCCCGGCGCAGCTTTGCCGGCAAACACACGCAGAGATACAGAGCTAGAACCAGCTCTGTATCTCTGCTTGGGGGTTGGGGGGCTTTCAGACCGGCTGAATCCCGTGCAGATTCTGGCTCCTGGCGCAGTCTTTCGCGGAGCCAAAATACGCACAGGGGAGGTGGTGTGAAAGCGGTCTCAGTAAGTTACAGGGAGGAGATTCTTATCACTCATGATGAGCCAGGAAAAGCCTGATGGAAGAGGTAGGTTTTCAGGAAGGACTTGAAAGTTGGGAGGGAGCCGAATTAATGTATCCAGGGAAGAAGTTCCAGGCCTGGGAGGCAGCAAGAGAGAAAGGGGTAAAGACGTTTAGAGGAGCAGGGGTGTTGCAGGCAGGCAAGGGTGGGGGCAGAGGAGGAGCAACGCTCCCGGGCAGGCGTGTGACCAGATACAACAACAGGGAGATACAGGGGAGCAATGCCATGGAGAGCCTTGAAGGTGAAGACCATGGGGGGGGGGGTGTCTACCCCCTCCACATTTCTTTGCCCTGCAATTCTAGAAATACGGAGGCGGAGCTTATGTGGACCAGCGTCCCCTACAAATGTTAGCCCAACGTCACTCGAAGGCTGGAAGAGAATTTTTTTGCCCAGTTCCCATTGGGTCGAATCCAGGCATTTCGTCTGGACCAATCAGAATGAACAATCATTCTGATTGTTGGTTCCGATTTCTGATTGGACTGGATGAAATAGATTAGTTATTTTTGTATGCACAAAATGGCCGCTGGGTGGATTTGCACATGTGCAGTGGCACTGCCCATATTCAAAATGGCAGCGCGGGCACCACCACCATCTTGAGTATGGGCAACGCCACTTTGCGTAGGTGCGTTGGTACCATTTTGGAAAAGGGAAGATGGTCTGAGCATGTCCAGACTCACTGACCTTTTCCAAAATGGCACTGACGTTGCACAAAATGGCCTCTTTTAATTATTTTTAATCCAGAGTGAGTGTGGTCGCCATGTTGGTCCCAAATGACAGTCTTCACTAATATTTTTAATAAATTAAACGAAAAAATAAAAATGAAAACAAATGAAATCAAACAAATGTCGTTTGCTTATTCATTCATGTTCGGTACCTTCATTATGAAAACAAATGGGGCTCCATTCATTTTCATAACTAATTTAAAACTATACAAATTGCGCACCCCTAATAAAGAGGGACAGACGCTCCCCTGCTTCTCATTCCACTTAGTTTCTTGTCATTCCATCTTTTCCCCTTTGGCCTTTCAAGGGCTTTTCCTGGGAAGGAACCAGGACAGTGGGGCTGGAGGCTGGAATTCTGGTTGTTTTGTCTTTGATCCTCTGGCAGAGGGACAGTGGGATTCAGCACCCAATGAGGGACTGTTCCTCTTAAACAGGAACTGTTGGGTGAGAGGGAGGGATTCCTTACACCTGGTTTAAAACCCAGCTTTGGAAATCTCTATAGCCACAGGTGACTGGTAAATGTCAATAGTTGGAGGGCACAGGAGTAGGGGCTGGGCAAGGGTTCTCTAAGGTTCTATAGGGTTTTCGTGCCATCGTGTCCCCCCACAGTGACAAGTCGCCTATGCCTAGATCTGCTGTTCATGTCAGACGGGGGTGCAGATTTGAGCCTCTCTGACAAATAGATAATAAACGCAAGATCCCAAAGGATCTCCTGTTTCTGGGGACGAGGGAAGAGGATGGGGGGAGGGGGGATTCAGCAACAGCTGTTGTCTCCACCCTCTGGGACTGATACCCCTGCATGATCACTTGATCTGAGCTGCCTTTAAATCCCAGCATTTGCCTGGCTGCTATTTTTACCTCCCTGCAGCTCCCCAACTGTTCTTTTGAACCGTTCTCTTTAGCTAGAGCCTCTGATTTCCGACCCCTCCAGAGGGCCGGATTCTGATCTCTCTGAAGCTTGAGTCGCTCTGCTGGTGCAACTGAATATTTTGCAGCAGTCGTTGAGGGTCTGAAGTCTCGAGGCTCTTGCTAAAAGAGAACTGCGCAGCAGAGGGGCAGATGCTGATGTCTCGCCCGTTGCTCTGTCGGTGGAACTGGATTTTACGTCCATTGTCCCTGAGCTCTGAATCTGGCCTTTAGCCTGGCTCCGAAGCATTTATGTAACATCCCGGAAATGCCGGGAGCTGAGCTTTGTTTTGTGAGCAGAGAGAATTGTTGCGTCTTTGGGTAAAAACTAAAAACAGCCATACGGGTGGCTGAGCAGGTCTTCAACCGCAGCTCAGGGCTGGGCAACCTGGGGCGGTTGCTCCAGGCCCCGTTCTTTCCGAGGGCCCCGCAGTGGCCTCTATTTTCGCCAGGACAGGTTGTGGGGGTCACCATGCCCTCTCAGTGGGGCCCCAAGCATGACCCCCTTAAGGGCACCGCAGAGGTTGCCCCCAAGGGGGAGGGGCCACCATCCCGTCCGGTTTTACCCGCTGTGACCCGAAAGCTTGCTCGTTCTCACCAACAGACGTCGGCCCAATAAAAGAGATCGTTTGAACTACTTTGCCCCTCTCTCTTTGTGGGAATACTGCCCGTAGAAGGGACGCTGGTTCGCTGCTATGCCACTGCCAAGGGCGTGGGCAGGCTGGCCGTACCTCCCCTTTAAAAGAGGACGCTTATGAAAAACACATGTTGCAGGGCTGCAGTGGTTCTAGTGCTGCCCTGCACCATGTATTTTTCATAAGCGTCCTCTTTTAAAGGGGCAGTATGGCCACCCTAGGTGTGGGTGAGGGCATGATTTCTGTCTTTGCTCCGTGCCCGCTGTTCTGGTTCCCAGTGGTGATATATCCCAACCACTGAACAACTGGTTTTGTGTGGGGTGTCCCCCCTCATTTGAGGAGACCATCCCATCACAGTTTCAGTTTCTCCCCTGACAGCAGCAACATACCCACGCATTTCCCAACAGTCCCTATTTAGGAGGGACAGTCCCTCATTGGGTGCTGAATCCCACTGTCCCTCTGTCAGGGGTCAAAGTCTCTCTTTCAGGAAAGACAGAGAAAGGGACCAGAGTTCAGGCCCCCTTTTTCCTAATTGCCTCCCAGGAAAAGCCCTTGAGAAGCTGATGGGGAGAGGATGGAAAAGGACAAGAAATTAAATGGAATAAGAAGCAGGCGAGTGTCTTTGTGCGCTGGGAATGCTGGGAGGGGTAGGTGGGTGCATGTATGAGGGGGTGGAGTTTGTTTGCTGAGGGGTGGAGCTTATTGGCCAAAGGGGTGGAGTTTGTTCCGCTGGCTGCGCCTGCTCTTGGCGGTCGTCCATCAGGCCTGTTGCTCTTGGGCTGCGTGGCCCTCCCGGCACGACAGCTCCTCCTCTTCTCCTGGGTCCCCCGGGCTCCCGATGACTTTCCCATTCACAGGCCCCCAGGCTAGTGGGCTCCATCCTGCCGGCAACAGCAGCAGTAGCAGCTTTGCCACTCCTGGGCTGGTCCCCCTGACTGGCTTCCTCTCTCTTAGCAGGGGCGGCTGGGAGCAATTTTTGGGGTTGTTTTTACTTTTTAACCCATTGGTTCGGCCGAACCATCGGGCTTTAAGGAAGTGGTCCGGTCCGGCTGAACCGGAACCATCCGGCTGAATATGGACCTTTCGTGTTCCCAATGCAGCATATGTTTTGGGGGCAGGCAATGCAGGCAGTTGGGGGCAATTGGCACAGATGAGCTAGCTGCTCTCCTTTGCTCCAGTGGATGGTGTCCTAGAGAGCCCTGATTTGTCTGGTTCAGCGAGAGACTTTTCCAGTAACCCAGAAAAATCAGGGCAGCAGGGGGCAGCCATGTCATAAAAGGGGGCGATCTCTTTCTGACATGGCTCCGCCCCTATGGAGCATCATGCTCTGTAAGGGGCGGGGTCATGTCAGAAAGGGGTGTGACAACCCCTTTGCTCTGCCCCTGCCGGTGTGGCCACGCCCTCGCTGGGTGAAAGCCGAGAGGAGGTTAGTAATCCGAATCTTGCAGGTGACTAGGATAGATTTCCCTCTGCAAAATGTCTTTCAATTAGGGCTGTGCGCAGGATCAAGTATTTGTATGTGTATTTGTGTCTTAGTGTTTGTATTTGTGTCGTTGCTGCCCACATGGAAAACACCGTGAACATGGATCTGCAGGTGGGTTATTTTGGTGCCAAAGTGCCGAGGTTCGGCCAGTTTGACAGGCCTATAAGTGAGGCAGCTAAACTGGGAGTCGGAGAGCAGCCCCGGCTCAAAGCTGGAGAGATTCTGTGTTTCTGAGGTCCAGTTTGAGACTTCAGAGACCATATTTTGGGGGAAATGTTGGGTTCGCTCGAAACCCAACATTTGTGTTCCGGATACGGAAGCCAAAAGGGCTTTGTGTTGGTTTGTGTTTTATCGAACCCCAAGTGCACAGCCCTACTTTTGTAAGTGAGAGTCAGTGTAGCTTAGTGGATAAGGTGTTGGAGATGAGGGTTCACATCTCATCTTAGCCATGAGTTCGCTGCTTGGAAAGGCCACTCAGGGCGACTTACAATATTTAAAAAAAATACAAATAGAAATCATAACCATAGATACAAAAGCAATAAATACCCCCAACCCCCTATTTCTGCCCCAGGTCCCCCACCCCTTAGCCTACCTCGATCACCCCCCAAAACTCTCTCCTCCGTTAGCCTGCACTGCCAAATACCCCCGTGAATAAAATCATTTTATTCCGACACTGCCAGCGCCATTTCGGAAAAGGATGCTCACGCACAGAACGGCCTAGCGGCCATTGGCGCACGCTCTGTGATTTTATTTTAATTTTTTTAAAGTTTTTATTTTAAATCAAATACAATTTTAGGAAAGCACATCCTTTTCCAAAATGGTGTCAGCAGTGTTGGCGCCATTTTCGACGAGGACCCAAACACGTGAAGAACCGTTCCCGTTAGCCCTTTTTTGGCGCATTGATTTTTTTTAATCACTTATTTTTTTAATAAAAATAGGTTTTGATCATTTTGATAATAATTGAATCAAAATGATTTATTTATATTACAATTTGAATTTTTTTAAAAAAATTAAATTAAAAAACAAAATCAAATCAAAAGTGGTAGGGTAGTTTACATTGGCAAACCACCACCCCCAAAAATGAAGGGTTTTTTTGTAAATAAAAACAAAGATGAAAATGAATCAGACGCCCTCTATACACCCCTACTCTGACAGCAAAAGAGTGGTTTGACCCAGAGGCTCCAGGGGGAAAGCCTGGGTGTTTTTATTTTACACACACATTTCTCCTGCATGTTTGCTGTTACATCCTGAAATTTTTGTGTGTCTAAATCACTCACCCAGATCTTAAACATCCGGCTCTTTGAACTTCTGCATAGAACGTCTCCCAGAACTTTTGTGTGTAAAAAGTTCTCCTGGTAAACGGCTTTGCTTCAGGCAGCTGTGGTCACTTGGTTTCCATGGCAGCCCCTCACGTCTACTGCTGCGGCTACTTTAGGCTGCCTCAGGGCAGTGTGTGTGTGAAGAATTCATCCAGGAACTGCCTCAGGGCAGTGTGTGTGTAAAAAATGCATCCGGAACTTACTTGTCGACTTGTAAACCCAGAAGATTGAAAGTCCAGCACTTTAAGGTGTGTGTAAAAATGCCCCCTGATACAAATACCAAATAATACTGGATCTCTAACCAAATCCAGGGGCAGTTAACTTACTTTCCGAAATACCAATTAATGCCATTATCAGTTAACTGGCTTTCCGAAATATTGAACGGCATCAATAACCAGGTATCTGCTGGGAAACCGCTTGTGAACTCTTTGCTCTGGGAATGTACAAACTCGGAACGTTTTTCTCCGGGCGCCGGTGCCAACGGGTTAGGCACCCGCCCTGCCAGCTCCCCCCTCCAGGAGCCACTCCGATTCGCTGCAGGCCGCCTTACATCCTGCGGCTCCGTGACTCTCCAGCGCCTCCAGCTTGCGTCAGTGCCAGCTGCATCGTCTGAGAAACCGGCTCCGAGCGTGAATGTCAGGCTGAGTTGGCGAGCAGGTGTGGGCGGTGTTAGCAAAGCGGGTCCCGCTTGAGCTTGCAAATAGCATCGTCCGCCTCCCTCAGGCTGTCTGTTCCTGAACAGCAGCTTCGTCTTCCATGCCGGGGAGCAGCATAAACCCCTCCGACACCCAGTCTGTTACCACAGGAGGGTCCGTTGTAGAACACAGGGGTGGAGAGCCTCAGCCTGAGGGGCCAAATGTGACACGAGGTTCGTTTTTACACGGCCCCTTTCCGGTCCCTGGATCCAGTTTATTTTATTTTATTTATTTATTTTACAAATTTATATCCCGCCCCCTCCTGCAATGCAGCTCGGGGCGGCTAACAACAGTAATAAAAACAATTAAAATTACTTAAAATATAAATATAAAATACATCAATAAAACAGGGCTAGAAAACCA
>QEPC01015423.1:2829391-2841808 GCA_003113815.1 Sphenodon punctatus
AGCAGGGTCTGGGTCAGTAGAAAACGAGAGGTACAGCTGAGTATCGTCAGCATACTGGTGACATCGCACCCCGAACCCTCTCACGACCTCCCCCAAGGGCTGCATGTAGATGTTAAATAATAATGGAGACAAGATTGATCCCTGCGGACAGACTGAGCTGAGGGGAAGGGAGCAGAGAGGAGGGCCTGCACACAAGGACCGAAAACAGGGGTTGCAGCCACCCGATGCCCTCGCTGCACCTTGGGCAGCCTTCCCACGTGAGGTAATGCATCGTGCGTCTGGTGGCCCCCGCACCCCGGAGCGGGGTGGGCAGCTGGCTGCTACGTGCCGCGCTCTCGGGAAAAGGCCAAGGACTCGGCGCGTAGCAGGCTTACCCCAAATGGGACACGACTACCCGAAGCGCGGTAGTTCGTGCGCCCGGTTGCCATCTGCCCCGCTGCGCGGCGAGGCCCGCTGAGGGGGTTTGAGCAGCAGCCGCTAGCTCGGATGCCACGCCCGGTCACGTCACGGCTGGGGGCAGGCCAGTGGCCGGCTCTGGGGTGGGCGCTCTGAGAGAAACCTGCCCAGCGTCCCTGTGGAGGGCCGAACCAGTCCCCACAGCGTGGCAGCGGCACTTCCCCACCACAGGACCAAGGCTTTCCACCGCTCCCAGATCCATGGCCCAGACTTGTCCCATCCTGAGCGCACCCTGCAGCCCCCGGGAGGGGGAAAAAGGTTCCTCACGCCTGGAATAACGGCTCTGGGTTCACAGCCGTGCCCGATCCAGGGACCCTCTGCAAAATGGTAGCGGGGGTCCCTTCTGCTCTTAACGGAGGAATGTTTGGTGGAGATAGACTAATTCAATTCGAGGTGAGCCTGGTTTTGACCTTTAAAGCCCTAAGCGGTCTGGGCCCCGCCTATCTGAGAGACGGCCTGTTCTGCTGTGCCCCACGGCAGCCCCTGCATTCAGCCGGGAGCGCCTCCCTGTGGGGGCCGTCGGTTAGGCTTGTTCGTACGGTGAGAGCTCGAAGGGGGGGGGGGCATTCTCGGTGGCTGGCCCGATGCCGTGGAACTCCCTTCCCCAGGAGGTTCGTCTGAGCCTGGGCGTCTTCCAGAGGCCATGTAAGACTTTTCTGTTTGTTCAGGCATTTGGCGGGCAGGGATAGGGAATGGGGGTTTTGGTGGAGGTTTGAGGTAGGGGTATGAGAGGGTGGCTGGGGAGGGTTTTGTGGTGGGGTTAGGGAGGGGAAAGGTTGGTGGTGGGGGTGGGGGGTTATGCTGTTTTATTTGTATTGCCGTTAATTTGTTTTGTAAGCTGCCCTGAGCCTTCCGGGAAAGGGTGGGGTAGAAATTGTAATCAATACATTAAATTAAATCAAATCATTTGCCCATTAGAAAAAGGCAATGTTAACACAAATTCATTTTTGACAGCAGGCCCCTATGTTAGGCTTAGATAGATATTTCTGTACTCCTGTTGCCAAAGAGATATAAGCCCTTGGCCAATAAGCCCCACCCCTTGGCTAATAAACCCCACCCCTTGCCCATCGAGCCACATCCCCTCACGCCTGCATGCTGTCAGACTCGCACACGCCACGCTCACTCGCACACGCGTTTCCGCGGGTGACATCGGGACTCCTACGGAAAGGCGGGGCTGGCTCCAGCAATGGTGTGGTCTGAGCACGTGTGGGGGAAGGCGGGGCTGGCTCCAGCAATGGTGTGGTCTGAGCACGTGTGGGGGGAGGCGGGGCTGGCTCCAGCAATGGTGTGGTCTGAGCATGTGTGTGGGGGAAGGCCGGGCTGGCTCCAGCAATGGTGTGGTCTGAGCACGTGTGTGGGGGAAGGCCGGGCTGGCTCCAGTCATGCTGCAGTCTAGCTGCGTGGGAGAAAACGGGGTCAGTCCCGCTGACCGCTGCACATGAGAACCCTAGTGATGTCCAGGCATTCTGGCGGGATGCACACATGGGGGGCTCTGGCAGCAACTGCTTCTAGAAGCAGGGAATTAACCTTAGTTGGGACCATGCAATTTTACAAAAAAGCAGACGCTCCCGCCTACTGTGGGCCTGTTGGAGGAATCCCTCCGTGAATCGCTGCCTTCCATTGCCCCCACGCTTGAAGAGATGGACAGAGTGCCGAACATGATGTTCAGAACAAATAGGCCTCTCCCTCCACACTCCTAGGTAATGCTGCCGGAGATTAGAGCAGAAGGAAACAGTAAAAAATAAGATCGCCGCTAGATTCCTTCCTCCTTTTTCTGTCTGTAAAACCCAGCTTGATTTTTTTATTTTTTATTATTATTATCTCTTTGAGCACGTGGGTAATGTAAGGCCAGGTCTGTTTGGGTGGCTTTGAGGAAGTCACTGTCTCTCTGCCTCAGTTTCCCATCTGTAAAATGGGAACCTATGTTCCCCTCCCCCTTGTCTCCCCTTCCTTGTGCATTCTTGATTGTAAACTCCTTGGGGCAGGGACCTGTCTCTAATTATGACTGTTCAGTACCAGGTATGTTGCTGATGCTATGTTTAATAATTAATAATAGTATTAATAATACTAATGCCCCACTGAGGGAATGTGTGTGTGAGGCAGTCCTGGTGGCTGGAGTCTTGCAAGGAGGGTGGCGGCGGTGGCCACAGAGAGGGCTCTGAAATCCCTGGTAGGCTATATCGACACAAGACTTGTCACTCGTAGGGAAGCTCATGTCATGGTGCAGAGTTGCCACCGGGGAAGGATTTGCAAGGGGGAGATTTTCATCCCTCATTCCCTGCCCTCAGACAATGCAGGACAACATTTGAGGGGGGCTGGGGGAGCCTGCATGTGCTAAATTGTGTGAGTTCATGCACATTTTAAACAACCCATTGCTTAATTTGAGGCTGGTCTGTAAAAGGGAGAGGAGGGGAGGGGCCACCATTTATTTTTTTTAATTAAAGGCTATGCAAAGCCTTTTGCATTTTTATTTGTATCTTTACCTGTTTTCACTGCATTTCTCCCATCGCTGCCAATGTGACAAATGCAGCAAACGTCTATGGGGTGGTTTTGGTGTGGCAGGGCCCCAAACTCTGCCAGTTTGACAAGCCGGCAGCTAAACAGAGGGCGTTTTTTAATGAGCATGGTGTGTGTGTGCCTGTCCGCTGAGTGGAACGGACACGGAGCGCTCGCTCAGGTGCGGGGTGTGTGGGGAGGGATTCTAACGGACAGCTCCGTGGGAGAGTACCGTGGCAGCCCCCACGTACTCCCCGTGCCACGGACCACGGGGGACAGGGAAGCAGGCAGAGCTGGCCTTTGAAAGCATGAGCACTGGGCAGCCCAGTGTGGGGTGGTTGCCGTGCCCTCCCAAGGCTGTTTCCCCGCCCACAGGGTTGAGGGCTGAGACCTCAGGGAGGGAATTTGGGGTTCACTCAGAACCCAACTGCACAGCCCTAGTATTTGTGACTTTTGTGTTTATTTGTGTTTTACCGAAGACCAAATTCAGCCCTAGTCCCATACAATCACCGCTTCCATGACCTTTTCTTATACCCTTGTCTTCCCAGTCTTTGTTTCAAAGCCGTATCACAGCATTTGCCCAACCTCTTACCTACTCCTCACCCATCAGCTGGACCACGCCCACTGCCCTCCCTCTGACATTAAGCTTTCCCTGCACCTGACACCTCTTCCCCTATGTGGATTCTCTGGTAGATGAGGCTGTGTGGATTCTCTCATTCTGGATTCTAGGCTGAATAAAAGAAATCACAACCGTAGCCCATTACAAGGGAGAGTTTGTTATGTGCATGACCTGAAGTCCATGAGCTGCTGCTGCTGCTGTCTTTTCGTCCCTCTCCAACATGACAGTTAGCTCTGGGAGAACTGGGGGGGGGGGGGGGGGGGAATAGTTACTGCTGCTCTTAAAGGTTGAAATTCTCCTCCCACCACCCCCTCCCAGGCATTTGGGTAGATCTGGGAGGCCAGAAAGGGCCCTGGGCATGTTTTGCTGCTTGCTGTTGCTCCAAGCTCTCAGTTTAATCAGCTAGCAGTCATTAGCTCTGATTGCCCCAGCCAAGCTCATTTGTTTTTCATACCTTGCTTTTATGCACAGATAAGGAGATGATTGCTTACACAGTGGGAGAGTGGAAGAAGCAATGCAAATGTGCGAGATGACAGGTGTGCATAGTACCCCTTCCTCTCCTGATCTGATGGCTGTAAATTTTATAGCACCTTTCCTCCCAGCTGGCTAGGAACTTGTCCCCTGCTCCCAGCTGGACCATCCCAGTGATTCAGCAACAGACAACCCCCACCCCCATAAGAACTTAGCAATGTCTGGACTTTGGCTTCCCCCTATAAGCATGCAGCAAAGACTCAATCACACAATAAATCAATCGATTTATTAACTGAATTAGCCATCAGGCCTTATCAGTATATCATTCACACAACACTCTTGTCCAGTGGGTAGTGGCACAAACCCCCATTCGGAGTGTCATGTGAAATCCTTGCCCCTTCCTCTATTCCTTGCTGATCTCACATTCTCTGTCCCTTGAGGTGCAGGGCTACTGGAATGCAGGGGGATCAGTAGCTGTGCAAACACGGGTTGCCACCTCTGCAAATGTTTAAGGAACACTTATGAAAAATACATGTTGCAGGGCCTGCAACACATAAGGAACAGGCGCTGAAGTACGTAGAACGCGAAGCCCTCGGAGAAGGACCTGTTCCACAAGGGCCACGGAGAGTTGGCAGGAAACCCCAAGAATTCAGTCCTCTGTCTCCTTTTGGAAGGTAGAAACTTTTATTGCCTGTCAAAATCATAATCAGAAGGATAACGTGTCCCGCTGTTTCTTTTCTTTTTCAATGTGCAATAATAAGAATTTAAATAGCAAACCAAAAAACCCTCCAAACAAATGAGATTTCCTGGATGTAAACAGCATTCACTTGGAAATAAGAAACCCTCCCAATAAGTTAAATACTAAATAGTTTACTCTTATTCACAAATATACAACCAGTTCACGTTCTCTTCAGGAGAGTTCCTATTCAAGAGGCTGGAGAGGTAACGTAAAACTGGGTCAGGCAGAGCGTGGGAAGCATCCCAGCCTCTTCCATCTTCTTTGTATTCTGACATGCGCAGTGTTGTGTGTGGAGGGGGTGAAAGAATCCTTTGCCCCACATGGCACTCTTAAAATAATGGGATTAGGCCTCATAGTATCCTCTGTGTGAGGTAGGTAGGACAATCCCCATTTTACAGATGGGGAAACTGAGGCACAGAGAGGAGATGTGACATGGCCAAGGGTAAAAAGAGAGTCAAACCCAGGAATCCTGCCTCGCTCCCCTCCAGCCACTGAGTTTTACTGATTGTTATGTAACATTCTATCATTATTTGTTTTATATAATGGACCAAGATTTCTGCCAGAGATTCTTTCTGCATATTTAGAGAGCTGGGATCAAATCGATTTAAACGTTTTTCACCCAGTCAGGGGATATTCACAAAAAGATAACTCAAGATGAAATTTTTCCCGATAGGGAGCTGAGAGGCAGGAGGGTGTTAATGACACAGAGTATCATTTTCCATTATACAACAGTGTCCAGCAGAAGTACACAACAAGGTAGAAACAGGAGACTTTTTTGTACAAGTGCAATGCAGAAGCCAGAGTCCCCTGTCCTACTGGTATGAAAGCAGTCACTCCATTACAGTCAATGGAGCGGGCATTCAGTAATGATTTTCTGAATCCAGAGTCCGTTGCAGTTAATGGAGTGAGCTATCAGTAAACTAGTCTCAATCCAACGTCACTACATTGCAATCAGGCGGAGCAAACCAACAGTAATCTAGTCTGAATCTGGAGTCACTCCATGGCAGTGGAGTGAGAAATCAGTAATCTGGTCTCAATCCAGAGTCTTTCTGTTGCAATCATTGGAATGAACCATCAGTAATCTGGTCTCAGTCCAGAGTCATGGCACTGGAGTGAAGAATCAGTAATCTGATCTCAATCCAGAGTCTCTCCGTTGCAATCAATGGAATGAACCATCAGTAACAGCAGCATAAATTTGGATTCATTCCCCTTGTGGATGGTACAATCACTTGTCGGTTACTCTGGTGTGAATCCAGAGTGACTCCAGTGCAGTGACTCTGATTTACACCTGTCAGTGTAAAATTAAACGAGACCAGAAGTTTGACATTTTGGCACACCCAAAAGCAAAATCCAACCAACTCCCTTCCTTCCTATGATGCCGCTGGTTCAAGAGACATGCCAACGCTTGACTAATACGGGTTCCTAATGGAATTCATTCCAACGTCCAAGCCGCATGTTCAGATTAGCATGTCTTTGGGTGTAACGTAACTGCGGCCAACTTGTCCCCCAAAGTCCAGGGCTTGGAAACACCTGACATACCACACCCCCTCTACAGCTTTTAATTTAGACTGGAGAAACATGTGCCCCCAAGAAAGGGACAACAATGACAAGTTGGATTTTACACCTTGGGGCAAACCCAGAGCATCATTGGGTAATTTTAGACGTGACGGGCCGTTTGGCCTGCCACGCTGAATCACAGTCCGGGATCCGTGTCTTTAGACATCCCGGTCTGATTCCTATGGGGGATCGGGGAGGGGGCGGGGCTGCGCGATGTGCAGCCACACAGCCCCGCCCCTCCACGCTCCCCCAGCTGCCCGCCCTCCGGGAGATGGGTGGGCGCAGCGGCCAATCCGGCTGCTGCGCCCGATCCCGTCCCGTGGTCGGGACCACGATCCAGCTGGGCCGCAGGTAACAGACGTTACCTGCGGCCCATTCGGGATCGTGGGCCAATCCGACCACGGTTGGGGCCCGATCCAACCACGATTCTGGATCTCCGGGCGGCCAGAGGTCCAAAATTGTGGTCAATTTGTTTCCCGCCAGGAGTTCACTGTGGTGAACATCTGGCGGGGAGTAAATGAACGTTACGGGACAAATGGCCACCACGGGGGATTCACTGTGGTTGACCGTGGTCTCGTAACGTCTAAAATTACCCATTGTCATCAGAGTGGCTGGTCTGAATTTGGTTGCGGTTCTCCAACCATAGGATCGATATGGGGCAGGCTTCAATAGGGTAAGCACAACCAAATGGTGGTAGCATCAGCCCCTGTGCCCCGCACACCATTTGACAAGGGGCACCGTATAAATAAAATGATGATGATGATGATTACTATTATTATTATTAGATGGGGATCCACCGCCCACTCCTTCATTGAAATGCAACCATCTCTGAGGAGGAGCACGGCTGATTTTGAACCACTGTGCTTTTCAGGAAGAGGACTCTAAGAAGGTGGCATCTACCCCCTCACCGGTAACGCCGATTAGCTGCACCGTTTTGGCAGGATGAATCTGTGGTGTGCTGTCGACAGATTATGCTGGAGATTAAGATGATAACGTTTTGTCCATCCATTCATAGGGGATTGCCAGATATGACGGCATACCCCAGACTAGGATTACCGGGTGTCCCTTATTTTAAGAGCGCGTCCCTTATTTTCGAGGCCTACCGCTCTATAGAACAGAGCTGGCTGTCCCTCAGTTACATAACAGACGTGCCTTACTCTGAACACCACACTTCCATGGGACATGATGGGCATCCTTTCTTTCAGAGTCCCTTGTCTCCAAATTGCTAAACCATACCCCAGCGACACAGGGCCGGGTGAACCCATTGGCATATGTTATGCTGTCCACACAAACATTCATAGACACTCACCCCATGCCATCGTGGGCAACCTCATGATTAGGGTGTCACTAAAGCACTGATGTTGGAAGGTGGGAATGAATGACAATAGATCACTCCATAATAGCCCAGTTTCTATATTCTTTGCCATAGTATCTGGTACTGGCCACACCGGAGACAGGATGCTGGGCTGGGTGATCCATCGGTCTAACCTAATAAGGCAGTTCTTTTGTGCGACAGGAACTCCGTTAGTCATCTGATCCAACGCTCCTCAAGGAGCTGCCCGTGTCCAAACGACTGGCCACCGCCAACGTGTTGCTCCATCGTCCTCGAGATCCGATCCTTCCTCAGACCCTCCCGCGTCCTGCTCATTCAGTCCTCCTTCTCCCAAAGACAGCCGACATGCTCCGTACGATGCCGCGGATGCCCACAGCCTTCTTGCCAGAGCTCCGGGAGTCCCGCACCATGTCAAGGAGTTCATGGAAGACCACCAGGGCTCCGTGGTAGGTCTCGGCGGCGGAGATCTCGAAGAAGCCTGAGTCGGTGGAGAGGGCCAAGAGCCGGCCTTCCTCGCTGGAGACGGTTCGCCGGTGCTGCAAGTCCCGCTTGTTGCCAACCAGGATGACGGGCACCTTCTCTGAGCCACCCCGTTTCTTCAGCTGACGGATGCACTGGAGCTGCTGGCGGGCCAGGTTGAAGCTGGCGCGGTCGCAGATGCTGTAGACCAGGATGAAACCATTGGCCCAACGTAGTTGCTTCTCGCTTACCCAGCCCTGAATTTTGGTTGCCTAGAGGGGAGCAGAGCATGAATCAGGAGTTAGTTGGAGTGGTCACATCAACAAGTCTCCATCAAGTCACCATGGCAACCACGGCACCCAACCTTCATACCCCAGGACATGAACTAGGCCCAGCCAGGGGTGGAGATTTCCCCTCCAAGAGGAGCACTGAGTAACTGGTCGTCTGCATGATCTAGCCATTATTGGTGAAACTGAAGAGCTGAAGCAGCCATGTTTGTTGTGGGCAAACAGAGGTGTTCTAAAGCACCTGGCAGTGGCCGCTATGCGTTATCAGAGATAGGACCCGGGAGTAGTTAGACCAGTCCTGAGAGAGGTTTAATGTACCCCTCACCACCTAAGAGGAATCCCATTAAATGAATCAGGTTTGCCTTCTGATACTTGGGTAGATCAGAAGCGGAGGAGGCCATGTTTGTTGTGGGCTTACAGAGGTCGCTGTGAAGCACCTAGCGCTGGCCATGTTGGAAGGTGGAAGGATGCTGGTGTAGATAGACCAACGACCCATTCTGAGGGAGATCAGTTTCCCAGCAGTGGTCTATCCCTCCCTATGAGGAAAATCTGATGTTTTCCTTCTCACCTGAGAGGAATTCCATTAATACAGGAATCAGACTTGGCTTCAAGTGGGTCAGAAGCTGAGGTGGCCATGTTTGTTGTGGGCATAAGCTATGGAGGGTCATCTAATCTGAGGGATCGCTTGGCCAGAGACCAAGTAAGACCGGCCAACATGCCTCACCCCCTTATCTGGAAAGAGCCACCGAGAGGGAGAAAGGCCTAAATGGTTGGAGATTTTGAACTGACACCTGGTTCGTGTTAAAACGGGGGAGCGGGTTGGGTATCCAGTTCCGAGGTGGTACCCAATGAGATGTGGAAGGCTCAACAGATGTCTCCCAGCTCTCTACCCATTCCCTCAGATTTGGCTAACTCATTAGGAATTAGGCTGGGATTCCCAAAAGAGCATAAGGGAACCCAACTCTCGTGGAATCTGAGCTCTTAAAAGGATCCTTGAACATCCCCTCGGTCGGGTCCAACTCTGATCTTACGTCCGTGTTACTCCCTGGCTCCCTCCCGAGTTAGAATCAGGGCACGTGGGCATGGCTCCAGCCATCTTAGGAACCAACTGCTCCAGAGCCTTTGATTTCTAGGGTACAGAATTCCACCAGCTGGCCTCTCTCACCTGGGAGCAAACAGTGTCCCATATGCTGAAGCAGACGTCCCGGCCCCCCGCGGTCACACTGTGGGTGTAGACAGATTCTGGAGGGGACAGAGGGTGGAAAGAGAGGCTGTTAATGACGTACATGCTAGAGCCAGAAAGAAATAAAGGACAGACACAGAACTGGAAGGCATAGTCAGATATCTAGATGCTATGACACCTCCCGACCCCCATCCCCGGTGAAAGCATGGGGGCTGTGACTGGGATCAGGATGTGTGTGTGAATGCTATAAATCCTTCATCAGGAGCAGCGATGTGAGTTTTCCAGAAATTTTGACTCAGAAAATTTCCCGGAAACTTTTCTGGAAAATTTTGAATCTGAAAAATTTTCCGGATACTTTTCTGGAAAATTTTGAATCTGAAAAAATGTTCCTATGCAATTTTTTCTGGAAAAAACCCCCTCCAATGCCCTAAATTGACTGGGATTATATTTATTTAGCATGTTTATTTGACTTTTACTTAGTAAACAAAACTCAAAAAGTACACTATTTTATGTGCTGGATATCTATCTCAAACGTTTTTACAATAGCCAAAAGTAGTTGAACTGAAATATTTAATTAGACAAAAAATGTTATGTTATAATTATGTTACTAATACATTTTATGGAACAATGCATTTTTAGAACTGGAACATTTTCTGGAAAAATACAGTGGAAAATTTTCCATGAAAATTTCCATTATGGGAAATTTCCATGGGAAATTTTCCACTCCACATCACTGACAGGAGGTTATGAGAACAGAGGAGTGGTTAGGATCAGGGGCAGGGAGGGGAAGTGTATGGGAATACTACAGTTCCTACCCCCTCCCCATGAGGGTGACATGAGCACTGGGACGGGCTCTTGGGGGGGTGGGGGCTTATGGATTAAGCGAGTAGTGCCAGTGGGAATAGGGTGGAAGGCCGAAGGGGGTTAGTGTTGTTTTGTAAAGATCTGGTTAATTAGATTTGTTATTTATTTGCATTCTACAATGGGGATTTTTTTCTTTTCTTTTCGTGATCGTGTGGTTTTATTGTGTTTAATTGTAAGCCAGCAGGGGTGGGGAACCTCAGCATTGGGGGCCAAATGCAGCTTATTATGGTTCATTTTCATGGGGTCCCTTTCCAGTTCCTGGATTGGGTCCCTGGACCCAATTCCTACCCCCAATCACTGAAAGAGTGAGTTCAGGGGAAGGGAGCAGAGAGGAGGGCAAGCACACAAGGAGTGGGGGACAGATCCATGGCACAGATAGATCCATGGTCTGACTCCCCCCCCCCCTTTTCCTGGGCACACTCCTATAACACCTCCACCACCCACTGCTCTGTGGCCCTTGAAGTTGGTACTAGTTTTCAAAGTGGCCACTGGGAAAAGGCTCCCCGACCCTCCCCAAGGGGATTGGACGGGGTATAAAAAAGGAAGTAAAACTACTTACCAATATTCCCGTATTCCCCGATAAATCTCCGTGTCAGGAATCGAACCGTCAATGCTAGAACAAGAGGGAAACTAACATGAGAGTGTCTCCCAGCTACAACCACACCAGGAGCCATTCTCCGCAATCAGTACCGAGTGGTTCCACTCCAGCCTCCCAAAGAGGCCAGCGTTGGAAGCGTCCAAATAATGAGAACCTCTTTGCTGTCCAGCCGCCGAGCCAAGTGGCTTGAGACAGCCGCTCTAGTCTGGGAACACTGGATCTTTGCCCCGCGCCCCTCCCACTGGAAGCACTTGGGGGGGGTCTGAGATTTTTCAAAGAGATCAGGAGCAAAAATTTCCAAAGGCGCCAACAACAATGAGTTCAGGTTTCCATTTTGGGCACTGAAAATAAGGGCTCGATCAGGAGAGGCGAAACGGTTCCCAGTCCGCTGAGCTGCAATGGGTCTCTGGCCGCTTTTAGACGAGTGGCGCACGATGGCGCATCGCCATGGCGCGTATTTTGAAACGTCCGCATGATGTAATTGGACGAGACGGAAGTGGGCGATTATGCGCATATTACGGCGGTGGCGCATTTTTTAAAGTCCGCGAATTAAATAGCTCACAATCGAGCTCTTTAATTCGCGGACTTTAAAAATGCGCCACCGCCGTGCAACACCCACCTCCGCCCATCACCCACCCACAGAGCCATCCGGAAAACCGGAGGAGGCTCCATGGGTTACGGTGGGGGGGTGCCTGTGGGAACGGGTGCACACCCACCTTCACCCACCCATCCGCGGGCCTTAGTCTCCAGTAGATCATGGGGTGGGCGAGGGACACAGGTGAGGCAGCTGAACAAATCTGGGGGCCCGCACTTCCTCTAATGCTGGGAGGGCGTGGGGGGGGGGCATTCCATCTTCTGCACCAGGGCCCATTCCAACCCAGCTATGCCCGTCAGTGCCGGAAGGGGGACCAGCCCCTCGGAGATTGTCTCTGGAGAGGAGAGCAAGATTGGCACCCCAGGGAGTGTCTAGAGGAAGGAGACAGGCTAGGAGGGCTCCTCCCGCTCTCTCTCAAGGGCAGTCTCCAGTCCTCTCCGCTCCCAAGACCAGGTGCTGGAGCTGGGAGCCAGGGTCCCAGTAGGATGCCTGAGACCGAGGGCGTTTATAAACGATCCCGCTCACAAGCGGGATCGTTTAATGTGCCGCATCTCCCCCGCGCCTACCTCTCTCGGACAGGTCTGATGTTCAGAAGAGCATCAGACCTGTCTTAGAGCTCAGTGCGCATGCGCGACCTTCTGCGCGTGCGCACTTCAGAAGGGAACCCAGAAGTGCGGCTTAAAGCCGGCACTTCGGGGATCCGCGTCGGAGGGGGCAGGATCGCCTGCCCCCTCCGACGCGCGGTAACACGCAGCTGGAA
>QEPC01015423.1:2864101-2874598 GCA_003113815.1 Sphenodon punctatus
ATTATTATTATTATTATTATTTGGGAGTGGGAACTGGCTCCAGGAGCCACATAGGAACTGGCTCCAGGGGCCACATTTGACACACACACACACACACACACACACCCAAGCTGCCCCCTCAAACCTGAGGCTCCCCAACTCTGAATTACATGATTAGCTGGAGCAGAAAGGGGAGGAGAGATGACTTTAATCCAGAGTCGAAGTAAATATTTATTTATTTATTTATTTCTGCGTGACCGAGGTCATTGCAGGGCATAAAATGAGGAAATACAAGAGATGAAGTAAATAAGTTCTGAGGAAGAACTAAGGTGTTGAGCGATGGGAATCCTGGAGCCTTTGGCCTGGATAATACATGGCAAAATAGGGGAAGAGAAATCCTCAGAATAGAACGTTTTGTGGTTTTAGGAGTGTCACACATAGACCCGAAATTATTTTTTTAAATAATTTCATCTTTCTTTAAAAAAAAAAAGATGGTGTGGCACTCTAAAAATAAAATGTATGATTATTTGGGAGTAGGAACTGGATCCAGGGGCCACGTAGAAACTCATCCAATTTTATTTTAAACCTCCTTGTGTTGCTTTATCAGACAAGAGTGCTCGCCCCACACGAGCCAGAAGGGAGTGCTAAAACCCCAGCGGAGCCAACAAGGCCGGTACCCTGACTCTGCTCTGTGGCAAAAACATGAATTCACTGAGTTGCATGGTAAAGCCTGGGGGTGGGGTTTGCAGCGATCGAAGGAGCCAAGGAGGAGAGGAGTGGACTAAATGCAAAGATGTCAGGAGGTACCAGGGTCTGCCTTGTACGGAAAGTCAGCTGGTCCCGGGGCGGGATCTGCCCCCAGCCAAGGAATGCTTTGGCAAATGGAAGGCACAACTTGGCATCGGTAAGAACCACTGCCTGGCACCGCGAAGAACACACTGAGTTAATTATTGGCGCACTGAAGAGAGGAGCTAGCATCAAAGCAGAATTGGGGCCAGACACTGTGCAAACACAATTAGGGTGGCCAAGAAACTCCAGGCTCTGACCCAGAGTTTTCAGGCTGCAGGGAAAGCCCCAGTTTCTCTACATCAGCCCCTGCACCGCCCAAAAACCAGGGGCCTAGCTAGCTACCATGGAGGGAGGGGACTCACTTGAGTGCAGGCCCTGCACTTTGCGAGGGGCACTTTGCAAGCAGCCTGACTACCACTAGGAAACTTTCAGAGTGGGCAGAAGAGGGAGCGAAAAAAAAGAGACAACTCCACCCACTCTGAACAATTTCTAGCAGTGCTCAAACTTTCTAGCATGTCCTGCTTGCAAAGGGCAGGAAGGAAGTTTTCGAAGCGAGCCAGGGTGGAGGGTTGGAATCCTCAAGGGGGCTCTCTTGCCCCACCATGGTAAGCCCCGCCTCCCACCCTGGAGACTCCGCCCCCCCCTTGTTCTTAGAAGGACCCTAATTGGTAGATGAGCCATGCACCACGTTGCTAGCTGTGCTCCCTAGTAGTGACCCCCCCGAAACTGAGGCTTCAGGGGATGGGCCATAAAGCCTTTCCTGCCGGTGTTTCAAAGTGGTCCCGGCCCCATTGATGGTCACCATGATGCTCCAACAAGGGGGCGGGGCTTTGTTAGAAAGGGGCGTGACCATCCCTTTGCCTTGCTCCCTCCAACGTGACCAGGGTCCAGAGCAGGGGCGTGGCTACCACTGGACAAACAGGGGCATTCGTCCCGGAGCCCGTACCGGCCGGGGGCCCAATATCCAAGGTAGCTAAGCCACCACCACCCTGTTTTTCTTTTTTTTTTTAATATTGCCACCTGAGCTGGCTGGGGGCCCTTCCAGCTGCTGCGTGGGCCCCCTCCCTGCCCGCGGTTGCAACATTGGGTCTGACACAATGTTGCAACCACAGGCAGGAAGAGGGAGGGGCCCCATGTAGCAGTCTGCATCGTGTAGGGTGGCCAGACCTCCCCTTTAAAAGAGGGCGCGTATGAAAAATGCATGATGTAGGGCTCCACTGGAACCAATGCAGCCCTGCAACATGTATTTTCATAAGCGTCCTCTTTTAAAGGGGCGGTATGGCCACTCTAGCATCGGGTCGGGTCACACTCGCAGGCCTCGCAGCTCGACTCACCGCCTTGGCACCGCGTTGCGGAGGAGGAGTCCGGACCCGGTCTGGCTCGAGGGAGGCCCAGCCCGAGCGGGAAGGTGCCCGGCAGCGGCTCCACTCAATAATGGAACCATCACCGGGCACCTTCCTGCTCCAGCGCTCCCTGCATCGAGCCGGCCCAGCCTGCCCGCCCAGCCCCCCAGCAGTGATCAGGTGGGCCGGGGCAGCAATGGCGCCGCTGCTGCTAGCCGTGCTTGACCCCAGCGACAGAGGGGCCCAGCAGCAGCAGGCCACCAGCATCACGCCGCAGACTCTGCAGGGGGCGAGTAGGTCCCAAGCACCAGCAGCCCAGTGCCCTTAGGTCGGCTGGCAGCTTCACCACGGGCAGGAAAAAAAGAGAGGAGGGGCCCCACCGATTATTTCTTGTCCCTGGGCCCATCCCAAGCTAGCAACACCCCTGGTGCAGAGGGTGAGAAAACCCAGAGGGAGGTAGTAATCCTAGACCATGAGTGGGGAGCCTTTTCTCTGCACCCCCAGGCTACAGTGTCTTGCAGGGGGGGAGGTCAGTTGCCGCACACACACACACCCACCCAGTGGGGTCTGCACCAGCATTTTTTAGGAAAGCTCATCTTCCCTAGACCGGCATCCCTCCTAACAATCCCTATTTCAGAAGAACAGCCTCTCGTTGGGTGCTGAATCCCACTGTCCTCGGTAGCGCACCGGGCAGCTGGTGGGTTGCTGAGCGTGACGGGGAAGGGAGGGGGGTGCACGGTAAACAGGGACGAGGGACGCCGCCAGGGGCCAGAGGGCAAGTGCTTGTGGGAATGGAAATGAGCCTCCACATCCGGCCCTAGACACAACTTGAGGCTTGACGGAAGCTAAGGCTCTTGTCCCCTTTCACAGGCAGCCAGCAGCCCAGCGCTAGAGATTTGGAGCACTGGGCCCCCCCAGCCTCGTGATTCCACCTCTGCTGCATGTGATCCTGGGGGTGGGGTGGGGGTGAGAATGCTTCCTCTAGTCACTGCCACTTTGGGGAAGAGTTCTCAGCAGGGTATGAATCTATGACTTTGCTTTTCTAACCCTCCTCCGCTCCCTCTCCCTGAACTCCCTCGTCCGGCATCAACACCGGCTTCACGGTCAAGGCTCTGCCTTCATGAATTGCCTGCCACTTGTTTTCCGTCACATTCTGCTTCCCTCACCCACCCTGGAGCCTCCTCCTGCTCTTCAAAACCTACTCGCCTCTTCTCCCACGCTGCACCCCGCCCTCCCCTCCAATGCCTGGAACTCCCCTCCCTGGACACTTTCACTCTGCTCCCGACCTCCAAATCCCTCCTGAAAACCTGCCTCTTCTGTCAGGCCTTCCCCTAGCTCCTGCTCCTTCCACACAAGCTGCTCGCTGATGCTTCCTCTCCCACCTTGTCATTCCAGGATCCCCCTTCTCCCCAAGTACGCGTGCCCCCGCGACTTCTCAACTTGAAGCTCTCCATGTCTCTCAGGACCCCCTTTGCCCATGTCTCCTCTCCTTTGTCTCCCTTAGATTGTAGACCCTTTGGGGCAGGGACCTATCTCTAATGAATGGTGGTGCTTGAATAACAATGAATAATTAATAGAATAATAATTTGTCATTAGCAATAATAATTAATAAAAATACCTAATACGCAATACTATTTAAGAATTAAAAAATGATTGATAGTGATCAATACAGATACATAATAATTTACTAATGAATTAATATAGGGGGCAAAGAAGAGAAATGTGGGGAGGGGAGGGATCATGCATGGCTGGCCAAGAGGTAGATTGGCCTTACCAGAGGGCAACTTGGGTTGGCGCCCTGGGCCCTGCTCTTTCTGAGGGCCCCTGTTTTCACCAGGACAGGTTGTGGGGGCACCACTCCCTCTTAGTGGGACCCCAAGCATGACCCCCTTCAGGGCACTGCAGAGGTTGCCCCCAAGGGGGAGGGAGGGGCCATCAGGACCCCACAATTATCTTCACCCTAGGCCCCACAAATCCTAAGGCCGCCCCTGGCTACTGATGGATCACGAATGGGGATCACTTCTCACTGGCCTCCCCCGCTCTCCCCTTTCTCCCCTTATCTCCGTCTAAAACTCTGCTGCCAGCGTCATCCACCTCGCCCGGCGCTTCGACCACGTGCAGCCCCTCCTCTCCTCACTTCACTGGCTCCCCCTTCCTGAACGAATCCTGCACAAGCTCCTAGTCTTCACCTATAAAGCTCTTCACAACCTTGCTCCCCCCTACCTCTCTGCACTAATAACCCTCCATACTCCAGACCGTGAACTACGCTCCTCCTCAGTCCCTTCTCTCGCCCTCCCACGCCTCCCCTGCTCCCCTAACCGCCTTCATCCCTTCTCCCTAGCTGCCCCCCAAGCCTGGAACTCCCTCCCTGCCCACATCCGCCTCGCCCCCTCCCTTCGTACCTTCAAATCTCTCCTCAAGACCCACCTCTTCCGCTCTGCCCTCCCCGACTCCTCGCTCCCCTCTCCTAACTCCTGCTGATACCGTCCATCCAGTACAATCTGTCACCTAAGCTCTGTGTACTCACATCCTCACCACACGGACCAACCAGCCATCATTCTTGATGTAACCAAGCCAAGCGCGTGCACCTGGGACCTTGCATCCTCATGAATGTTACACCCCTTGTCTCTCCCTCTGTTCCCCTTCCTTTGTCTCTCCCCCCCCCTCTCAGATTGTAAGCCCTAGGGCAGGGACCGTGTCTGTTCCATTACTTTATAAAGCACCAGGTACATTGCTGGTGCTATATAAATGCTTGCTAATAATCATCATCATCATCATCATCATGGTAGACCATGATGTGGGATGGGGAACCAGCCCTTTAAAGATCACCTCTGGGGATGGGAGGACAGCAGGAGTGACACACTCAGGAATGTCTCTGGGGAGGAGACCGGTTCGGAGAGTGTAGTGGGGAAGACTCTCTCTAAAAGGAAATGGAGGCTCTCCTTTGTTCCTGGGACCAGTTGCTGAGGGGCCCAGGAGCCAACACAAGAGGTCCTGGGCTGGATCATTGACATCAGTGGATCATCACCTTGTAGCGGATTGGACGCAACCTAAGTCTGGCCACCCCCCTGGCACAGTGGGTTTGGGTGAGCTCAGTGGAAAGGCCATGACCCTCCTCCCCCTCTGTGTGCGAGGAGGATACAGGGACGGGGGGGGTTGTGAAGTGAGGTGTGGGCAGGGCAGGCAGGGTTTTTGGGTGGGGAATTTAATTGCAGTTTGTTTGTACATTGCTTATCTGTTGTAAAGCCACCCTGAGCCTTCGGGGGAGAGGACGGGGTAGAAATTTAAAAGAAAACCATGGCCCCCCCGGCAGCGGTTAATAAGCGAGAGGCTACCAGGGGAGGAGCAGCCGCCAAAGGGTTAATGCGACGGGAGATGGGGATGAAACCCAGGCTGGCGGCGAGGGAGCCGGTTCCCATTGGACGGGAAGCTTCCCCCTGCGGCACCCAGCATCCACCTTATCTTGACATCGCGTCAGCGTCCGAACCAGTAAAACCAGCTTTAAAGCAAACCATGCGGACCTTCCCCCTCCCCTTCTCCGCCATGCTGGAAACGAGAGAGATCAGCACGACGGTGCGTCCTGCTCTCCGCAGACCCTCATGGGCTAGATTCTCCTCCTGCTGGTTTTAAACAGACCACCAGGGGGCGGTCCGTGGGCGGCGAGCGGCGCACCACTGCGGGGGGGTCGATGCTGGTTTAAGAGTTTTACCTATTTTATTTATTTATATATTCATTTTATTTAAAATTTATATCCCGCCCCTCCTGCCCTCAGGGCAGCCCGGGACGGCGAACAACATTCGATAAAATTAAAAACAATATTAATTTTTAAAAAACAATTTAAAAATACAGTATGTGGGGAACCCCCACCCCTCGCCAAAAGCCTGACGGAACAGCCAGGTCTTACATACCTATAAAGCCCTAAATGACCTGCATCCTCCCCACCCACCCCTCTCTGAAAGACCGTCTCCTCCTCTATGTCCCATTGCGGCCCCCTGAGGTCAGTGCCCTCTTTGGCCACCCACTCATCAAATTCATCCAAGAAGGGGGCACAGAGTGAGGTGTTCTTGGTGGCTGCTCCACACTTATGGGAACCCCCTGCCCCATGGGATTTGCCAAAACCCCAGTCCAAGCATTTTTCGAAGGTGATGTAAGACCTTTATATTTGGCCATACACTTGGCAGATGGGGATAGGGATTGGGGAGGCTAGGGGTTGGGTGGGGTGGGGATTTTAAAACATTTTTATGCGGGAATATTCTATTTGAGATATTTTAATATACGGTGTAACCCAGCCTGAGGCTGATTGGACAGCCTCAGGGAAAGCTCAGGACATTGATTTAAATTAATCAGTGTATAGCCCAGAGCTGGCAGGCTATCTCCATCCTCTCCAGAGATGCAGGGATCATTAGGACGATCCATGCTCCAGGGCCTAATTCTTGTCTTTCTTGTTCTCTGGGAAATACATTCAGTGGAATCTACATAAGTTGTCTGATGTAGGCAGCAGACAGGACCTCTGACTCAAACCAAGGCTGTGGGAACCCTACACTGACCACTGCCCTCCTAGAGAGCTGTTCAACCCCTCGGCTACACAAAAATAGTGCCCTGCCCCATAGCTGGCTCTTGATTAGCCAGGCAGCCTGGGTCCCCTCCGCTTTCTCTAGAACCCCTGCTTTAGGATTCACCATTCTTGCCAGATGTTTCTCCAACATCTTTAAAAGTAGGGCTTAGCACAGGGTCAAGTATTTGCATTTGTATCTGTGTTTTAGTATTTGTGTTCAGTTGTATTTGTGTCTTCGCCTACGTTAGCTGGCTTTTCCCCATTGCCACCAGTGTGGAAGACACAGCGAAAATGGGGCTCCGCATATGGGTCATTTTGGTGCAGAAATGTGGAAAGGCTCAGCCACTTTGACAGGCCTATAAGGAAAGAAAAATTGGTTAAAACTGCTGCTAAGTCTGCTACCAATTTTTAAAAGGGGAGACTGGTGGAGAATATGGCTGGCTTGGTGGAGAGGTTGTTAGGAACAGGACATGGATCTGACTTAGAGGGGGTTGCTGGCTTAGGGAAACAGTCACTGGTTTGGGGTATGGGTTCAGGAGAGGTTACTAACTTGGTGTCATGGCTGGGCCTTGGGGCTTGGGTGAGGTGGTCCCTGCCTCCTGCACTATTGGCAGCTTGCTGCAAGGAGCAACTCTCTTCCTCCTGTTGGTATTCTCCCACTCTCCCACTCTCTGTCCCCTATGCAAACCTGGTGGCGGGCGTGGGCCCACCTGCCACAGCCTGATTGGCTCTGTGCAGTATTTAAGGCTGCTGAGGACTGTGGTAGGTGTGGAGTTTCTTGTCATCCCTCCTTGCTCAGCCCTGTTCTCTTGTTTCTCCTCTTTGCCTTGTGCTTTGTGTTAACATGCTTGTTTGTGTTAGAGCTCTGTGTGGGTGAGTCTTCTTTGTGCTGTTCACCCCTTTGTGTTCCTTGTGTATGTGGCACCCTCCCTTGCTGTTGTGTGTAACTCTTGCTCCCTTTGTGGGCCTGCACGGTTTGTCTCTTGCTTGCACTGTCATGTTTCCATGTTACATTGTCCCCCTCATGTCCTGAGTCCCTCACATTGACCTATCCTCCTATCACCTGTGCTTGTTGTGTCCTGTGTTTCTTCCTTGTTCCACCTTATAACCCTATTGCTCCCCCAGCTTGGGCCTCCTTGTCCCCTGTTGCTCCCCCAGCCTTGATTCCCCTAGTGCTCCCTGTCTCTGGTTCCCCATTGCTCCCCCAGTTCTCTAGTGTACCCCTCATTCCCTGTTCCCCCAGCCTTGATTCCCCTAGTGCTCTGTCTCTGTTTCCCCATTGCTCCCCCAGTACCCTATTGTTCCCCTAGTTCCCTGTTGCTCCCCCAGCCTTGATTCCCTTAGTGCTCCCTGTTGCTCCCGCTTGCCTCTGGTCCCTCGCTCCCTGCCTCTGGTTTCCCATCCTTTGACCTGAATGAGCCGTCTGCTTTAGACCAGCTTGGCTGGTACTTATGCTGAGCGCTCTGTCTCCCTGGTATCGGAGAGCGGCTGAGAGGTTCCCTTTGTTACTTTCCTTGTCTCCTCCTTCCTTTCCCCTGCCTACCTCTCCTCCGGTTCCTGGAGCCTGACAGCCCGTCCTCCCCTTCCTAACGCTCTGGTTGCCGGAGCGTGACACTTGGGGAGGGAGAAGAGAACATGTGGCTGGCTCAGGGGTGTCACTTGTTGTGGGGGTTGGTGGCGTGGATCTCCCTGGCTTGGATTGGGCTGGCTGCAGTGCTGGATACGACGGTTCTGAGACAGCAAGAGGGGTGGGATGGGGGCTCCCCAGGCAGGCAGCTAAGCTGAGTGTCTGAGAGCAGCCTTGCTCCAAGCTGGATCTGTGCTGCTGTTTTGGGGGCCCAGTTTGAGACCTTGGATACCACATTTTCCAGGAATTTTGGGGTTTAATCAGAACCCAGATACACAGCCCTGATATCTGTGTTTTGACTGGAACCCCCCAAAAAGTCTTTTTTTTGGGGGGGGGGTGCATTTATTTGTGTTTTATTGCAACTTGAATGCACAGCACTTTTAAAAAGCCACCGGGAAGGAGATTCCACCCCCCTCCCTGGGCCACTTCCTCCGTGGCCCAACTGCTTTTACCCCCTGCCTGCGGGACCGCCTCACTCCTCGGATCCCGGATCGCCCACTGCGTTTGGCTGGGAGCGTCCTCCTTGAGGTGCCCCGTGTTTCTCGGACGGGGATGATGGAGAGGGCGTTCTCTGTGACCGCGCCTACCCTCCCAGTGGAGGTTCCCTTGTCCCCCGATCTTCCCTCTTTCCAAAAAACTGTAAGACCAGGCTGGTTTCCCAGGCATTTGGCGAGGGAGAAGGGTAGTGGGTGGGTGGGGTTTTCCTGGGGATTCTATGGTTTATATATTGCTGTTGGATTTATTTTTATGTTTTGATGTGCTTTTAGCTTTGTCAGCTGCTGAGGCCAGGATGGGGCGGGGTAATAAGCATTATTACAAATTAAAAAATTTAGCATGTTCTTCAGATCACCTAAATCTGAAAATTGTAATCCCATCGTCTCTTGTACCATGCGGAGTGGCCACGGGGAGCCATCGTTCTCCATGTCCTTAATGACCATCTGCTTAAACATTAGAAGATTCTTATCATTTCTCTCTTAGGGCACATTCCCACATTCAGCAGACCAGCGCTTTTTTCTTTAACCGTCCTTGCGTTTGTTTTTTAAGCGCATCGGCAAGCAGCCAAAACCTACCTTTACAAGAGCGGGTTTGCAATGACCCGCACAAATCCTCTTGTCGGAATGTCGGGGCTAGTCCGTATCATGTCCATTTCCCTGGCTCTCGGCTCCGCTCCTCCCCCCTCTCTGGGAGCCGGGGAAGTGGGGCGCCGCGTAACTGGCATGACACTGACCCGCTTCCCCAGCTCTTGGCTCCGCTGCTGCTCCTCTTCCTCTCCCCCCCACTTGAGTACATTAAAATGCTGCTTTTCCTAAATGCAGTCAATTTCAACATGCGCTTAAATAAACCCAGTGTGAATAACGCATGGGTTTATTGAAGCGCATTTTGTCATCTTTCCTCAAGGCTGACCATGCTCAGGTCCCGTACCCTTCCCTCCTGGTTCTGCAACTGATTTCCTTTGCCCCTTTGAATGGGTCTCTTTATTTACTTAGTTTTTCACCATTGTTCTCTGGGTAGGTGAAACGCAGCGCCCCTCCCAACAGGTTTCCTAATCCAATCGGGCATCTGGCCTGGCTCCTTGCGTTGAAAACACCATGGGGTGTGTTTACACACACGTTTCTCCTAGACGTTTGCCGTTACAGCCTGAACTTCCTGTGTGTCTAAATCACTCACCCAGATCTTAAACATCTGGCTCTTTGAACTTCTGCGTAGAACGTCTCCCAGAACCTTTGTGTGTAAAAAGTTCTCCTGGTAAACTGCTTTGCTCCAGGCAGCTGTGGTCACTTGGTTTCCCTGGCAGCGCCTCACGGCTACAGCTGCGGCTACTTTAGGCTAGGCAGTGTGTGTGTGAAGAATGCCAGATCAATCGTCTCGCAGTCACGGAACCCCTGGGTCCTAAGTACAGGGGAGATAATGGTTATTGCGGGTATGGCCTTATGTATTTTTTGTGTAATTCATTTAGGAGAGAACGACATCCCAGCAAGAAAAGGGGTTAACTTGATAATTAAGATGAAAAGGGATCTTGCACATATAAGAAATTTGTTTAATCAAGCACAGTTAGTTTGGACCAATTTAGTTCCTAGGCAAAAATGGGGTAAGGCTATTAATCCGGCCAAAGTTGATAAAACACGACGTAATGTCAATAGAGAGATAGCTAAGTGGATAGCGAGCATAGGAGGAATTACTCTCCGACATGTTGAAATTGTTTA
>QEPC01015423.1:2874982-2885544 GCA_003113815.1 Sphenodon punctatus
CTGGCACGGGAAGGCACATCCCGGCCAGCGCCGAGTTTATAAGAATCAGTTAGCTAATCATACTGGACCCATATTGCTCGTGCAATCACCCACCGTCTTTGAATTTGTCGAATAAAGAGTGCGGCCTGATTTAATCCAGCACTTGGTCTCTGTGTCTTATTGGGGGGTGCGGCGACAATGAATCCGGAACTTACTTGTAAACCCAGAAGATTGAAAGACCAGCACGTTAAGGTGTGTGTAAAAATGCCCAGTGTTGCACTAGGTTAGAGCCTCCTTGGACTTGGCTGTTAAAACCTACCCACCCCTGTTGCTAGGAGAATGTTTTCAAGTCAGCAATCCTGGGGGCTCTTACAAAGGAATATTTCACAAGGAGCAATGACAGCAAGTAGCAACACATCGAATAAAACAGGAACCTCAGGCCCAGGGGCCAAATGCGGCCCTCAGCATGTTTTTATGTGGCTCCCTTCCAGTTCCTGGATCTAGTTCCTACCGCCAACCACGGAAAAGCTGAGCTCAGGATAAAGGGGGCAGGAATGAGGGCGCACTCACAAAAATAAAGAGACAGACTCCTGGCACAAAGGGCGTAACTGTCATCCCGTACGGCCGTGCTTACTTGCGGGGGGGGGGGGCTGCGGGGCCTGCGGAACTCACCGCCCCCTGGCTGATCAAGCCGCCACACTTCCTGTGGCTGAAGCAGCGGCACCGGCGCTTGGGGGATCCCCGAGGCAGCGACCTCACATGACCCGCGATCGCCGCCTGTGCCATGGCGACACTCGGCACGGCTAGAGGCACGGCAGGGGGCGGAGCCTAGCCCATAAAAGGCCAGCGCGGTGAGGCACGTAGCGCTGGTAATCCGAGCGGAGAAACCGGCCCGTGAGCAAGCTAAGTTTAACCCGGGTGATATTTGTGTGTGTCCTAAGTGTGTGGAATAATTGGCAGTGATTGTGTCCCTTGTCACCCCTCCCTGTGTTTGTCTGGGTATTAGGGGGCTGTGGGTGTCTGCGGTGCAAGACCTGCCCCCCCCCAACTCCCCGGGCATCCTTCCTCACTCCCTGACGACCCCATCCCCCGTTCGCTATCCCGGTACCGTGCCCTGGTATCCCCCACCAGTCCAGCACTACCCTTACCAGTTCCTCCTCCCTGTGTGTGAGTGGGCATAGAGTGTGTGGAAGGTACAAGGCCACACTCTCCTTCCTATGATGATAGAGGCCTGATCTGGTTAAGGTCACAAGGCCACCCTTCTATCCTGAGGGGCATTGTTTCCCCCGTAGCTCCGAACAGAGCAAGGGTGTGGGCCCCCGTTCGGGTGCGTGAAAGCCTTGGGGGGGTCCCCCCTCTTCCCCTGAACCCCCTTCCCTCTCCTCCTGACAGAATGACCAGCCCAACTCCTTCTATTAGACTAAGGACGATGGAGGTGGCTAAGGAGATTGGGGAGCTAGGACTGGCAATGGATATGAAGGATTTGCAATCAAAACCTACGGAACTAGCCGCGGCAGTAGCAGGGAGTCAGGATGCAGCGGCTTTAGCACCTGGCCCGGTTGTTTCCCCTGCCATTCCACCAGGTGGGGCGGCTGCTCCTTGAGAGCCCAGGGGCCCCCGGATTGACTAGTTCTCCGGTGAGCGTAAGGCATTCCGAGGGTTCTTAGCCCTGTGCAAACTTAATTTTGCAATGCAACCGGCTACCTACACTACCAATACCTTAAAGGTCGCCTTCATTATTGGGAACTTGGGGGGGGGGGCGGGATTGCCCTTGACTGGGCTACTACCCTCCTGAAAAGCAATAGTCCCCTACTCTCTAATTAGTCAGACCTTTTAAAAGAATTCACCTTTCTTTTTGATCACCCGCATCGGCAAAGGGATGCCGCCGCCGCCATTACGTCACTTCGACAGTCCGAAGGGAGTTTACTGGAATATGTAACCCAGTTCCAACAACCGGCGCTGGAGCTACAATGGCCAATTGAAGTCCTTCGAGTTATGTTGCGGAAAGGGCTTAATGACGAGTTCGTTTACGAACCTCCCGGATACATGGGGGGGGAAATGGCAACGCTCGCATTACAAACAGACGACCAATTAACTGAGAGACGCAAAGAGAAGAAATTTGCTACCCCTATTCTAGGACCCCCTTGCCCTCCTGTGGCACCAATGAAGGGCAGCAAGCCTGAACCGCTGCAGCTAGGTGGGATTGGGATGGGGGGTGGGGGGGTAGGGCTACCCCCCTTGGTGTGAGAGAGGGGGTGAGTCCAAGGGGGGTGGTAAATGACTCTCCGGTGGCAGAGGAGGGTCGGGGTTGGGGGTAGGGGGGGCGGGCTCTGCCTCCCGGTGAGATGGGGGGGCATTGCCCGAATGATGGGGAGGGGGGACTCCCTGTGAGAGAGGGAGTCCCAGGGAGGGGGGGGGAGCAGGGAGGGAAATTTGGGGGAAGGAGGTGGGGGGAAGGGGGATCTCCCTCGCAGTCTGGGCCGGACAGCCGGGGAGGGAAGGCTGGAGGGGCAGTCGGGGTGGGGGAGGGGTAGGCACAGCTATTGGGGTCGTGACAGGCCAGGGGGGAGATGGTCTCAAGGGGAGGGGAGTGGGAGTGCTGAGGCGAGAGAGATGCTTAGTGCACATCCTGCTTACCCCTCTCCCAGCAGGAGAGCAGGTGGAACCTGGTCAGGGGGCCCACAACCTGGGTTTGGTGCTGTTAAATGCGAGGTCGGTGGCAAATAAGGCAACAACGGTCCAGGAGGTGGTCCGATCTTGCATGCATCACGGAAACCTGGCTGGACAATTAATCGGGGCCTATTTTGACTGATCTTGTTCCAGCCGGGTATTCCATGCAGCGCCAGCCGCGGTTGGAAGGACGAGGGGGCAGTGTGGCTATGATTTTTAAAGAGGGTTGGTCTGTGAGGAGGTATCCAGTGCGATCCATGGTAGGCAGTGAAGGTCTCCACCTTGTGTTTGATTTGGTGGGGGACAGTTTGGGAGTGCTGCTGGTATATGGTGCACCTACCAGTACGGCAGCCTCCCTGTATGGTCTGGCAGAGGCTGTATCAGAGGTGGTGTTGCGGTCCTCAAAGACAATAGTCTTGGGGGACATTCACACCGACGCAGTTCTCGGGGGAGCCGAACATGAGTTCATGGCAACCATGGGCCTGTCCCAGAGGGTCAACGGTCCGACACATCTTGGAGGACATACCTTGGGCCTCATGTTTTGCACTGACCTTGAGGCGGGTGCTCCGTTAATGGGGGAGATATCAGCTATGCCCTTGTCATAGACGGATCATTACCTCCTGCAGACCTCCCTTCTAGCACGTCTGCCCCCGGAAGGGTGTGGAACCTATTAGGATGGTCCACCCCCAGAGGCTGTTGGACTCAGTGCAGTTTCTAGGCGCTCTGGGGGAGTTACCCTCTGACCTTGACGACCGTCTCATCGATGACCTCATCAAGCTATCAAATACCTTGTTGACGGAGGCCATCGATCGAATGGCTCCCAGGCATCCGTTGCCCAGGCGGAGGTTCCGTAGACCTTCTTGGTTTTCCGAGGAGCTGTGGATGCTGAAGCAATAGGGACGACGGTTGGAGCGATGGTGGTGTCGTTCTCATGCTGAAGCCGACAGTTTGCAGCATAGAGCTAGTTTACAAGCCTATGCTGTGGCTATGTCGGCAGCAAAGAGGGAGTTCTTTGCTGCCCTCATAGCGTCCGCAAAATCCCGTCCGGCGGAGCTATTCCGGGTTGCACGGGGGCTGGTCAGTTCGGCCTCCCTCAACTCTGGGGTTGAATCATCATCGGCCCGCTGTGGCTTTGGTGGATGATCTCCGCCGTGAAAAGGACCGGGGTCGATCGACCCTATGGGTCCTGTTAGATCTTTCGGCAGCATTTGATACCGTTGACCATGAGATGTTGGTGACGCACCTGCGGAACAGTGGGGGGGTGGGCGGGATTGTTCTTGAATGGTTCCACTCATTCCTGACCGGGAGAACTCAGCGGGTGGTACTTGGTGACTATTTTTCATCTTACCGTGGGGTTCCACAGGGTTCTGTTTTGTCCTCTCTCCTGTTCAACGTGTCTATGCAGCCGCTCGGTGAGGTGATCAGAGGGTTTGGGGTGAGGTGTCATCCAACTGTATCTCTCATTTTTGACCGACCCAGGCCCAGCTGTCTTGGTGTTTGGCTGGTGTCCAGCAGCTGTGGGGGACTGGATGAGGGCTAATCGACTGTGGCTGAATCCTGACAAGACAGAGGTGATGTTAGTGGGTAAGTCGGTGGAGGTGACGACTCCTTCAGTTGATGGGATCTGTCCTCCACTGACTTCCCAGGTATGAAACCTGGGGGTGCTCCTCGATGCGCAGCTCCGCCTGGATCTCCAGGTGGAGGCTGTGGCGAGGAGCGCCTTCCGCCAGTTACATCTGGTGCGGCGGCTTTGGCCGCTGGTTTTGGTTCCTGACCTGGCCACGATCATCCATGCTTTTATTACCTCTCGGTTAGACTACTGTAATGCGCTCTACGTGGGGCTACCTATGGTGACGGCTCGGAGGCTGCAGCTGGTGCAGAATGCGTGCTCCGATCTCTGCACTGGCTGCCAATAGTCTTCCGGGCTCAATTCAGAGTGTTGGTTTTAACCTATAAAGCCTTACACAGCCTGGGCCCTGCCTCTTTGTGAGATCGCCTCACTCCCCCAGGTTCTGGACCGGCCCCTGCGGTCATCCTGGGGCGCCATGCTGGAGGTCCCCCGGGTTTCCATGTAGAATAGGGCGTTCACGTTGGCCGCACCGTGCCTTTGGAATTCCCTCCCGGTGGGGGCCCATCTGGCCCCGGACACCCCAGCCTTTCATAGGAACTGTAAGACCTGGCTGTTTTGTCAGGCGTTGGGAGAGGGGTACGGGTTGGTAGGGAGATTGGTGAGGGTGGAGGTGGGTTTGTTCCTCTTTTACTATTTTGGTTTTTGTGTGATGATGTTTTAATTTGTTTTATAATATTTTATATTTTGATTGATGTTGTTAGCCGCTCCGGGATGCCTGTGGCAGGAGGGGTCGGGTACAAAATGTTTGAAATAAATAATAAAATAAATAAATCTTGGACACGTTTGTAATTGCATACCTCGACATCATTTTTATTTATTCTTCCTCCACCCAACAACATGTGCAACAAGTTCAACAAGTATTACAACACCTACGAGCCCACAAGCTGTACTGCAAAACAGAGAAATGTGCTTTCCATCTCACCACCGTGGAATTCCTGGGCTTCATCATTAGCTGAGCGGGGATTAAGATGGATCCTCAAAAGATGGACGCTATTCAACGATGGCCGGCACCCAACGTGGTGAAACCACAACAAAGGTAAAAACCTACTACCTACTACCAGCAGTATATCCCCAACTATGCCGAAATTACCACCCTGCTAACTCGGTTGCTGAAAAAAGGTCAACTGTATCTTTGGGGACCAGAGCAACAGCATAGCTTTGGCTACTTGAAGAAGGCCTTCACCTCACCCCCGATCCTTCAGCACCTCGACTTTCCGAAGCCCTTCCAAGTAGAAGCGGATGCGTCCAGCAGGGCCCTCGGGACCATGCTGCTACAAGAAGGGGAAGACAAGGCAGGCCTGTTACCCTGTGAGCACTATTCCAGGCAACTAACCCCCACAGATTAATATCATACACTACCTGATTGCGAACGACTCGCAATTAAAGCCGCCTTCCAAACGTGGCGGCATTACTTAGAAGCAGCATGTCACCCGATAACTGTTGTAACTGATCACAAAAATCTCATCTTTCTCCAAACTGCACCCATAACCAATGCCAGACGTGCCTGATGGGCTTTTTTCTTTGCATGATTCTCCTTTACCATCCATTATAGACCAGGAAAACTCAACGTACTAGCCAACGCCCTATTGTGCTATCACGAGGGGCGAGAAATGGATATCAAAGGGCACGGACCCATATTAGATCAATGAGTATTTGCAGCTACTTACGTATGAGATAAAGGCTGCCACGGCAAATGAGCTAAACCTCACTGATGAGCCTCTCTATAGGGAAGAAGACGGACTAATAAAACGACAAGATCTTGTTGTCGTACCTCGGTCCTGTCAAGGCCCTATCCTATGGGCGCATCATGAGGCCCCACTCACCGGCCATTCAGGTGAAGAGCAAACCCACCAATTGATTCAGAGATCCTTTCGGTGGCCTACTCTGGAGCAGGACGTACAATGCTACGTCAAGGGGTGTGCCACCTGTGCATGCACCAACGTTCCCCGAAACAAGCCCAGGGGCCTCCTGCAACTCACCACACTACCGCAGTGACCGTGGCAGTGCATAGGTCTCAATTTTGTTGTTGAACTTCCTCCTTCCCGAGGATATACCACCGTGTTTGTAATCGTAGATCATTTCACTAAGAAGGCTCACTTTGTAGCATGCAAAGGGTTACCCTCTGCTCACAGAACAGCCCTGCTCTTCCTTCGACATGTGGTCAAATTGCATGGCTGGCCCTAGGAGATAATCAGCGACTGTGGATCCCAATTCATATCCCACTTTTGAAAGGCCCTTTTCCAGTCCCTACACGTTACACTGAAACCCACCACCGCCTATCATCCCCAAGCTAATGGGCAAGTCAAGCGGGTAAACCAAAACTTTGAGCAATACCTTCGATGCTACATCAACCAGCTACAGGTCGACTGGTATATACGGCTACCCCTAGCGGAATTTACCTACAATAATGCTCCTCACGCATCTCTTGGCAACTCTGAATTCTATGTAACCTCCGGGTTTCACCCCCAAATGGGAATCCCGGATCTGCCCTCAATACACGTCCCAGCAGCAGGCGTGTTAGCCCGTCATATCCAAGAGACTCAGGCCATAGCTAAAACGAGCCTTAAACATGCCAGGCAACGATCCAAGACACAGACTGATAAACACTGCCGAGCGGCCAGGCGACCTCGTGTGGGTAGGCCGTTGACACTACTCATCCACACGCCCATCAGCAAAGCTGGACCACAAATATATGGGCCCAGCCCCTAGCCAATCACCCGACAGGTAAACAACGTCACATACACCGTTCAACTCCCCCATGTGTACATCCATTCCACCTTTCATGTCTCCCTCCTGAAAAAGGCAGAGGGTCGGAACGCCACCGACCCACCAGAGCTGCCTGAGCCCATTCTTCGCACGACCCTCGGGCCCGAATACGAAGTCCGGGCCATTCTTGACTCTAAATTCCATTATGGTTGCCTGTATTACCTCATGGACTGGGCTGGCTATGGCCCTGACGACCGATCATGGAAACCGGCTGCTAATCTCTTAACCCCTCGGTTCTTGCGCTCCTTCCACCGCCAACACCCCAAGAAGCCGGGACCTCGCTGGTTCCTAGTCCGGGGGGCTGGAGGGGGGTACTGTCATCCCGTACGGCCGTGCTTACTTGCGGGAGGGGGCCTGCGGGGCTGTGGAACTTGCTGGGGGGCCACCCCCCCGGCTGATCAAGCCGCCACACCTCCTGTGGCTGAAGCAGCGTCACCAGCGCTTGGGGGATCCCCGAGGCAGCGGATTGCTAAGGCAGCCCGCTGCCGCACTGACAGCGCGGAGCCCCAGCCGCCGGCCTCACATGACCCGCGATCGCCGCCTGTGCCGTGGCGACACTCCGCACGGCTACAGGCACGTCAGGGGGCGGAGCCTAGCAGATAAAAGGCCAGCGCTGTGAGGCACACGGCGCTGGTAATCCGAGCGGAGAAACCGGCCCGTGAGCAAGCTAAGTTTAACCCGGGTGATATTTGTGTGTGTCCTAAGTGTGTGGAATAATTGGCAGTGATTGTGTCCCTTGTCCCCCCTCCCTGTGTTTGTCTGGGTATTAGGGGGCTGTGGGTGTCTGTGGTGCAAGACCTGCCCCCCCCCTCCCGGGGCGTCCTTCCTCACTCCCTGGTGAGCGAAAAAAAAACATCCCCCGTTCGCTATCCTGGTACCGTGCCCTGCTATCCCCCACCAGTCCAGCACTACCCTTACCAGTTCCTCCTTCCTGTGTGTGAGTGGGCATAGAGTGTGTGGAGGGTACAAGGCCACGCTCTCTTGATGATAGAGGCCTGATCTGGTTACGGTCACAAGGCCACCCTTCTATCCTGACGGGCAGTGTTTTTCCCCCGTAGCTCCGAACAGAGCAAGGGTGTGAGCCCCGTTCGGGTGCGTGAAAGGTCTCCCCTTTTCCTCTTCCCTTGAACCCCTTTCCCTCTCCCACTGACAGTAACTAACTACCCGACGTGCAGCAGGTGCAGTTGTACTAGGGGGTCCCACTGCGGCAGAATCTGTGTGCATCTCGGGGGAGGGGGGCAGGACAAGCTGCTTGTCTAGGGTTGCCTCCTCTGTATATTTTTCCAGGCCACTTATGAAACATCCATGTTGCAGGCCCAAAATATACATAGCTGACAATCCTATGCTTGTCCCATTCCATCTTCTGCACCCGGGGCCCATTCCACTCTAGCTACGCCCCTGTGGGGCACAGATCCGTGATCGGTCCCCACTTTTCTTGAGCAGACCCCATAACCAGTCACACACACACACACAACTTCTACACGGCCCTCGGAACTTGTGCTAATTTTCACAGTGGCCTAAGGTTGCCCGCCCCTGGAGTACAAAGCGGTCGAGAGAGTACTGTCGCAGGAGTTTCATAAATGCATTTCATCCAGTGGCAAACCAGCCCATCTGGTTTGGGGTCCTCTGCTCCGCCCCTCCTGCAGAATCACGTTGCCCTCCTGGATCCCTTCCCGGAGTGGGTCAGTCTGTAGGAACAATGGGGGGGTGTGTGTCTTCATACAGACAGCTGCCCCGTCAACCTCCCCCGGGTGGGCCGTGGGTTTAAAGGTGGCCCACCAGATGTGCAGGCGGAGCAGAGGCAAGGCAGGCTGTCACTGCTCCACCGGCAGTGTGGGCAGCCCAAATGTGGAGCACTGGCTGGAGGCGGGGGTGCTGTCCGTCTGCTCGCTGGCCAGGGGGTTGCCCTGGCACCGCCACAGTGTTTTGGGGGTGATCTGCCTGCAACTCTATGGTGTGGGGAAGGGGCACAGCGCCGGTGGACCGTGGACCATGGCAGCGGCTGGGTCCATCTCCAAAAGGCTGTAAGTGGGCAAACCTCCTCGGACTTTTCCCGGTGTTGAGCAGCCCCATATCTACCCGACCTGCAGGAGTTCCTCTCAGGACACCAAGAATTTCTCTCCTTTGCAGGGTGGTTAGTGGAGACTGGGCCCCTGCCCTCAGCCATCCACACCCCCAGTCTACATTCTCTGTCCTGTGGGAGACTCTATGTGTAGGACGGAACCTTGTTCGAGACTGTGGGGGATGAGAAACCCGTCACTTAACCCTGACTTAGTTTGCTTCTGCCTTAATCCAGGCAGCCCCCACCCCCATGGGGTGCTAGATTAACCCTTCACTGACCACTCTTCTCAGCCTAAGAGAGCCCCTCCTCCCCCCCAGATATCGGGATATGGGGGTGCCTGCCAGAGGGGAGCAGAATAGCCTCCTGGATCTGACCCTAGTGGCTCAGAGAGTTCCGGCAATAGGCACGGGAGATCGTCGAAGCAGGGGTTGGGGAATCTTTTCCCTCCCCAGGGGCCAGTTTGAAAATGAGGATAAGCTCCAGGGGCCGCAGGGAAGTTGGGTTTCCCGCGTTTCCTCTCGGGTGGAGGCGTGAGCTGAGTCACGTCTTCACTACGGTAATCCATGAATGGGATCGCGATCGTCATAAAACACCACTCCGATGTGGTACAAAACTTTATTGGAACGGCCCACCTGGGTTTTCTGTTCTCGGCAGGATTATATTACAGACACAGCATTATACAGATAGTCCCCAGATAGAGAGATCTTACGTGTCCTGTGACTGGCCAAATCCTGGAAGCACGCAGGCTGATTCAGGGGAAAGAGAGGGCCCTTTGGTGCTGGAGAGTAGAGCTGTTGGCGAGCGAAGAGAAGTTGTGATCCGTGTGTGCAAGGTCTGGAAGGAAATGAAACCACGTGATTGTCCCACACCCCAAAGAAAGACACTGACACCAATTAGTTGGGTTAAAATAGGCCGCACCAATTTATTAAAACTTATTCTGTTAAGGAGGGGGCTATGCCCCTTCTAGTCCTGCGAGCCTTAACTATTAACTCACTTAATAATACTAATCATAAACTTGAGCGGTCTGAAGTTCTTCAGTACCGCCATAACGCTAACTATAGCTGCTGCAAACGTCACCCCTGTCCGGCCGCCCCCTAGCCGGATCAGGAGGCCCTTGCCAATTGTGACCCTAAGAAGGAATCGATGGGGATGCTCCCCCGTGCCTTGGACTGCCTCTGCCCTAAGGCCCCGGGGTTGTCCCCCTCGTCCTCGCTCTGAAGTGATGCTGGCTGGCTGGCTCTAGCCTTCACTCAGAGCCCACCTCTTAAGGAGATGACTTGGCAGCAGACTATCCCTATTTCTAAACTAACTACCTCACAGGACCCCTGCCACAAAAGACTGCCAGCTTCTGCTTGGCTAGTCTTGCCCCCTCCCAAACTTCTTAAGTAGCCTGTCTAACTGTTCTTGTACGGCCTTAAGATAGATTTCGAGCCCTTCGTCGGACAGGTGCACACC
>QEPC01015423.1:2901024-2926387 GCA_003113815.1 Sphenodon punctatus
GAGGGGTTGGATGAAGAGAGCAGAGCGGAGATTTCCTCGGGAGAGGCAGGAGGGAAGGACGTGAGGGGTGAAGGGCGGGGGGTGGCGGCGGGTGGGAGGCAATGTCCCGACAGATCTTGTCAATCTTTGAGGTGAAGAATGACACAAGATCCTGAGCAGCAAGGGAAGAGGGTGGAGGAGGGCGGGGGGGGTTAAGAAGGGAGTCGACAGTAGAGAAGAGGCGGCGAGGGCTGCGAGAGAAAGATTCGATCCTGTTGTGTAGCCGGGGAGACAGCCGAGGAGAGGGAGAATTTGTAGTGGAGGAAGTCAGGGAGGAAGCTGTTGCTGCCGCTTCTCCTGCAAGTTGAAGCAGGGTGGGTGCCTCTCCCCTCCCGGATCCAGCTGCCACTGCTGGTAAACTCCGAGGCTGGAGGGAGCGGGGCTCCCAACCTCTCCGTGCCCGAGAAGCAGGCTGTGCATGTGCGTGTTGTGCACGTGGGGGTTGTGCGTAACATGCGCGTGGGTTGCATGTGAGGGGCACAATCCGTGCACAGGTTACACAAGGGGCGCACACGCAGGGGTTTGCCTAGGGCGACGAAAGTCTTTGCACCAGTCCTGGTAGGGAGGCTGGAGCTGCTCCATGGGGCATTAAATCTCGGGTTGCCACCTAGACCCATTTTTTATGAAAAATACATGTTGTTGCAGGACCTGCATTGGTGCCAATGCAGGCCCTGCAATGTGTATTTTTCATAAGGGTTCCTTAGAAATCGGTATAGGTGGCAACCCTAATTACACTCAATGTTAACCCTCCATTTCCCAGTGGCACGCTGTGGTAAGCTTGGGCTCATATCCCAATTATGGGCTGCCCCTAAAGGGTTGGGGTTCTCCAGGGTGGGTGAGGGCAGAGCTTATCCACGAAGGCCCAGCTCCTAGTGCCCCCTCCTGAGCGACAGAATCCCTGCCAGAAAGGAGGTTTTCAGAGTGGGTGGGGGTTGGGGACAGAAGTCTACCCCCACCCACTCTGAAAATTTCTTTTAGTGGGTTCCTTTGCAAGCGGCCTGAGCATAGCTCAGAAATGTTCAGAGTGGGTGGTATCCGAGTGCTGGCCCCAAAAGGCCCCCTGGGGTCCGAGCTCAGCTAAGCTAACTTATGCTGTGGTAGCTATGTCCTTATCATATTTCTGTCAAGCTTAATCCATCCCTGAGTAAGACCTGACAAAGTAAGGGCAGGAACAGCGGCCTCGCCAAGCAGCTCACTCCACCAGCCTCTCTGAATAATCTCTTTCCCCCCCAATGCTTCTGGAGTCAAAGGGTGGGACATTGGGGGGCAGGTTTGAACCTTATTTATTTATTAAAGGCAGCCTTTGATTCAGTCGATAGAACTTGCTTGTGGGAAATGCTGAGTAACAACTCAATTGATCGAAGATTGCTCTTCCCTATGGAGGCTTTAGATTCCAATAATGTTTTGAGGGGTTAAAATAAACAATATTGGACAGTTAACGAAAGAAATTCCTTCCCGCATAGGAGTGAGGCAGGGATGTATACTGGCTCCAAGTTCGTTTCACTTTTTCCTAAATGATCTAATCCCATGTGTCTCGGGTAGGGAATTTCATCCCCTAAGCCTGGCAGATCACCCAGTTGACGCACTGCTATATGCAGACACGGTATTGCGATTTCAATCAAAAGTAGGGATGAATAAACAGCTAAGAGTTAATGCATTATTGCTCTATTAATAAATTCCATCTTAATTATGCCAAAACCAAAATAATGATTTTTGGAAATTTATTTATTTATTTAATTTATTTAATAAATGTATATCCCGCCCCTCCTGCCATGCAGCCCGGGGCGGCTTACAACAATAAAATACAATAAAAACAATTTTAAAACACTCAATACAAAAAGTATTTAAAAAACAGGGCTAGCAATATATAGATTAGGTGGGGGAGATAAAACCCCTTCAGCCCACCCTCCTACTCTCCCCAAAGGCCTGGGCAAACAGCCAGGTTTTACAACATCGCCGGAATGTCAACAGGCTGACATGCCGGAATGAAAGGAAGAAATATCTTTGGAAGGCAGGAACGGAAATCATTGAGCAAGTTAATAAATAGTACAAATATTGGGGTATTATTTTCAGTAAATCAGGCAGTTGGGAGATGCAGGCTAAATCAGCATTAAATTGTGCAGCTGGCACCGGAACTGCTATCTTGAGCTATTTCAGTAAAAAAAGGAACGAAAAGAGAGATTATGACCTTTTAAGGCATTTAATGCTAAGGTTGCTCCTCAATTGTTTATACGGTGCGGCAATTTGGGCAGTCTGATGCCCTTATAACCTAGACAGGGTGCAGTCTTTATTTTTAAGAAAATTACTCCAACTACCAAGAGGCATAGGGTGAAAACAGACATGACGCTAACCACCCTTTAACCACCCTTGGTGGTTATTTATGCATGTTGCAGGGTTGTATTGGTGCCCTATGCAGCCCTGAAACATGCATAAATGACCACCAAGGGTGGTTAGCGTTAGCGTCATGTCTGTTTTCACCTATAGTTTCAGCAGCTATAAGGCTGGAGCTCGGCCAGTTAAGATGGAAAATGCGAGTCTTGGAGTACGCCTTGTTTCTGTGGTTGCGCATTGCACTGCCCCCTCAGACAGGTCTATTTTCCTTGTTTGTTTAAATCCTCATGGTCTGGCACCATGAATAAGTGGCTTGTCAAGTTAGGATTTTCAGGGTAAAGCACTTGGGCTGGCCAAAACAAGCGAATAGATAACATTGTCAATCAAGAGGATATCGTGGTAATTAAGGTTTCACCTTCGTTGGGAAGGTATTATGACCTTCCTACGATTTGGTATCCGGCAAGATATTGGCAGGATAATCTACCATCAGGACAGGCTAAGAAATTTTTGTTGGCCCGTCTAAATGCCCTTCCCATGAAGGTTATGGAAGGACGCTGTGCCACGGTACCTTTTAAAGATCGGCTCAGTCTGTCCATTTGCTTATGAGCCATGTGCTACTGGAGTGCCAACTATATTATAAGATCAGAACTCAACAGCTAGACCCGATCTTAGTCAGATATTTGGGCGGAGCAAACTCAGAATTGGTTAAAATTTTATTAAATGATAAATCATCTGAAATTACTCAGGCAGTTGCTAAATTCTTATTAAAGGCCTTTGTAATCAGGGAACGCTTTCTAAATTATAAGTTATTTAGTCCTTAGTTTTTTATTGATTGTTAAAAATTAGATTTTTCTGTGTAAACTTGGCTAGTGTGATATGGATATATTTAGTCAGGTTATTACTTAAACTATATAGATAGAGATAGAGATAGAGATAGAGATAGAGATAGAGATAGAGATAGAGATGATATAGATTGATGTGTAGAAACAGAATTTAAATCTGTTTTTTGTTTTTTAAGTTTTGTTTATTGCTGTTTGGCAACTGTTGGGCCATGGCTGAATTGGCTACACCCGGTTTATAATAATAAACTAATATTACTAATGCTAGCCTATGGACAAGGGTAGCAGATAGAATTCGCAAGAGGATGCTCCCATCCAACCATAGAGGGTCCGCAATGGGACATGGTAGGACAGGTGGTATCTCAGACGTATGGGACGTGGACCCTAGTAAATCCTTTTTCACTTTGTTAAATTAAACACTACCCTAAGCCACACACACCTGAAGCATCAGGGGGTAGGACACACCTAGGGGAAGTGGCAGTCCCCCCCCACCCACACCCCAACACCCTTTTTCAGGAATAAAAGAGCACCCCCTGGGGGGGGAAAGGGGCACCAACTGCAATGAAAGAAGCCAGACCATCCCAAGGCACCTCTGCATCAGTGATGCCAGTTCTAGGAATAAACAAACCAGATTATTCACCCACTCCTGGATACACCCACTCCCAATCACTGGGCGATAGCTCCCTCCTGCTGTCAAATGCAGATCTCCCATCATTTCGAGCTGTCAAAGCAATCTCCGCCCCTAGCATATAAGTTCCGCCCCAGCAAATGAGCTCCACCGCGCCCCCCACGAACACATTTACACAGCACACCCATCCCTATATTCCAAGTGCATAAAGAGGGACAGACTAGGGTGGCCAGGTATGCAAATTTTAGCAGACACATGAGAAATACAGGTTGCAGGGCTGCATTTGAGCCAATGTGCCCCTGTAGCCTGTATTTCTCATAAGTGTCCTCTGCAATTTGCATATCTGGCCACCCTAAGGCAGACGCTCTCCTGCTTCTCGTTCTGATTAGTTGCTTGTCCTTCCATCATATAAGGAGTTTCAGGATTTTAGACGCAACAGAGGCTGGGATCTCGGCTTTCCCATTCATGAGGATGAAATGTTAGTTTGTGTTGCACTTGCGGGGGAGAGGTTTGGCAAGTAGGACTATAGCAGGTAAGGTGGCAGCCTTTGCTTTTGTGAGTCGTTTAGAAGGTTTCCCACCCCCAGATAAGGGCTTCTTCGCAAGGCAAATGTTTGAGAGTTGGGCTAAGGATTCTGAACGACAAAGTGACCATAGGGCCCCCATTTCCATTCCCGAGTTGAAAGCCATTTGTGGCGCACTGTCGGGGATTTGTTTTAACCAGTACGAAAATTTGCTATTTTCGACGGTTTTCAAGGTTATGTTTTTCGGGGCCTTTCGGGTAAGCGAGGTAGTTGCAGAGGGGAGACATGACCGAACAGGGAGAGCTTTAACCTTACACGACATTTGGGTTCGCCCTCGGGTTTTACAGATAACCCTTCGGCGCTCTAAAACAGACCAAAAGGGTCGAGGGCATTTGGTGAGATTAAACCAGATTGGTTCGCAGGAAATCTTCCCAGTACAGGCCGTTAGAGCATACCTGGCTTCGCGACCTCAGGTCGTTGGTACATGGGAACGGAACCCCACTGACACAGCACCAGTTCATGGTAATTTTTAAAGAAGCAGTGAGCAGATCCCATTCATTCAGGATAGATGCTGCGACAACAGCAGCAGCCTCAGGGATGTCGGAGAGGGACATCAGAGAATTAGGCAGCTGGCGATCTCGTGCCTTCCGGGGATACATACAGCCTGCAAACTCCAACTAACACGTTGTTTTACATTTTCCTCCAGGGCCCAGGCACTATCGGGGAAACAAGATTGTCGGCCACAGTTTGGTCCGCCGGGCCGGAGAGGCAGTCAACCATACCCATTGGGGGACGCAACTAAGTTTGGCTGCAAGGGCAAAGAGCCTGGCATGGCCGTGGGGGGATGAAATGGGATCAACTGGTTCCGATGCTGTCCGGTATGCATCACCGAACATATCCAGGGATCATGATTGTGCACCTGGGGGGAAATGAATTGAGGACAACAACTAGTGTCAGTTTAATGGTTAAAATCAAGAGCATGCTCTTGATTTTAACCATTCGGGTGTTTTTCCCCACCCTTCGACCTTGGCCAAGGAGCTGTTCGAAGGGGAATGATAAGGTTGAGTTGGTGCTGGCACTGGAGGGCATATCCAGGCCAGACACCTTTAAAGAGTTAATTAAGTGCTACTGGAACCACAATTGCTTAGTAGCAATCTCACCAACGTTCTTGCTCTGTCTGATTTAAAGAGTGCGGCCATTTAAATTCCAACTCATGTCTCCGTGTCTCATTTCTGGGGGGGCACGGAAATAGACCGTTTCTGCTTGCTTTCGCTGGCCGGTAACGTGATTTACAGGGCCCGAGCAATGCCCAAGATCTGCTGGGCTTCTGAGCGTCACAGGCCATAAGCTTTCAGTAAACAACCGGACAGCTGGATTCCAGTCTGCTCTCTGTGTTCTTGGCAAATATTGCACGCTGATCTCAAATAAGAGTGAAACTTCAGCTGAGACTTCTGCTATTTCTGTCTGTTAGTGCTGAATAATGATTTCGGAAGAGCCACTTTAAGCAAGTTGTCCTTCCCAGAAGGATTACTGTTTTGTTTGAAATAAAATCAAATCATGTTCACCAGCTGCGTGGATCCTGGATCTGTCCCCTCTCCTTGTGTCCATGCCCTCATCTCTGCTCCCTTCCCTTGAGCTCAGACTTTCAGTGCTTGGGACTGGATCCAGGGGCCAGAGCCACAAACTGGAAAGGAGCCACATAAAAAACAGCTGTCTGGCCCACATTTGGCCCCCAAACTAGAGGGGAAGGGGCTGTGACTGCCACACCCTGGCGATAGATTCCTGCTATTCCAGGCTCCCATTCTTTCACTCTCGCAATACCCACCTGTCCGATGGGGGTGTTGTAGAGAATGCACATGCTATACTGACTGTCACCCATTGGAGATGCTCTGGAGGGACAGAAGAGCCTCAAGTGGGGGGTAGCTAAACTGGAATGAGCCCAGGGATGGAAGATGGACTGCCCCCTCCCTCTTGTCCACCCAAGCCTTCACACACTTACACATGTGCACACACACCTCCCAACATTTCAAGCACATAAAGGCTGTTTTTACACAATCCCAGTTAATCCGAATTATCTTTTAATCCAGATCCATTACACAGTCATTTTAAATCAGAAATAAGAATTCATCCTGATTTGTAGTGTGAACCGGTTAATCCAGATTAGGAGTCACAAGGAAGACTGTGAAATCCCATGCTGCAGCGCAACCAGGTTTCAGCGTCCTCTTACGCTCTGATTTCTGGGCGTACAGTGACAGCAACAGACACAGCAATCGCCTTGAAAAATGGATTGGCTTTTAAACTCGGCGTGCCAAGCAGAGACTGCTGAAAACAAATGTGGGATACCATAGCAATACAGACGGCTAGAGGGGAGACATATCTGTCTGCAGCACTCTATGATGCCTGGGACTCAGTCTGGATTAACTGTTCACACGATCACTAATTCAGACTGAGCTTAATCTGCATTAAAATAAATCCTCAAAAATGAGTTTTCCAGTAACAGGTTTCAATTTTGAATCCAGGGTCACTAAATTTGGACTAAAGTGTTCAGACGATCAACTTAATCCACATTAAGAGCTGCTTAATTCAGATTAATGCTCATGTAAAAACAGCCAAAGAGGGGGAGAGATTCTCCTGCTTCATATCCCCTTGAGTTTCTTGTCATTCCCTCCTCTCCCCATCGGTCTCTCAAGGGCTTTTCCTGGGGGGCCACAAGGAAAGAGGGTCCTGAGGCTTCAATCCTGTTTTTTTTTTGTCTCTTTCTCTCCTGAAAGAGGGACTTTGACCCCTGGAAGAGGGACAATGGGATTCAGCACCCAATGAGGGACTGTCCCTCCTTTATAGGGACTGTCAGTAGTAGTGGGAGGGATGGAGCTGCATCCTTATGGTCACAGGTTGCTTCCCTCAAATAAATCCCTTCTCATTGAATTCCCGCTTTTGCAAATTTCAGAGAGCACCGAGACACTAAATAAATACACACACCCCTCATTACCAAGGTTTAACAGCATTCCAGGCAGTCCTCTAGTTACTTATTGCTGGGGAAGAATCCCTTTCTGAAGAGCAGCTTGAAGCTGGCCACCTGTTCTAAGCTTACAAGAGGGACCGTGAGCTTTTTCCCTCAAAGGGGCCACTTTGATAATTAGTACAGAGCTCCGTGGGCCGGATAGGAGCTGTGGATGGGCAGGGCCGGCCTTAGAATTTGTGGGGCCCAGGGTGAAAAGAAAATGTGGGGGCTCCCATGGCCTAACCCTTTTTAGCCCCCCACCCCTTTAACAGTCAACAGCATGGTGTTTGCTTACAGCAATAAAGAAGTGTCCCAAGTTCTCACACACACACCCCACTTTGGCAGGGGGGATTCAGGGACAGATGATTTACTGAAAGTGGATGGGGGGGGCACTGAGCCCCACAGGAAGCAGGCACCCCAGGAACTGAGAGTTGTGGGCAGGGAGAGAGCCCCGCAGAAATAGCCCATTCCAGGGCCTCAGGAGTGCTGGACCCGAGGCTACCAGGGACTTGGATCTGGAGTCATGGATCCGGATTTCGCCCCACCGATATCCTCCAGGGCCCTGGAGTGGTACCAGCCTCAGAGGGCTTGACTGGGAGCTCTGGCAGGCTCCCTCGCTGTGGCAACATGCTCCCTGCTCCACAGCATGCATGGGCAAAATGGCCACCAGTGCCGTTTTGCGCCTGCACAACATGGCCGTTGCCCTTAACTGAAATGGTGGCAACGTCATTTGGGCAGCTGCCATTTTTTAAGGGCGATCCAGAGCAGGGAATATGCCGTCGAGGGGAGTCGAGTCCTCCGAGACCGGAAAGTGCCATTCTGGGCCTCTGGGGAAACAGGGATTGGGGGTGGGGGGGAGATCAGACCCACTTTCCCAGGAAGGGATCCAAATCCGTAATTCAATACAAATGGCTATCCCTACCAGGGCCTGGCCTCCCTGCGGCGCACCGGAGCCCTGGACAATGCTTAAGGCCGGCCCCGGGGCTCTCATGATAGGGGAAGGATTAAAGGGAGGTTCCCGATCTTAAGCCACATTCCAACAAACAGATGCTCCCAATGAAAACGAGACTCATTAAAATGAGCATTACTTCGGCAACATTCACACAGGGAGAGCTCTGCTTCAGAACAACCGAGGAGTAGGATGAGAACTCTGCCCCCCCCCTCCCCTTTGGTTTGTATTTTGAAGTAACAATTATGTGAAAACATTTATCATGAATGATTATTATTTCATTTATCTAGCACTAGCAATGTACCTGGTGCTGTACAATTGGCAGTTTATAGACAGGTTCCCACCCCCAGGGGCTTACAATCTAACATCAAAGTAACTCTGTTATATCGCTGAACTAGCGCTCAATTCCTAAGAAGCTTGCGAGGACATCACTTGATTTGTAGAAAGGATGCCTGGCTTGTCTAGGTACTATTGACATCCTCACATGACCCCTATTCCATGAGCTTTTTAGCACCATCTCACTGATAAATTGACATACTGCGTCAACCATAACAAAACCAATAACTAGGAATATGGCTGTTTTTACACAGGGGTGGGGGTGGGTGTGTTGCTGCGGCAGGTGAAGGTGGGTATGTGCCCATTTACATGGATACCCAGCCACCTACACCTACCGACACCCATCTTCACCCATGGAACATCCTCCGTTCTGTCCGAGGGCTCCGTGGGTGGAGGTGGGTTGGTCTGCAGCGGGTGTTTAGTGGGTGTGCGGTGGGAGCGCGCACGCACAAACACCCACCGCCTGTGGCGTTTACATGGGTGCACAACTGCCGCACACCCATCCCCCACCTACCAGCAGCTGTTTACACAGACTGCCACACACACACACACACACACACACATGAACACCAAGCAGCGGGGGGTGGGGGGCGTCCATGTAAAAACAGCCTAAATCTCTGATTGTCTGACCGTTTTCCTAGCTTCATTGTAAGGAAAAAAATTCAAAAAGGGAAAGAAAGTCCAACTATTTCAATTTATGGTTAACTCCCTTCCACCAGGGATCTTTCCCTTGCCATGCATCACTCATTTTTTCAATGAAACACGCGTTTGGGAAAGAAGAGACGACTAGTTTAAAAAGAAAACATCCTAAGAGAAGCTCAAATCTAGCGGACAACATCAATCCCTTCCGGTGGCGGCGCGTCTGGCCCCAGACCTTCCCTCCCTTCCGAAAAGTTGTAAGGCCTGGCTGTGATGGGAGTGTAATCATATGTTTTATAGTTTTATGCTTTTAATTGTTAACTTATATTGTTGTGAGCCGCCCAATTGCGGGGAAGTAGCGGGCGGTACCCCCAAGCACTCTCTCAGAAACTTGTTTTGCCAGGGTTTGAGATATTTGGTTGTGAAGGCCTCATAACCCCAGATCTGAGCCCCGTAGCACACCTTAGAGACCAATTTGGTCTCAATCTTTTAGGGCCGTTTTTTATTTGCTGCTCCCCACTGGACCTATAACATTTCAGGAAGGCAGAGGTGGCTGATAGAGTTGCCTGTTTCGCTGAGAGCAAGTGAGATGACCAGGAAGCATTGTAAGAAAAAACCACCCCCAGATACTTAAAGGAACGGACCTGTTCTAAATTATGCCCTGACAAATACCACTTTTCTTGTTTGAACTGTGTGGAAAAAATCATTATTTTGGTTTTATTATAATTAATTACCAGATCTTGGGACCGACACTCATTGCCAAAATCTTCCGAAAAGACAATTTAAGCCTAACCTGCTTGTGGATAATAATATGGTGTCGTCCGCATACGTCGGCATGGTTATGTGCAATCTCCAATCTTTGGGCTCGTATACTTCCTTTTATCCTGATGTTTAATGATTAAATTATTAACATATAAATTGAACCGGGTCAGGGCAAACAAGCATCCCTCCCTTGAGGTCAAAATCATGTCAGACAAAGCTCCTCTTGTATTAATTCTCACCTGAAGCATTGCATTCGTATATAGGGATTGTGTAATAATAATCAGTTTATTTGCGTACCCAAAGGACATTGCAATAAAATTTAAGATCCCGATAACAATCAGGGTTATGGAAAATATTTCCCAGAAAAATTAAAACCGCATTCGACCAAAAAACCCACAAAAATGTAAAACCAAACATAGTGTCACAATATTAAGAGATACATACAACAGGAGGTTGTCCCAGACTGAATTACTAACAAATAAAGTTAATGCCAAGTCGTGAGAGCTGGTTAAAGAAAAAGGGCAGATCAATTGGGTAATTAGTCCCCGTCGCCAAAATGGCGGCGACGGGGTGTTCCCCCCCCGTGTAAAGGCGAGACGCAGAGAAGGGGCCCTGGCAAAGAGGCTTGTTAGAAAGCCCTTCACCTGCTGTAGAGTTGCTGGGCAACCATCCTGAGAGCGAGGCAGCACACGCGCGTCTTGCTGGACCAGGAGGGCCGCCCCTGCTAAAAGGGGCGGAGCTCTGCAGAGCCGCGAGGAGCGGCATTCTCACCGAACGGCCGAAGAGTCAGCAGCAGAGTTATTTGCTGCTGAGTTCTGCGACCTGCGCGCGAGGCATGGGGCGCGTGGGGGAGAAGAAGGTGGCAGCGGCCAGGCATGGGCGGGACGGAGCAAAGTCCCCCACGCGGCTGAAGACTGTGATAGCGGTGAGACACACAGGTACACCCTGACTAGGACCACCATATTAGAGTGGCTTCAGGACTGTGAGGCCCTGTTGAGGGCCTGGAGTCACCCCACTGGAGTAGGGAGCCGACCGGGAGACAATGGGGCAACTGGGCCAACTGAGGAAGGTCCCGGTATTGGGGCCAACAGGCCCAGGGATGGCAGTGATGCGGAGGGGCCTGGTCCCGCGCCTGAGACAGGAGGGGACCCTGCACAAGAATTGAGAAGGGGAAAAAGAGTGGTGTCACCCACCCGATACAGGGACGAGGCCCTTCCTGGGTTTTACACCCAGGGGCAGCAGCCGCACCAGGGACCGGACGGGCAGCAAGAAGTCCCTAGACCATCCACCCAGAGGTGTCCACCCGGGGAGCATGAGACCCATGGGGGGGGGGGGAGATGGGATACACAGGGCCCTCCGAGGAGCCAGTAGATATCGGGCCCTTGATCCAGGCATTGTAGCCAGTGGGCCCGACCTTCCATATGTCAACCATGGCCCAACCCTGGGGTCTGGTTGATACGTATGGTGTTCCTGGCCTAGCCCAATTCCAGTAACGTTGCCCGTCCTGGCCCTCAACCGCACAATAGGGCTTGCGGACTTACCAGGGCACCCAGGGTGGTAGGCCCGTTGCCCCTGGTTTGTCTGTCATCACAGGATGACGGAGGGCCCCCCACCAGCAGAAGGAGAGTTGAGGCGACAGAACATCAGGAGGAAATGGGCAACGAGGACATTTGGAGGAGGATTCTGGCCATCGAGCAAGAGCTGCGCAGTGGCGACAGAGGAAGGCCAGCCGCGATGCCAGTCGGCATCCCAGAGTTACCGGGGCTGCATGTGGGCAGAGAACAAGGTGAGCAGGGCCCCCAGGGCGGCGGAAACATAAACGGGGTGTGTGTGTGTGGCCGAAGTGGTACCAAGGGCCAGCCCAGGCGTAGTGGGTTTCTCGACCAGCCAGGGCGAGGGGGTCTGGGATACCCTATCAGGACCAGGCTCGGGACATGGCTGTGGGTCCCATGGCAGCGGGGCTCGAGATGTCCCCCCTGAATACGGCACCACAGTTGATGTGTTGGAATGGGGCGTGGGTGTGGATGACACCGGCAGTAGCCCCACCGGGTGGGCCAACAGGGTACATACAGACGGGGGTTGCCCCCTCTGGGAGAATACAGAGACGGTGGGAGTGACACCGGCCCTCACGCCACCGACCGTCCCAGTGGGGCAAGCACAGGCAGAAGGGGGCCTTCCAGGGACTACACAAGGAATAGGGGTAATGGGGGGGCTACCGAGACGGGAACGGAGAAACCAGCCACAATTAGCGGAGGGGCAGGAGAGCAAGCGGCGAGCCGCCCTCCATCACCACCAGGGGCTGCCATACCCAGCGTGGCTGCGCCCTTCGGGGTGCATTTATTGCCTGCGGTTAAAGAAAAGATCTTAAACGGGGAGTATGTGGACATTTATGCCCTCTTGTTCAGTGATCCGATCGTGGATCACACTGAGCCAGACGAGGGAAAAGTGAAAGAAAAGTTCAAGCGCCCCAAAGCCGACCGAAATTGGGCGAATTGAATGTCGGCATTCGCCGTATACATGGGAGTGATACTCCAGGCCAACCCTAGCCAGGGGCTCGAGCTCCATAAGTACGTGGACATCGTCCGGCGGGCATATGGAACGGGGCCGGTCGGTGCATGGTTAAGGTACGACGAGACATTTCGGCACAGGGCGGCACATGCCCCAGATTTATGGTTAGAATGTATGGTGAATGTCACCAGGGCTCCCAAGGCAGACAGCGGTCATTCCCTGGTCAGGGGTGGGATTGCTTGGGGGCATGACTCCTTTCGGGGGGACAGTCGAAGGGGTGGACAAGGGGGCCCTTGTTGGGAATTTAATAAAGCGGGCCGATGCAATGGGCAGGCGTGCAGACTCTGGCATGGGTGTTAGAACTGTGGGGGTGGACACCCGGCAATCAACTGCTTCAGGCCACAGCAGAAGGGAGGAAAAGGGAGGTATGGCCAAGGGGGAGGGGCCAGCAAAGGAGGCCCTGGCTCCCCTACAGGGACCCGCACCCCAAAAGGGTCCGACTGCTATCAAAACTGATGAGTTAGAGTGGGTATTGCGGGGGCACCCGAACAGGACTGAAGTTGAATACATAGTTCAGGGTTTTAGATATGGTTTTGTTATACCGGCCCCGGTGGGCCCAGTTATGCAGCAAACGAAGGTAAGGAACCTGAAATCAACAGTAGGAATGGAAGAGATAGTTGAGGGTAAGATCGCTACAGAAGGCAGAGTTGCCGGCCCCTTCGATCACCCTCCTCTGGAGAACTTGGCCGTGTCCACGTTAGGAATTGTCCCTAAAAGAGTGAAAGGGGAATTCTGCCTAATACACCACTTGTCCCACCCCTGGGGTAGTTCAGTCAATGATGCCATCCCGAAGGAGCTGTCAACCGTCAAATGAGTCATTTGACGAAGCGGTGGACAAAGTAAGGACTATGGGGAGGGGAGCACTGATGGCGAAATGCGACGTAAAATCTGCATTCCGGTTGTTGCCAGTGCACCCCAGTAGTTTTCACCTCCTCGGTTTTCAGTTCCAGGGGTAGTATTGTTATGACTGGGCCATGCCAATGGGTTGCTCAATTTCTTGTTCCGTGTTCAAGCGATTCATAGAGTGGGTGTTTGCCTGGAGGCTCAGAGGCAGAGCGGTATCAAAATATTTAGATGACTTTTTGATAATTGGCCGCCCAAGGGCAGGGGAGTGTGCAGCTGCCTTATGGCTATTTCAAGGGGTAGCATGTGAATTGGGCGTTCCCCTGGCTCCCGAAAAAACTGAAGGGCCAACGACGAGACTTACCTATTTGGGCATCGAATTAGACACAGAAGCGATGTCATCTAGATTACCGGAAAACAAGCTGTTAGGTATCCGGAGCAAGATTAATGAATGTTTAGCAGCCCGTAAGATTACCGTCCAGGCCTTACAGTCCCTGGTAGGGAGCCTGAACTTTGCTTGCCGGGTGGCTGCCCCCGGGAGGGCATTCCTATCTCGGCTGTATGGGAAATTAAAAGGGGATTTACCCCCTCGTTTCCGCATCCGGGTCACCAGCGACATGCGTCCGTACCTCAGGGTGTGGATGACATTCCTTGAGGGTTTCAATGGGGTTAACTTTTGTAGGGAACGATGGCTCCTGCAAACTGACCTTCAGGTTCAATCAAATGCTTTGGGAAGGCCAGGTTTTGGTTTATATTTTAGACGGCACTGGTGCGCGGCTACAAGGCCAAACGAGTGGCACGTGGCGGGGGTCACTAGGGACCTCACGTTTTTGGAGCTGTTCCCCATAGTGGTGGCAGTACTCCTTCGGACAAGGGTATTCGCCAATCACACTGTAGTATTCTGGTGTGACAACTCGGCAGTTGTCCATGTGGTGAACTCACTCTCCTCCCGGTCTCAGAGGGTCATGAAGTTAGTTCGGGCTTTGGTACTGGCATATTTGAGGGAAAACATCCTGTTCATTGCACAACACGTCCCTAGAATCGATAACAGCATAGCAGATGCCCTTTCTCGGTTCCAGATGGACCGTTTCCGGGAGCTGGCACTGGAAGCCTTGGCAGACCCGGATCCTTTGCCGCAGGGAATTTGGAACCTTGGGAAGTAGAGGTGCAGACCACCGTCCAAGGGGCATTGGCCCCTAGAACACAGGCTGCATATGGTAGGGCCTTTTGGGACTTTCAAGAATTCAGAGCAAGCAAAGGGTGGGGGTTTAGGGTTCCCCATCGGAGAGCCTGAGGTCATCCAATTCGTTTTATCCCTTCACAAACGTGGCTTGGCTGTTGGCACCATAGCAGGAAAAATTGCTGCTATCACCTTTGAAATTGTCAGCAGGTTGAGGGGCTTTCCGCCCCCTGACAATGGGTTCTACTTAAAACACATGCTTGAGGCATGGGCAAGGTGCCAGACGGCGGTTCGTAGGCACCGAGCCCCAATAACATCACCCATACTCATCAGGCTGGTGGAGGTTTGCTAAGACACTTACGAAATGCAGCTCTTTAAGACTGTGTATGTCATCATGTATTTCGGTGGCTTTAGGGTAAGTGAAGTAGTGTGTAGCTCCAATCTATATCCTTTCACTGTAACTTAGGCTGAATACCCCAATATTTTATGAGGGGCATGAAAAAGCAAGACTCCCCGCAAGTCACGTGGACACAGGTGCCCGCGCCTTGAGGGGAGAATCTAGTTCAGCACAGGTAGGAGAGGACGACGGGGAGGGAAGTATATCCCTCCCCACCTCTGAAGAGTCCCACCCTATATGCTTGGATGAAAAAAAGGATCTACTTTTGGAACCGTCCCACAAAGTACCGCCCTGGCAATAAACTTCCCGACTCTTGTTAGCATAGACAGTGGAGCAAGAGATCAATTTTCCTATCGGATCAGCTGCAGCTAGTGGGCTGGCTAGATGGGAATGCCTAGTAGTATCCACTAAGTTCCACTCCAGAACCGAGTCTGGGTGTGTCTCCGATGAGTTTTTACTGACCTGTGATGTAGGGGGGCGAAGATCAATATCTTCTAAGCCACCCACAGAATGTGAGTGGAGGATGGAACGTGCTAGAGTGTTTTCTACCCTTCTAATATAGATCCCCGAGGCCTTTAAGCGCTTCCGTGCAGTCCATCATTTAAATGCTGTTTCCGTGGATCTAAATTGCAGTTCCCACCTCAGGAACTGACCTCGATTCAAAAGGAGCAAAACACCTACCACTTCTGTGACATTAATATTCACCCCCGTAACCCGAGATATGAAATCTACAAAAGGATCCAAAATCATCACAGTTAGAAATCTGAACCTTCTCTTTATTTTAAAATAAATGAGAATAGTTGGTGCCCATCGCTCACGAGTATCTTGAGGCCACACTTTAAGCCTAACTGACTTATTTAAAAAGCTAGTCGAACTGCTCCTACCACATGTCTGATTGTCTTGGGAAGTCTGAACCTGAGATTCCATAGGTAGTACCCTCCAAGGATTTCCAAGAGTCTCAGGCACAGCCACCGAGCTCTCCTGTAACTCCACGAGTGAGGTTTCCTCGAGGGTTAAGGAGGAACTTACATGGTTTCTCTTACCAGTTAAATATGGCTCGATTCCACTGAGTGCGGTATAACTAGAAGTACCAATCTTAGCAGAAGAGAGAGAGGTCTTCGATAATTGTGGGAGACTATGAATCTGCAGGTTAGAGGTAAGGGGGGAAGGGAATGGTTCCTCACTATTCCGTACCCCCTGCATATTAGGAAGGTCAGGGGATGTTTGGGTAGCTACATCCTGCCTTACACAAGGCACAGAAGCAGACAAGGGGGTAATGGAAAGTACTGGGTCCTCTGGGATAAATATCTAGAAATATGGAATTAAGGTCACGGATGTGACACTCTCATATTAGCTTAGCCACTGAGACAGAGCAGTCTGAGAAACTGGATAAGGGTCCAGTCCAGTCTAAACCGACCCATTTTTTTCCCTCCTACTTCCTTGTTGGGAACTATTGTGGAGCCAACAAATGAGGGTCCCTTACTCCATTCTGAGGTACATCCCTCGATTCCTGCTTGCGGAACAGGGTCAGCTGATGTAAACATCCATCTTGCTAATATATACCAGCAACTAGCGACGGTATCTAAGAAATTGGACGATCATATAGTGAGGCAGGAAATTGATCTGGACACTCGTTTTAAAGTGTTGGAGGAAAAAGCAGATCAAGCATATGATATGTTGTTTTCCATGAAGGTCTTAGCTGGTGGATTATGGATGGAGTTTAGCAAGGTGAACTCCACTACCCCCTTGTCTGAAGCAACCCGGGATTTTTGGTCCCCATGAATAATTGTAAAAGTTGTAAGGGGGAAGAGTAAGGACACGAAGTGAGCCAAGTAGCTAAATATACAACTCTCTCAAGTATGAGGTAAGGGGGCATATAAATAGCATATGCAATAAATCCTTGGGGATTGTATAAGCAATAAAAGTCACCCATCAATAGACATTTTGTCCAGCTTTTCCCACAAAAGTTCTGTTAAATCGAAAGCTGAACTAAAATCGATAAATGCTACAAAGGATTTCATTTTCTTGCATTTATATTTCCCAATCCAATGTGACAGCATCAACCCTTCACCTATCGTACTTTTTGCAGCACGGAACACACCCCACCCCCTGCTCTTCTGCTCGAATATCGATTTCTATAATCCAGATGGTCGAACCTTCTAATAAGAGTTTAGTATAAATTTTGGATATAATGGGGAGCAAACTGATTGGTCTATAGTTCTTAAGATTGGATGGATCCCCTTTTTAAAATATTGGTACAACCACTCCTGTCCTCCATAAATCGAGATAATACCCGTACTGTTTATTAAAGTAAACAGACTTGCCAGGGCAGGTGTCCGCCACTCTGGGAGGGGCTTGAAAATCTCACCTGGTACAAAATCCTTTCCTGGGGCCTTCCCATTTCTTAGAGATTCTATAACAGCCAGTACTTCTGCTGTCGTCACAGGATGCCAAGATGGAAGGTCCTCAAATCCCATTGGTAAGGGCTGAGTTCCCATCATCTTGCTAACATTAAATATTTCAGTAAAATGCTGTACCCAGATGTTTTGGATTCGTGGAACACATGTCGTCCTTGCCGCATGCCGTTTAGTTTTCCAGAACAGTTTGGAGTTGTCTATATCCCAAGCATTTTGAACGATTATCCATTGTTTTTTTACTAAAATCCCCTTTCTTCTTTAGCAATAGATTTTTATAGCATTTACATTGTTCTTGATACACAGCAATGCCTATATTACTTGTACCCCACTTCAGTTGCCTACTGTGGGGAATATGGGATAGCAAGGGGAAACAGGAAAGAAGAAGGGGTGCACAAGACACAAGGACACAAACCCCACTCACAGATGCACACTATTAGTGTTAAAGGAGCCCTCAGTATGGTGTATCGCTGTGTGGTCAATTGTATGCAAAAAGGCACCTGACCCAGCCACCATCATCAGGGGGCCTACCGGAGATGTCACGCCCTGGATTATAGTTATCCTCCACACACACAGGACCCAGGAGAGGAAACAAGTGAGGAGGGGGTAGGGACCCCAGGCTTTGGGAACCCCAGAGGGGAGGGATTAGGGCAACCACACACAGGAAGGCAAGGAAGGTCAACCGTAAGGAAGACAGAAGCACACACCGCTCGAACACAATCACTCACCGCACACAGCACTCTACAGGAACAGGGAAAGGGAAGGGATTCTAACAAACCACAGTTTCTCCAAATAGCGATGCACGGGCCAGATCACAGGAACCAAGAATCTCTGATCACCAGCAAAGGAGGAAGCCTAATGACCCTCCTTTTATGTGCCTTGCTTCAGCTGCAGGCGCTCAGAGCGCCGTAGCTGCCTCTCATCAGGTAATCGCTGGCCCAGCAGACTGCAAGCTGGGGAAGGCAGCTGTCTCTCATCCTTCACTCACTGGCCCAGCAGACTGAAAGCTGGGGGATCCTCTACAGACACAAGTACTAGGGGGGTGCGACCTCCTGGGCACCCCCTCCTCCGTGGTCCCTGCGGGCCCCTGCCCCCTCCATACCCTGATACCCAGCCAACTTTCCAAGTATCATCTTTGCCATACGGCAATCAGCATCCCACAACCTCCTCCTTTAGTTGTTTTAATTTTGATATTACCCTTCTTTTGTGTAAGCAGGGGGTTTAAGCAAAATATTTATTTATTTTATTTATTTCCTTATATGCCGCTCCCCCATGCCTACAGCATCTCGGGGCGGCTTCCAACATAATATAAAATAATTTTTTTACATAAAAAGTCTAAAACTTCTTAATTAAAACAAATGTTAAACACCCCCCCACACAGGGTATCCGGGTATCCAAGGTCCCAATGGCTTCCTCCACACTAGATGTTTCTAGTACTTTAGATCTCATTTTAGAAAAAATGTTCAGACAGCAAATAGGTTAAAACCTGTTCACTAACTTCCATGGTCCATCGAACTCTGCATGGACCATCTCATTCAATCTTTCCCCTAGGAAGTGAGACAGTACTGCTCACAAAGTGGGGCAGATAAAGCTTCAGCCAAATACGGAAGTGATCACTCTCGATCTGTGATCCTACTCGGGGCCACGATGGAGAGGGCATTCTCGGTGGCCGCACCGCGGCTGTGGAACTCCCTCCCGGAGGAAGCTCGGCTGGCCTCAAGTCTGCTGGCCTTCCGCCAGGCCTGTAACACCTGGCTGTTTGTCCAGGCCTTCAGGGAAGGGAGTGGGCAGGGGTGGGGGGAGACGGGTAGTGGGCGGGTTGGGTTAGGGAGGGTTTGGGTTATTTTAAATCTGGAGATTTTAGGTGTTTTTTAATTTATTTTAGTTGTGATGTGTTTTAAAATGTTGTTAGCCACCCCGAGATGCTTGTAGCAGGAGGGGGTGGCATATACATTTTAATAATTAACTAACTAACTAAATCTACTCTTTCAATTAATGAAATCTCGGTCAGACTCAATGACATTGCGCACCAATCGGACTTTTCCTTGTTAGCCGCCTTCCTTCACTTGGCCCCTTCCAGGCCTTGGCGCCTTCCCAAGGAAAGATGGCGGACTACTGGCATCCCCATCTAGCGCCTAGACAAAGTCAACTATTTCTGCTAGCAGGACTTAATGCCCTCCCCACAATGATACTTGAGGGGAGGCGTTTAGCCATACCACTTAGTTTCCGTCTGTGCCCCTTCGATTTCACTGAAGCCGAAATAGTTGGGCACGTACTTTTTGAGTGTCAGTTATATCAGACTCTCAAATTGCAGTTTTTAGCCCCTTGGTTGGACAGATACCCTGGGAGAGTTTGGTTGGAAGTTACTCTTGGTAATTTTCTTGGCTGATACATCCCCTGAACTTACCTCCATGGTGGCCAGATTTCTGGTCCAGGAGAGAACTTTTTTTGAAGTCTAAGTCTGGTTGAACTCTTATTGGAATCCCCGGAAGTTGGAATTTTACTGCCTGAATGTATGTATTTTTAGCTACATATATTGAATTAATTGTTCTTTTGTTTATGTTTTAGTGTGACTTGTTCTCGGATAATTGTAGAAGTGACTTCCCCCTACTCTGTCGATTATGTACAAGTTCTGTTTTATGATGGATTTTAATAGTATTGTAAGTCTGTAAACTTTGTTTGGCAATGGCCTCTGACTACGCCACCACAAATAAAATTTGAATTTGAATTAACAAAGGGGAGATTAACCATAATCTATGACACTACCTCCACGGGTATTAGTATACGTCAAATTACCTTGATAGTCCCCCTGTGTATTTCCATTCAGAATCTGCAATGAATTTTCTAATATGAAATTACATAACATTTTTCCTGCTTTATTGATCACTAAATCCTTAGGTTCCCTTGCACAATTCCAATCCACATCTATCTCAAAAAGATTAACCATTTTCAAAGCTTTTAATATAGCTTGACTATTGGTTCCAATTCTAGCACTGAAATCACCTAGAATCAAAAAGCGATCGTGGAAATATTTTCCAAAAGTTGAGGACGATAAATGCCTTCAGCTCTCATCCAGTTGCCATCCGTGAAGCCACTAGGGGGAATGTAAATATTCAAGATCTGGATGAACTCCCTATTAGGATAGAACATAAGGGCTATTATCCCCCCTTCTGTTGAAATACTGACCTCGCTATCTATTTCAAGTTCCAGTGAAATCAATATTGCTATGCCCACACTGGGTCATCCTTTACGTTGGGACCCCTTGGCAGGATTACACCAGGCCTTAAAGAAAGCCCTCAACTTCTAACTCTTCAGATGCAACTAACCAGGTTTCTTGCAAACAGACTATATAAAACTGTTGGAGAAACCTGAGAAAATCCTTATCAGGTTTTTTGAAGCCCTGACCTGCGATATTCCACGATGTAATCTTTAAACTCAAATGACAACCATCCAGTGCATAGACGGCAGATGGAGAATGCCCAAGGCTTGGCCAATTTACCACTCCCACTTTGTGATACCAATCTATTATCTTTCCCTGATACTCCCTTATCTCTCTTTCTATGGGACAAAAGATAGGATCCTGGCAGGGCTTTACAGACCCTCTGAGTAGTTTGCATTTGGTTATCTTCTGCTAAGATATATCCAGTAATAATGAAGTCGCTGGTTCCCCAGATTAACCACGTCCACTAGAGGACCCTGCCTGTTTGTAATTACTGGCCCTTCCTCATTATTACGTTCGTCACAAATACTGCCTGCATCTACCGGTGACCTTGCCGAATCTGTGTATAGGATATTATAGGGGCTTATCTGAGACTGGACTTCACCTCCAATATATCTATGGCAACGTCTTCTGCTTCTTGCTTATCATCCAAGGGTAATTTCAGACGAAACGGGACCATGGTCAACCACGGTGAATCCCCTGTGGTGGCCGTTCGTCCCGGTACATCTGTTTCCTCCCCATCAGATGTTCACCACAGAGAACCACTGGCGGGGATCAAAATGACCACGGTTCTGGCCCTCCGGCCGCCTGGAGGTCCAGAATCGTGGTTAGATTGGCCACGATCTGGAATGGGCAAATCGTTACGTCTGTTCCGTTTGGCCCATCCCGGATCGTGGTCCCGACCACAGGACGGGATCGAGCACAGTGACTGGATTGGCCGCTGCGCCCGCCCGTCTCCTGGAGGGCGGGCGGCCGGGGGGTGGGGGGGCAGGGCTGTGCGGATGCATATTGCGCTGTGAAGCCCTGCCCCCTCCCAGATCCCCGGTAGGAATCAGGCTGGCACGTCTAAAGGACGGCCGGACTGATTCCTGACCAGGATCCGAGACGGATACCGGTCCGTGGTTCAGTGTACCGGCCTCCGGGCCCAGTACGTCTGAAATTACCCCAAGTTGCCCTTCTGTTTTTTTTTTATCTCATTCCCCGCTAGCTCTATTCTAGCACAACTATCCCCCTCATCCAGATCTAACCTCCCTCCCTTACCTCCATTCACTGGAGCCCTGGCCTTTATCGAAGGGTGCCTTTGAGGTTTTAGGGAGCAAGAATGTGAGGTGCCCTGAATAACCACTAGCTGTTCGTACAGATTCACCATTCTACTAAGAATGTTATTCTGACCTTCTAGTGGTAAATTTCCATAAACCTGTAAAGTGCCTCTTTCTTCTGGCAATAACCCTGTCCCTACCTTAGCAACGTTTCCCATCTGAGTATCCATCTCCTCAGTGGAAATAAGATCTATTAATTCAGCGGTGTTACCATCCCTATCATTAGCTTTGCCCACCACCATTGCTAGCCCTTTCATACTATCTGCCATAATGATATTTGCTGGTGTTTTCAGCTGCAGAATATTGTCTTTATTAAGATTCCCGTCCTTCATTCCCCCAAAACTGACAAAAGAAGCCTCTTTTTGTCCTTTGACATAAACTCTAGATAAATACGCTGCCCTCGGGGATAATTGCTCCTTCCTTTCCAAAACAACTGAGGTCAGGGTAACTGATCTACTCCCCTACACACCTTCACATAATATAAATGATCAATTTTCTTTATATCACAACTAACTATGGGCATTTTCAAAAAGAGTCTAAGATGTTCGACTACTTCCCTAGGTGTATCCCAAAATGGCAACCTGCTCGTAGGCAGAGGGAGCATGATAAAAACCAATTTATCTCTAGCTACTTTTAGTGAGGATAATTCCTCTTTCGATTGACCATCTTGAGAGTCGTGCATATATATATCCCTTGGGGGACTCACTTTTTGATCAAACAGAACATTTCCCCCACTAGCTGTCTCATCGGTACAATCCTCGGGGGATGATTTGCCTCCCACCCTCATATTTATATTTTTCTCTAGAGACGATTTACTCTGTGCTAAAGCCCCTTGCTGCCTACTGGCTATTGCGGATACCAGGTCGTCCATTTTAAGATTAAGCAAATTAAGTTGTAAAAACATAAATTTCCCTGTTTCAGCCGTAAGGGAAACATGCGTTGACCAGGCATTTTCTAAACGTTGTTTAGATAAACATTGTTTATCTGTTGTTTATCTGTAAACTTCATCTGTAAATTGTGCATAGCAAGATCTATGCCAAACCAAGGATTTGCCTCTGTCAGATTGCAAAGCAGTGTTGATTCGTTCAGTAGCTTCCTTGTACGTTGACTCTCTCAGTTTGTGTCTTGCATTTGCTGCCTCCTGTATGGTAGATATTTAACCCCTTTTCACTTGCACGAAAGACAGAATCACGTTTCACTTGCTGGCATAGAATGTACTGTTCATAGGACACTGTTGCTGGTCTCTGCCAGAGTAGTAATGGCTCCATGGTTTCCAAATTGCTGAAACCGCAATAAAAATAGATATAAGTTACGCTGATAGACGCCTAAGCAGTTGCAGCAACAGTCATGAATGATTCAGTAAATTATTATTCACTAGTAGCATCTGTACATGGCAAAATATGTGCAAATATTTGTCTATATGAGGTAGCCATTTTGAATTCCAATCTTCTAGGTCTTCCTGTGGGAATTCAGCTTGGTAAACAGAATATTTGGATCCAGCATACTCAAATTGTGGTAAAAACACTGTTAACCAACTTTTTACCAAAAATGCCTCCTGATTCATAAATAAAGACATTTCTGGGAAATTGCCCTAGACTATTGATGTGGGTGAGAACCCCCCCTACCTCCTGAGCAAAATTCCCATTTGCCCCGATTAATTCTCCTTGCCCTACAGTGGGCAATTATACTGGTTTAGTCGTTCACACGATAACTAATCTGACATGTTTGGAAACCGATATAGATAAGACCTTTAAATCCATCTTGAACAATGCCAGTATTGAACCAGGAACAGGAAGCAAAATGGAAGTAGGCACTATGTAAGTCGGAATGGCTGTTCAGACAATCACCTACAATCCAGAATCAGAGGGTATAATACCGGTAAAACGACAGTCTGAAAACAGCCTCGGAGAACAGCCAGGTAGTGACAGTGCTTAATTTTGTGAAGCCAGGAGCCTGCTCCAGGAGTCCTGTCGCTTGATCCCGGAAGCATGAGGGATATGTAAGAGAGCTAGTGGGGATAAAGTGACAGCCTCCCTCCCTGATTCCTTTTCTTGCCAGCTTTTGCTGAAGACCAGATAAACCTAATAGGATCCAGGGCTGGCACTGCTGCCGCCGATCAGCTGTCTGCTGCCGCCGATCAGCTGTCTGCTGCTGCCGATCAGCTCTTTGGTGATGCTAATCTCTCCCAGAACTATCAGAGGAGAGAAAGGAGCTGAGGCTAGAGCTTCTGCATCCAGGTGGGTCTTGCAGAATTATAGCAACAGTGACAGGGACTGGGAGACTCAGTTACAATGAAGCCCCAGGGCAGTGAATGTGTGCTAAGAAGTTGTGAAGCCTGATGGAGTTGATTGTGAGAACACACCTTAAGGGCAGGAGGAGAGAGGCAGATTTTTCAGCCTGGGATTTGAAAGAGTCAATAAAAGAGCACCAGATGATTCCCCATTCCCTATCGTTCTCTCCCAGTTTCTGGCAGTCAGAGGTCTGAGCACAAGGTTTTATGCCTCCACCACCATTGGCCCTGCAGAACAATCCTCCATGAATTTATACAATCCCATTTCTTACCCAGCTATCATGTTGGCCTTCGCAACATCCCATGGAAATGAGTTCCGCAGGTTAACAGCGCACTCTGTGGAGAAACAAAGCAATTGGTGCTGAGGAATTGGAGATAGGGTTGCCAACTAAGGCATCTTAGGTGCCAATGCAGGGCCTGAAACATGTATTTTTCATAATTGTTCTTGAAAAATTGGCAACCCTAATTGGAAAAAAGATGATTAAGGGGGCAGGGGGAATAAGATAACAGTCTACAAATATTTGAAAGGCTGCCATAAAGTAGATGCAGAACAATTCTTCTCTCTTGCTACGGAGGGCAGGATAAGGGGCCATGGATACAAGCTGCAGCCAGGAAGATTGAGACTGAACCTCAGGCCAAAATTCCTGACCGCAAGGGGAGTTGGGCAGTGAATGCTGTGGATTCTCCATTGCTGGAGGCTTTTAAGAAAAGGTTGGATGAGCCTGTGTAGACTGGGATGATTTAGGTACAGAGAATCCAGAAGCAAGTGGGAGGTGGGACTCTAGGGCCCTTGCAATGTGTCATGGGCTTGGGGATCTGCACCCCCACTTTACCGGGTTTGAGTGACTCAGTTTCCCTTGTGCACAGTTCTCTTGAATCAGTTCTCTCTGTGGCTAATTCAAGTGTGCCACAATGAAACTCCTTTGTCACACAAGGGCCCGATCCTTCCCGTTTACAGACTCTTTACTCTCTGGGTTCGCAAGAGCTTGGGGGCTCTTGTAGCTCACTTGTGTTCCAATATTAGACACCGCCACTTCTTCATAAAGTTAAGAAGTAAGTTTATTGATTACATAAACAAGATAGTT
>QEPC01015423.1:2935735-2955230 GCA_003113815.1 Sphenodon punctatus
GGGGAGAGCTCTAGCATGCCTCTCAGCTGAGAGGCGAGGTGGGAGATCAGTAGTGTCACTGGTGGAAGCTGCTGTCTGCAAGCACATGAAATACAGGCAGGGGGCTGCTCGCTTGTTAGGTTGGATGCGCTAAACATATGAGGTGGGGGCTACATGGACTCCAGCAGGCTATCACCTCATTTGATTTCACCCTAAGTTGGAATATTGGGAGGTGTGTAAGTGTGTGAGGAGGTGGAGCTTATTTTCTGAGGGGTGGAGCTTATTGACTAAGGAGGCGGCAAGCCCCGCCCCTTTGGCCACTAAGTCCAGTCCCTCAACTAATAAACTCCACCCCGTCACACACTTACACAGAAGGGCCCCAAGTCTTATCTGGCCTGGGAAGACCCGTGTTCTTATGTCCTCATCACTGACAAATGCTGGGCTTCCTCATGCGCCAAGGAGGAGAGATTAAAAGCAAGACCGGGTCAGAGGTGAGCCCGTCGACACAGTTAACCTCGGCTGAGTCACGCCACAGCACGAAGATTATCTCACTCAAGGCCAGGTCTGATTATAGTTGTGGAAGAAGTTCTTACTCAACTATAATCAGACCTGATCTTGAGTGAGATAATCTTCTCACTGTGGCTTGCAGATTCTTACTAAGAACATAAGACGGGCCAGACCGGGCCCAGACCAAATGGCCCATCTAACCCAGCATCCTGTCTCTGATGGTGGCCGGCTGGCCACTTCAGTTTCCTCAAAGGTGTGTAGAACAACAGGCTATAACACAGGAGGACCTTTTCCTTCGCAGCGGCCACTTTGAAAATCAGTACAAGCTCCGAAGGCTGCATAGATGTTGGCAGTGGTGGTGTTGAAGGGGCACGCTGAGGAAGAGGAGGGTCCAGTCCATGGCTCTGCCCCCTCTCCTTGTGCGCATGCCCTTCCTCTCTCTGCTCCCTTCCCCTGAGCTCTGTCTTTTAGAGCTTAGGGGTACGAATTGGATCTAGGTGCCGGATCCAGCAACTAGAGAGGGGCTGTTGGGCTGCATTTGCCCCTGGCCATGATATTCCCTACCACTGTTGTTGCACAGAAGGCATCTACCTCCCAAGCTGTGTAAAAATAAACCAACCTTCTTTTTCTTTTTCTTTTTCTTTTCTTTTCTTTTCTTACTAGCCTTGGATTCAAGGGGAAGCAGTTCCGAGCAGCTGCACCTGAATTCATGAAGCCTCGTTTCCAAAGGGTGCAATAATGTTCAATGCAAATCCCTAAAACATAACAAAGTTAAAAAAACAAAAACAAAAAACCAGTCAGGAAAGGGCTGATACTGAGCATTTCAGGGTTGGAAACAAACACCGGAAAAAACGTGGCTTTCATTCATGGTTTTCCTACTCCATTCCCTGTGCTGGTCATTAAGTAGATTAAATCACAAGAATTCCTGTGATAGATTCAGTTGTAGAGAGGCAGGTTAGTCCAGTGGTTGGGTTGCTAGCTGGAGAGCAGTGTTAATTTCCCTGCTTTAACAAGCTCTGGGCTGGGAGGTGTGGCTTCTGGGGCAGGGGGCGTGGCTTCCGGGGCAATTCGGCTTGGGCCTGGCAATGAATTTTTTCACAAATAAGCATCGATGCCTCCCCAACGCTGAGTAAAAATGCCAAACCTCCTCCTGTGTATGGGAAACAATGCCTTCAAATAAACTTGGCTAACAATAACACACTTTGGCCCCTTTCTAACGGGCGTGGGGGGATGGGTGGGCAGCGTGTGGGGGGGGTGCGTTCCCACGGACCGTCAACCTCCTCCACCCGTCTCCCACGCACAGAGCATTGGGCATTGGCACCCGTTGTTCCATGCGTGGGTGATGGGTGGAGGTGGACAGAGCGCGGGAGTACATACGCACCCCCACCCCTCATGGCGTTCCCACAGGTGCCCACTGATCCCTCCCACACCCACCGCGGCGTTCACATGGGCACCCCCTCACCCGCACACACGTACAGGCGGGCAGGGGGGCATCCGTGTGAAAACGGCCGTTATCAAATCCAGAAAGAGAATATGGTGGTTGTGTCAGTCCCGTCCCAAAACTAAGAGATGGAGACACAGACGTTCGGATGATTCTCTTTTATTGGATCAACTCCTGTTGAGGAGAGTATGCAAACGTTTGGGTCACCCAGGAACTCTGCACCCTTCTCAAAACGCTGCCAAGTCAATGGTCGGAAGCCGGCACAAAGGTTTTCTTCCTTTTCTCTCTGGAGCAGGAGAGGGGAGATTTCCAAACTGGCTGATCTCATTGCCGGTTTATCAGATTAGATCCTCGAAAGTAATTGTTTGTGTCCTTATCTTTCCCACTCAGGAAGTCAAGAGTTGTTGAGACACTCTGTGGGCACCTGTTATTTTGCTAGATAAGAGAGGCAAGAGACAAAGCCGTTGATAAGATGGCTTGTATTGAATCATTTCGGTGAGCGGGCCAACTTTTTCTGCATTTGGTCCAATAAAAGGGACCATCTTAACTTCTTTGTCCCTCGTCTCGAGACAAGCAGGTCCCAATACACCGGGATCCACGAGTAAACTTGAAATGACAATGTGAGCGTGAGAGGCTCTTGTGTAAAATACAGATATACACACGCACACCCGACCTGTGGAGTCAGGGCTGGTCTTGGAATTTGTGGGGCCCAGGGCAAAGATAAAATGCTGGGGGCCCCTGGGGGCCCCTCCCCCTTGGAGGCCCCCTCCACAGAGCACTAAAGGTGGTCATGGTTGGGCCCCCAAACTGTGCCATAGTGAAAACAGGGGCCTGTGTGTGGGGCCCCTGGAAAGAGAGGGCCCAAGGCGGTCACCATATGGGCCCTGGATGTTACATAACACCCAACATTTCAAGTGGGGAGGGACTTGTCCCTCTTTGGCTGCTGCTGTAAAGATTGGGCGACAGGTTATAAACATAACACAAATGTCCACAGTTTCACCTGAATGTTTTAATCTCGTGGCGATGATCTTGTAGACCCCGAAGAAAGTCTACTCAGTCCCCAACTGGAGGGAGCGGGATATAAGTTATTAAATAAATAAATAAGGTGACCAGATATGCAAATTTTAGAGGACACTTATGAGAAATACAGGTTACAGGCCCACATTGGCTCCAATGCAGCCCCGCAACCTGTATTTCTCATAAGTGTCCTCTAAAATTTACATATCTGGCCACCCTATGTCTCATGAGAAAAATGTCCAGCTATTGTGAACATTCAGGGGTGAAAAGCTATATCGGCTGTTTCCTCCTGGTTTCATAATCCTTGTCAGAAACCAGCAATCCCCACCCTCGGTTCCTGTTTGCCTTGGCAGGAAAAGGCCCTTTTGGGGGGCGGGGGCGGGCAACGGAGTCAATTGCCCTGGGCCTCACACATCCACAGTGACAAACAGGACTATGTTTGAATGAGCCAACCCCATTTTTCCTTCCAAGAAAGTAACACTGGTCGGGGGAAAAGAGACCCGCAGGCACAGAGAAAACCCAGATTTCAGGACCCTTCCCACACATTTGGTTTCAGCTCATACCCGGAAGACTTTTCTCCCAGTTCCAAACAATAATACTAGGCATGTGCACACGGGATAATTTCTGCCTTTTTCTGTCTTTCCAGGTTTTGTCTTTTTTGTCTTTCATAGAAATAGCAGCTTTCTCTCATTCACAACTTATGCCCTAGGGCTGCCTAGGGTTGCAAGATGTCATGAGATTTCTTGCAAAATTATTTATTATTATTATTATTATTAAAAATAACTATTATTATTATTAATAATAATAATAATTATTATTACTATTATTATCATCAATAATCTGGAGGATTATTATCTTCAATTATTATCAATAATCTGGAGGATCACAACAATTCTTCTTATTATTAATCATTATTACTATTATTATCATTAATAATAATAATTTTACCCCGCCCTTCCCACCAAAAGTGGCTCAGGGTGGCTTACAATATTAAAATACATAATACAAATACAAAATAAACCATAAATACAAAAATATGATACCCCTCAACCCTATACCACCACCCCCCAACCCCTCTCCACCCCAGTTCCCCAGCCTCCTAGCTCGTCCCTAACCCCTCACAACTCACATCTCCCCCCTTTCCCCTAGCCCCCCACTGCTAAAAGTCCTTTTACACCACCTTCTAAAGGTGCGCAAGCTCTGACATAAACGAGCATCCTGGGGGAGGGAGTTCCACAGCTACAGAGCAGCAGCTGAGAATGCCCTTCTTGTCGTGGAGACCAAGTTAAAACCCGGTACCTCCAGACAGGCGTCCCCTGGCTGACCGCAAAGGCCGCGATGGGACATGGTACGTCCCCAGATACGTGGGTCCCAAGCCATTTACGGCTTTAAAAGTCAAAACCTGCACCTTGAATTGTGCCCAGAAGACAACAGGCAACCACTGCAGATTCTGGCGCACCGGTGTTATGTGCTTCCAGCGACCTGCCCCTGTAAGGAGCCGGGCCGCCGCTGCGTTCTGCACCAGCAGCAGTCATCCGGGCAGCCCCACGTAGAGCGCACTGCACTAATCGCGCCTCGAGGTCATGAACACATGGATGATGGTTGTCCGATCTGAATCAGACAGAAAAGGCCGCAACCTCCTCACCAGATGGAGTTGGTGAAAAGTGCCCTGGGTCGCCGCCGCCACCTGAGATTCCAGGCACGGCAACGGATCGAGGCTGTGATGAACCTAAGTGACCTGGGGAGGGGGGGGGGGGTAGACCCCATCAATAACCAGGGTCCCAATCGCTCCCAAGTCACAAAGCCGGCCAACCATCATCACCTCAGTCTTGTCAGGATTCAACCTCAGTCGACTCCCCCTCATCCAGGCCCCCACAGCAATCAGGGAACGGCTCTTTAGTGAGAGCTGACCCCAAAGAGCTTCACATTTCTCTCTTCTCTGAGCGAAACGTTTTATTCACTTTTTAGTAGAGCTCCAGCCGGGCGACTGAAAATCTGGGCACCCCTTACGAATCTGGGCTGCCCAAATCGAACCAGCCCCAGTCAGGTACGATTGATGCCCCAAACGGGACCCAAACGGTTGCTGTGTTGTGTCGAATGGTCTTTGAAAGTGACAGGCTGCTTCCCCCCATAAGTGCCTCTCAGCTGTGAGGCGCTCTAGGGGGGAAGTGCCTCTCAGCTGTGAGGCGCTCTAGGGGGGAAGTGCCTCTCAGCTGTGAGGCGCTCTAGGGGGGGAAGTGCCTCTCAGCTGTGAGGCGCTCTAGGGGGGGAAAGTGCCTCTCAGCTGTGAGGCGCTCTAGGGGGGAAGCGCCAGCCAACCTTTCAAAGTGACATGGGCCGGCCTGGCCTCAGTCCTGTCCCATGCTCCGCGTGGGGCAGGCCGGGTCCTGTCACTTTAAAAGGCTGATTCCGCCGCTTCCACTACCTCTCAGGTGCTGGGGTGGGGATGCACCAGCCTTTGAAACTGACACGCCCCGGCTGGATAGAAATTAGTCCTGTAGAGCCAGGATCGACAGCGCACCTGGCTGGGGCTTGTCAGTTTCAAAGGGTAACGCTCTCATTTTGGGGCACCCGATTGGTCCTTGGGTAGCCTGTCGGGTTCCCAATGAGGTGGCCAAAAATGTGGGCAGTGCCCACCCCCTGGTACAAATTTTATTAATTATCCATTATTACTTATTAATTATTACTTATTATTATTTTATTATTATAAGCACTTATATAGCGCCAGCTGTGTACCTGGCACTTTACAGAACAATGAGATCTTTGCCTACGGCTTACAATCGAGTCCCGATTGCAGCTCTCCATACAGATGGATGTGATGGATTTGTGCAGACCGCAGAGTGCTCTGAAGAAAATTTATCATGGATATTTGCACACGTTACCGGGGCGGGCAGGCTTCCACGAGGGCAATCACAGCTCTATTGTGACGGGAATTCGCACACGTAGGCGTGCACTAGTCCGTTTTTCTCCCGTGAAAACACTCGTGCGTGACCGGGTCCCTCGATGTAGCTCTTACACACAGGTGTTTTCACTTGAGAAAAGTGGACTAGCCCATGCCGACGTGCGCTAATTCCCGTGACAAAGGAGCCGGGATTGCCCTCGTGCACATTTCCTCCCCCTCCCGCGTGTGCAAAAGCGCCCAGTCAGGAACTGGTTGAAGCTTTTCCAAATGTTCCTGTAGCTTTCCACCTTCGTTTAACTCTGCCCATTTCAAATTGTGAAGGAGAGAGAGCATTTTCCAAATTATCTTTTATTAAAGTTAAATGACGGTCAACAATACAGTCGGCAATGCCGCAGTCAAGATTTTCATCGTTAGCTGTTCCCTCTATCGAATGGGGTCTTTGGCGAGAAATTACTTTTGATGATCTCATAACTGAACTTGCTGCCAAGAAAGCGAGGGGAAAGATGATTTGATAACATTTACAATAACCTGAATGTACCTTGTGCCATTATGGGTAAAGGTTTTGTATTTGATTTGTCAAGCATGGCTAATCGTGAAACAAAGACCTCTTGTGCAGAATGTCCTGTATGCTGGAAGTGAATCCAATAATATTTCTTTTTGCATTTCAATTTTCAAGACGTAAGATCTTAACATACTGCTGTACTGAATTCTGATGTCAAATGTAGGTGGTGTTCAAAAAGATGGTATGCACGTCTAGTGTTTTTTTCCCTCCCCCCCCCCCCCCCCCCCCCCACAAGTGAGGAAAAAAATAACATTGACACAGGGTGGTAGTGAGAAGGAACGGGGAGAGGGGCGGCCTCGAATGAACATTCTGCTCTGGGCCTTTCAGAGTCTTGCAAAGGCACCGGGGCAGGAAAGATGTAGAGGAAACGAAGTTGGAATGGGCCCAGGTGCAAGAAATGGATTAGCCCCCCCCCCCCCAATCACCATCCTCTCCCCTGTCCCACCCCTTCCTTCCTCCTCCTCCTTCCTCTTCTTCTCTCTGTTGACTGTGCCTGAGCCTTGGCAGCAGAGGCTGCTCTGCTTGTCCCGTGCCTTCCACTCCCGGCGGAAGTTGCTCCATCCTGTGCCGTCTGCTGGGTGGGTCCTACATGCACCACACACTCTGCTCAGCTCAGTCTCCACCCAGGCAGGATTTGTACCATGTCCCCCCACCACGCTCTTGGGCCCCAGGACAAATGTCCCTCCTGTCCCTATGATAGCTGCGCCCCTGAGTAAGAATGAAGTTAGCTGTGAGAGTCTTCAAGGGATAATTGTTTGGAGAGGCCTTCCGTGTCTCTCCAAACCGCCTGGGGAAACAAATGAAAGGTCAGATCATCTTCTTTTCATCGAACCAACCTCTGATAGCGAGAGGATCCAACCCTCCAGGGCAGGTCACGCAGTCCCCTAACTTTTTACATGCCCAAGGAAGGGCCCTGTGTGGGCCCAAAGTTTGCATAAGCTCACCAACAGAAGTTGGTCCAATCAAACACTACTTTGTCTTTTTTCTCCTAGTTGCCCAAACCCACATTGAGCGTTGTGTGAAATCCCTATTGCTTCCTGTGCCCTAATATGGTCCTTTGTTCTCTGCCACCCCCGTGCAAATGGGTGGGACCATTAAAATGTGGGGGGAAATCAACAGCGGTGTGAATGCCTTAATATGGGGCACAGCAAGCAAAACAGACCAAGGAGCAAAGGCGAAGGATGTTGTCTATGCCCAAGGAAGGGTCCTGTATGGTAGGGTGGCCAGATATGCAAATGTGGGATCAGGCCAGAAAGAAGTGGGGTGAAGGGGCCCTCTTATTCCTCCCCAAAGAACTTCTGCTAGTGCCCTTACCTGATTGGCCCAAAAGCAAGTTGTATCTCCTATGTTTAGCCTAGAAAAAAGAAGACGAAGGGGAGGGACATGAGGGCAGTTTTTAAAACATCTGTAAGGATGCTATGAAAAAGATGATGAACGCGAGGCTGGTTTTGACCCTATAAAGCCCTAAATGGCTTGGGGCCCTATCTGATAGATTATTAATTAATTAATTAATTAATTAAAAGAGGGAATGTGTGGGCGTGGGCTGGTGAATGGAGTAGTAAAGACAGGACTCCCCAGTACAGGCATGGGTGTGTGTGTGTGTCTCTCTCTCTCTCTTATGGATGGGGCTCGGTAGTATATTATTGCGGGATTTGCTTTTTTTAAATGTATTAATTAAATTCGTTGTCCTCTGCATATTGTTTCTATTTTTATGGTAAGGGGATAAAGGTGGGGTAGAAACTTGAAAATGGAATGAATCAATGGAGGGGAGGGAAAGCTTTGGAAACCTTCTCCCCCTCCAAAAACCCCAGTAGTGCCTCCCTGCGAATCGCTTCATTAAGCCACCGGTGCCAGCTATAGGAAACCCTGGCTAAGCTTTCTTTGCGGTGCTCTCTCTTTAAGAGGGAGGGGCCGCCCAGCCCTTGCTGGGTGTAGGAATTCCAGCCTCCTCCCTTTCCGCGGGCCACCGCCAGTTCCTACTCGGCAGGGTCTCCCAGCGGAGCGATGCACCAGCGAGGGCAGGGGGCTGGAAAACACCGGGGGGCTGCGTTTGGGATTTTTGTGCCTGACGTTGGAATTTGCAAGCTGCTTGCTGTGGATCCAGGGAAACGCTCCCCTGTGGCTGCGCTTTGTCGCCAAGCCAGGTGAGTTTCTCTGCGCGGCTAGTAGAATCATCATCGGGAACAAGGGACTCTGTTCTGCTGCCCTGTAGGACACTCCAGTAACCCTCCCTTGGCTGTCCTAAATCACAAGTGGGTATTTCCATGGGGAGGCCGTAAATATGGGAGGGGACTGGGGATACGACCCCCACAGATTTCCTCCCCCTGCAATTTGAGGATTATTTATTGATTTATTTAAAACATTTTCTGCCCAGCCCCTCCCGCCACAGGCAGGGGCGGCTTGCAAATAAAACAACATAAAAGGAGGAGAGAACTCAACCCCTCCCCATGAGAGCCGAGTTTATGTTGATCATGGAAATGGTTCTCAACTGGGGGACACTATGGGGGGGGGCGCAGCAGGGGGGGGGGCGCAGCAGGGAATGGGTGTTGGCAGACTGGTAGCTCTATTCTTAAGGGCCGTGCTCTGGATGGGGGAAGGCCAGGGGGTGTTTTTAGAGGAGACGGAGCCCATCGTGCTCCCATGAGCCTCAGAGTGCCCCCTCATAGCCAGGCACGCCTGGAGCCCGTGCCCGTATGAAGTGGGGTGGCCAGCCACATAGGCGGGGGGACACGGCCTTTGCAAGTCACAAGGTCCTCCCAGGGATATATCCGCTGCAAAGACCAGCCCTACCCCACGGTCCGTGGCAGCTGCCTTCGTGGCCAGGGTTACTTGCCACGCTGGGAGGTGCCTGTTTGAATCCCGCCCCGTGCGCTCCACCTGCGTGGGCTCTCCGTGGCAGTGCCACTTGGTCTCCACGGACCCTCCCCGCCCCATCACATGGCTCGTTGAAAAACACCCAGGCAAGCTCCAGATACTGGAGCGATTCCTATCCTCAAGTACGTGCCCCTATCTGGCCACCCTACCGAGCTGTTTTCAGGAGGGGCGGGGTATACATTCAGAAAATAAAATAAAATATAATAAATATCTCTGCTCCGTTCCCCTGGCCTCGCTCTTTCAGTGCTTGAGAGGAGGGAGTAGATCCACAGGGCCGACCCGAGAACGGAAAAGGGGTCCAAGAGAAACCAGCTGTGGGCCAGATTTGACCCACAAGTTGGAAGCCCCCCCCTTACAGGATTCCATGAACTCATGGAGCTGGTCAGGGGCCCAGAAATGATCCGTGAATTGACTGTGGAGTGATGAGAGAGTGTGAGTGTGTACGGAAGGGATGTGTCAAACGGAGAGGGCGTGCCGCTGTTTTCCCTGGCTTTTATCACAGGTATGTTTTCAAACAAAAAACGGTGAGTTGAGACCCACGGCCTTAGAGGCTGAGCCCCAGACCACGTTGTCGAAGGGTTATGATGTTCCCTTGTGGTAGTGTTCGTAGCTGCCCTGCCCAGAGGGGCGGAGAGATGTCTGTCTGTCCTGGCTGTACCTGAGCGCTGGGAGTCTCTGCCTGAGTGAAATGAGAACCCCATTCCATTCTGCCAGCGGCTGCCAATCTCGGGCCGGCTGGAGGGGGTTTCCGTTTTGTTGTCTTTACTGCGAGGCAGAGACCCACGTCCAGATCCGTCTCCATGCATCCCACTGGTTCATGTGGTTATTTTTGAAATACAGTCAAAAGGGGGGCGGGGCTGTGCTCTGTTTTCTCAGAAATACATCCTCGCCTTTCTCCTCCACAATTACTTCCGTTTAGTGCTCTGTTCGTGTGAACGCTACAGAAGCACGGAGTAAGGCGAAGCTACGCAGAAGTAGCCGTTCGTCAGAACGGGGCCTAACAGGATTCATCACACTGATGGTGCTTGCTTCCTTGTGATCCTCTCCTAGAAGCTGCGCTCATGTTCCCATGTGGAGTAATGGTAAAGAAACGGGGGGGAGGGTATTTATTTATTTATTTTGTTCATATTTAGATCCTGCCCTTCCCCGAAGGCTCAGGACAGCTTACAAAAAAGTATAAAATACAACATAAAAACATTTAAAATACAACCCCCCCACCCCACCCCCCCGGGTATTCAACTGATGGTAGTTCTGAGCGTTCACACAATCGGAAATGTTGGGTTAGCTACCACACATTCCCGTTCTGCCACGCTGATGGTAATTGCTGCCTCCTTGTAATCCTCTCCTAGATCTTGCCTCCGCATTCCCATGTAGGGTAACAGTAAAGAAATGGGGTGGGTGGGTGTTATATTTATTCGACTGGTGGTAGTTCTGAGCGCTCACACAATCGGAAAGGTTGGGTTAGCTACCACGCATTCCCTTTCTGCCACGCTGATGGTAATTGCTGCCTCCTTGTGATCCTCTCCTAGACCTTGCTCTCGCATTCCCGTGTGGGGTAACAGTAAAGAAACGGGGGAGGTATATTTTTTCAACTGGTGGTAGTTCTGAGCGCTCACACAGTCGGAAATGTGGGGTTAGCTACCCCAGATTCCCTTTCTGCCAAACTGTTGCTTCATATGAGCGTTCACATTGCTTACTGCTGAAACGAGTAGGGAGTTCTGTATTTGCACAGTGAATGTGCAATGCCTGCTATGGGAGTTCCTACCCCTTTGTTACAAGGGTGAATAACCTAAGCCCGGTATGGGGAAACTCTGACCTGTGGGCCATATTTGGCCCGTGGCTGCTGCTCTTCGTTTAAATCTGTCCGATGAATCCAGTCCCTCCCCTCAAACACTGAAAGAGGGAGTTCAGGAGTAAGGCAGCGGAGATGAGGGTATGCACTCCAGAACAGGGGAAAGATCCATGATCTGGTCCCCCTTCTCCCTCCCCCCCCCACATCCTGAGTACAGGGCCGGCTTTAGAATTTGCAGGGCCCAGGGCAAAGATAAAGTGCTGGGGACCCCTGGTGGCCCCTCCCCAATTGGGAACACCCTCCACGGGGCCCTAAAGCTGTTCATCTCTGGGTGCCCTGCTGGGAGTGGGGAAACCCACACCCTGCCCTAGTGAAAATAGGGGCCTCTATGGGGCCCCCGGAAAGAGCAGGGCCCAGGGCAGTTACCCTGTGCTAAGGCCAGCTGTGACTGAGCACCTCATTCAAGCACTCGTATATAAACAAGTTGTTTTAAATTATTTATAGTCCCCAAATTGTTTTAAATTATTTATAGACGTTCAACTATTATTTATAGACGTTCAACCGAACTGTTTGCCGCAGCTGCAATTCGGTGCAGATTAATCCAAAACTGCCAATTACAAACACTTACGGATTATTGTGTTTATTTAATCCAATTTTGACCCCGCCCTTTCCCAAATGGATTAATCCGAATCTGAACTCCTCCCACTAGTTAACAGACTTCTCTCCAATCCGCTCTCCAGGGCCCAGGCAAGTCTTCCCAGCGCTTTGTATTCCGCTGATGCCGCCAGTGGCGGTGCAGGGTCAATACACTGGGATCAACTATCCTGATAGGCTCTGTGTATGTGGAACTGAGGTTGTGGAGGGTCGGCAACGTTATTTATGATCACGCCCAATGTCCAAGGACTGTCGCGACTGATTGTTTAGGCCGCTCAATATCAAAGATGATGGGTTTTGTCCACCGTTAAGGGTACTTGGCTTTCTCTTGACGGATTCTGGTGAACAGGTTCCCGAGGATGTGGCCGCTTTTGCTTTGTCTGTGGCAAAAGTCGGAGAGCGTTGGGGTCAGAATGCTGTTGTCACGGTTTAAATCTTACCTTCATGATTGGCCCTTTTCACACAGACACTCCAATGCCGATGAAATGGGTGCTACATTTTATTATACATGTTGCAGGTGTGCTCTGATTGCCCTGCAACATGTATGATAAAATGTAACGCCCATTTTATCAGTGTTGGAGTTTCTGTGTGAAAAGGTAGACTTGTGATTTATTTATTTTTTTGATATTTTTTGTGTGTGTTGGTCTTTTTATGTCATGGCCAGCAGGCTGGTACATTATTTAATAAACCTGAAACTAGTTAACAGGGAAGAAGGGCTGAATTAATTGGGGAGCAGACTGAGGGGATGAGCAGCCGGGGAAAGTTTTAAGAGAAGAGGTCGGTTTTCAGAAGGGATTTGAAGGTGGGGAGGGAGCAGAACCAAGATATTCAGGGAAGGAGTAATTATGGTAACTGGTTTGGGTTTTTTTGGGGGGTCCCAACTTCCTAGATCTGGTAGTGCATCCAGTAACAGGCTTCTCTTTCTCCCGATCCAGGATTGCCAGCTGGCGGCTGTCATGGTGCAGTGGCATTGCTAGCAACTGACAGGGTCCTTCTGGGGCCCTGTGCCAAGGTCCCTGGTGCTGCCCCTCCTAGCATGGTGTCCAGCAGCACCACGGTGTGTCTACAGACGTCCCTGGCATGGAAAACCTCCATGCCTCCCCCGGTCACCTGAGAGCCAGCGCCTTGTGCAGGGTAAGTCTCTCTCGCGGAGCAGCACTATCTCCTGCTCATTGGTGTGAGATGTAGGAACGTTCTATGTCAGGGAATGAAGCATGGCTTGTTGTTAGCTCAGAGTGAACAGCAGGGAATAGATCTGTTGGGTACTTTTCCCAAGTAACTGAAACTGGCCACTGTCGGAGACAGGACGCTGGGCTCAGTGGATCATTGGTCTGCCCAGTATGGCACTTATTATGTTGATCTAGGGCAGGAGTGGGGAACTTGGGGCCCAATGTGGCCCACCACTAGGTTGTTGGATTCCCCCCCCCCCTCTTTCTAGTTCCTGGATCCAGTTCCTATCCCCGCAAACACTGAACAAGTGAGCTTAGGGGAAGGGAGCAGAGATGAGGACATGCACATGAGGCTATGGGCAAATTCTCGATCTGAATCTCCCTGAGTGCACCCCTGCCCATCCCTCTACCCCCAACCTCTGTGTGGCTCTCAGAACTTGTACTCCTTTTCAGAGTGGCCCACCCCCGGGAGGGAAAATGGTTCCCCACTTCTGCTCTAGGGGCATGATTTTTTTCACTTTGGGTGTGGGAGGTCCCAGGTTCGAATCCTGGGCAAGCCCATGCCAAGGTGGACAGAGGTGCTGTACTTTGGGGTGGGGTTGGAATAGATGTTCATTGAGGTGCCTCCCAACAGGTGCAGGAGCGTACAGAACTCTGTGAACCGTGCCAAAGACAGAGCAATAAGGACATAATCGCTGCTGTTGGGAGAAGGTACCCGAGTGACCTGAACCAACGACTAATCCCCACGGGGAGAGACGGTAGCGCCAATACAATCCTAGTTATTGTCTGAAGCCTGATGTCAGCCGCATGCTGACGCAGGCCTAGGGAGACCCCAAAAGCTTCCAGGGCAGAGGAGTGTGAAGGGACTGAATGTCCCCCTTACATTATATCGAGTAAGAAAGAAGGGCCGTGCACCAAAACCAGGATGGTACAAATAATGAGGATACATAGTTTCTCTCGCAGAGAACAACCATCCTGACACGCAAGCTCTCAACTTTATTAACCAGGCATAATTGGGGCCGGGCGCAGACACTGTTCATTAAATCACTTTCCAGAGAGGCAACTATCTGCCCTTGGTCTTATAATAATGATCTTCATTTTTATATAGCACACTTCCCCCCCGCCATGGCACTCTGAGCGCTTTACGCAGAATGAACACAACTTTTTAATCCTCACAACAACCCTGTGAGGTAGGTTAGGCTGAGAGAATATTGTGACTGGCCCAGGTCACCCAGTGAGTTTCTGACTAAGGTGAGGCTAGAACTGGGATCCCCTCCGACCTCTTTATCCAAGCACTGTGCGCTTAACCATTACACCACACTGGCTCTCACTTATTTATCTTGAGTAAGCAACCAAGGACAGACTGCCCAGCGAATGAAGGGACCCCTTTCACTGTTCAGAAGACTTCCACGGTGATCCCATCCACGGGGGCTCTGCTCAGACTCTCTATCCCAGAAAACTTTGGTCAAGCCAGGGGACTTGAAAAAGGCAAGGCCTATGCCTACAGCTGCCATGCTGGGTCAGACCAGTGGTCCATCCAGCCTAGCATCCTGTCTCTGACAGTGCCCAGCCTCGGTTGCTTCAGAGAATTGCACAACAGGTCAGAATGGAGTGACCCACCCATTTCCTGCTATTCCCTCCCGGGCCCTGATAGTCGGAGGCCTCCTCCTCGGACCAGCTTTACCCATTTTATAGACCTGTCCTCTGTGAACTTATTCAGTCCATTTTTAAAAAAATAAATATTTTTAAATAAGTTTACTTGCCTAGCCATAAGGCCATTGCAAAGACAGAAGAACAGATGAGAAAGGTGTGTGTATATATATTTAAACCAAACAAATTAAATTATGATACAAACAGTTTAAAAGTATACAAAACCAAAAATTTCCCACCTCCCTTTTAACCAACCGACAACATCTAAAATAAATTTTACCAAGGACCAATCAGAAAATTCAACAGGGCCCCCACAGGCCCCCATAATATCCATTTGATTATCCACCGAGTTTACCTTCAACTCATCGGCTAACAGACAGGCCGTCCCTCGGCTGGGTCTACCCTTTGAATGTGGTTAGGTCGCCTTTTGCCAATACACCTTAAAACCCAGGAAAAGAGGCCTTCTCTGTACACCATGTTTCTTAGACAGGAATGATGTCAAACCCTTTTAGAAAGGCCGTACGCTCAAGGTCCGACGATTTAGATTTCCACCCTGCCACGTTCCAAGAAATACTAGGCAGAGGGGTAAACTCACCCTTATTTAGCAGTCAGTCAGTTTGGGATTTCAGCCAATCCAACCTGCCCCCTGATCCTGTGTCGCTATAATCACTAATATTAAATTCCCCTCCTTTCTCTCCTCCCACCACCAACTGCCTGGCTGTTGAGGGCTCCCCCTGAGCAGGGTCTAAACCCTCATCCCCTTCCCCACCCCCACTTATCTGCCCCTCATCGAGGCCCTTAAATGGGGATGATCTCATTAGGGGCATCATGCCCTCGGCTGCACTAGATGGCCCCTCCCACTAGAGCCTTTTTAGGTTCTTGCTCATTCCCCCTTTCCGCCACTTCCGGTTCCCGAAACTTCATCCAATGACGGGTAGTATTACTCCTCGGTCTAATCCCAGGGTTCCCAACAAAACCAAAACCTGGCTCACGTTCTCCATCCACACATACAGGGAACTGGGTAGCTGCCAGGGACCCCTGCCCCTCTAGAGCAGCTGCTTCCACTGGAGCAGTACCCTCCGAGGCATCCCTTTCCTCCAAGTCACTGTCCCACGTTCAGTTTCGCATCTCCCATCTGTATCCATAGGGACAACATCCCCCATTTTCCATAATCACCGCTTCCACCACAGGTTGCGGTTGCCCCCTTCCTGATTCGGCCTGTCTGTTTCCCATACACACAGAAGGATTTTGCCCTGAATTTTATTTATTTATTTTATTTAATATATTTCTACCCCGCCCCTCCTGCGAACAGCTGAATGAGTCCCCTCCTCCCATTACCAGAAACCCCCCAAGGGACCCTATGTTGGACACTTTTTAAAATGTTGGGATTATCTATTCCCTCCATCTGGTCCTGTACCTTCTCGGGCACATTTAGATTATCTGTTTCCTCCGTCTGCATCTGCTGAGGTACACCCCCCAAAAATATATATATATATATATATATATTTTTTTTAAACCTAGTTATGCTATTGACCTTCGCAACATCCTTTGGCAATGAGTTCCACAGGTTAACTGTATGTTTGAGTGTTGTTTTAAATCTGCTGCCAATAGGAGAATATTGGCCTGCATTGAACCATTTGATTTGACGTAAGGTGTAAAAGGCCCTTAGCAAGTCAGCATCCTGGCCACACCTGGGCTTCATTGGACCCAGCTCAACCAGGACTTGTAGAACGCCGGACCTGGAGCTTGGAAAGACCAGAGAGTGAGCGGAAGAGGAGCTGACCGTATAGGGTGGCCATAAGACAGGAACCCAGGAATGGGCCCACCTCAGAGGGGACAATATGGGAGCACCGTCTCCCACAACCGTACCCAAAAGCCCAACCAATACCTATCGCCGCCTGCCAAATGCCTTTTCAAATAAAAATGTGTTACACTATCTCTGGAAGATTCTTGGCCTGGGGCTCAAGTGAACCTGCAGCGACCGAGAACACCCGCCTGCCCATCCCTTTCCTAAAGACCAGGGTAACAGATGGAACCTGGAAGAGGGCTCTCCTGACACGCTGTAGTGGGGTGGGGAGAAGGACTTGTCCCTCTTCGGTCACTCACAATGTTGGGAGGTATATTGTGGTGATGACTTGAGTGTGTGCTTTTTGTGAAGCCTCATTGCCTTGTTTTTAATTTTTAGGCTAAAATGTGGAGCAGATGAAGATGTCCCCGCTGCCCGGCACGTGGCTAGTTCTGTGTGTGACAACCATGGGACTGGCAGGCGCCGTTGACGCGTCCCCTTGCAGGATCTCTGAGGACCTCAAAGCAGCCGAGTGCCAGGGCCAGAATCTGGTCCGAGTCCCCTGGGATCTCCCCCACACCCTGCAGAGACTGGATCTCTCTTACAACAAGCTCCAGGAGATTTCAGAGCGGGACTTCTCAGCCCTGACCCAGCTGCGAGGCCTGGATCTGGGGTACAATAACCTCTCGCGCATCGCGGCCAATTCTTTTGCCTCCAACGTCCTCTTGGAGGATCTCAGCCTCTTCAACAACTCCTTGTACCAGATTCCTTCGCAGGCCCTGAAGCCTCTGAAAAACCTGAAGCGGCTGTTCATGTCCAACAACCTCTACCCCCGCTCAACCTTGGATGGGGTCTTCAGCACCCTGAGGAAACTCCAAGAGGTCTCCATGGGAGGGCCTGCTATCCAAGAGGTGGGCGCGCAGGACTTCTTTCCATTGAAGGATACCCCCTTGCAAAAGTTTTCCCTCAAGACTGCCTCCAGCTTGACAAAGTATCAACAAGGGGCCTTCTCCTTGCTGAACACCACAGCTTTGTGGTTTGACATTTCCCTGGACAAGAATGCTGAGGCCTTGCCCGTCATGTTGCGGGATTTACGGGGGAAGCCAGTGCGGTACCTCCGCTTCCGTAACCTCTTTGAATTCACCTACTACATGCAGTCCATGGACCTCTTCTCTGGTTTGGCTGAGGTGGAAGCTAACGAGCTGGTCTTCTACAGGGGCAAGTTCAATGAAAATTTGTTGCGTTTGGCACTGCTGAACATGCAGAAATCCCGTATCCAAGACCTCTCCCTGATAGCGATTGATTTTGCCCGGTCTCCCGAGTGGGAACAGCCGGAAACTGGCATCACCAACCTGACCTTGAACCGCTTGTTGCTCCAAGATATCAGCAACCCGGACATCTTGCGCTTTGATTGGACCTTCACCTGGTTCTCTGGCATCACCTACCTCTTCATCCTCAACGTCAACTTCAACTTTGTGCCTTGCGATGCCTGGACTGAGATGAGGAATGTGGTGGCTTTGGATGTCTCCAATAACCAACTGAAGGACAACTATATCTACAACCAAGCCTGTCACTACCAAGATGTTATGCCCAAATTGGGACTATTCAATCTCTCCCACAATGAGCTGACCAGCCTGGGCAAGGTGGCCAAATTGACCTTTAGCTGGCACGGTCTCACCCAACTGGACCTCAGCTACAACCAAATCGGGAGCCTGAAGGACTCGTGTGTCTGGGGCCCTGCTCTAACGTGGCTGGCTTTGTCCAACAACGTGGTCACCATTGTGACATTCAAGTGCCTGCCCACTACCTTGCACTTCCTGGACCTCTCGTACTCTCAGCTAGACCGACTGGAGATGAGCTACTTTGAACGCGCTGTTGACCTCCAGGAGCTGTGGCTAAGTGGCAACAAGATCAAGTTCATTCCCTCAGAGTGGAGATGCCCCAGCCTGAGGGCCCTGATGGTGGATGGGAACTCCTTTGGTGTCATCAGCAAAGGCTCCTTCATCAATATGCCACAGCTGACCAAGCTGAAGGCTGGGAACAACCCTTATCACTGCACTTGTGACCTCCACGGCTTCCTGCAGGAAACCCTAAGGCAGGGTAAGCTCACCCTCTTGGACTGGCCACATGGCTGGACTTGTTACCACCCCGAGTTCCTTTTAGACACAGAAGTGGCTGCCTATTCCCCAGGGGTGACAGAGTGTGATGTGAGGGTGGTGGTGGCCATTTCGGTCTCGGTCACAGCCATCTTGGTCATCGCCTGTATGGTGTTATGTTGGAAGCTGGACCTCCTTTGGTACATCCGGGCCACCTTCCGCATTGTCCGCTCCAAATACCGGGCACGCCACGCCCAGCCCTCCAGGGCTTTTGTCTACCATGCCTTCATCTCCTACAGCTGCTCGGACACCGACTGGGTGAGGCGGGAGCTCCTCCAGCACCTGGAAAATTCAAACCCGCCATACCGCATCTGCATCCACGAGCGGGACTTCACGCCTGGGAGGTGGATCATCGACAATATCATCGAGAACATCGAGAACAGCCACAAGGTCATCTTCGTCCTCTCCCACAGCTTCGTCGACAGTGACTGGTGCAACTATGAGCTCTACTTTGCTCAGCAGCGGGCCGTGGGGCTGGGTTTCGAGGATGTGGTCCTGGTGGTGAAGGAGACCATCGACCCACGGACGTTGCCCAACAAGTTCTTCAAACTACGGAAGATGCTGAGCAGCAAGACCTACCTGGAGTGGCCCTCAGAACCCAGCCGGCAGCCCTTCTTCTGGATGCAGCTCAAAAGCCTGTTGGGGAAGGTGGAAGTCATCGAGACCGACCGGGATACAGTTTCCCCATTGGACACGGAGCTGTGGGCTAGCAGGACCCCAGAGGGCCCGGTTGAGTTGGACGGTCCACCTGTGGAGAGCGTGGTTGTGCATGTCCCTCCAAGCTAGTTCTTGCTGGCAGGGACGCAACAAAAAATATCTTAAGTGTGGGGCTCAGATGCCCAGTAGCCTACCCCTTGGGTGTTGGAAGCCCTTCCCAGATCCCCCAAAGCAGCCTCCCAGTATTGGCTGCCGAAGGACCAGCTGGATACTATACGTTGTGCCAAGTTGCACCCTTGTTTCTCTTGCAGTAGGGCAGCGGTACCAGTGGCATGAGCCCATGGGCGTG
>QEPC01015423.1:2955690-2971244 GCA_003113815.1 Sphenodon punctatus
CCCCCCCCCCCCAGTTGTCCCCCATGCCGTGCCTGCCACACTTACCTCTCTTGCACTGACTTAAAGGGGAGGGCATGGCTTCGTCATTGATGACCAAGCCATGCCCTCCCCTTTAAGGGTAGCCTCTGTTACAGACCTGCTTGCTTCTCCCGTCTCCCATAAATTAACTCGTGACCAAGCACTTTTTTCAGGAAAGCAAGGGGCAAATGTAGGTTTGAGAATGGCTTCATGATTTTTGGGGGCAGCCGCTTCCAAGGTGGGGAGGGGGAGGTGAACTTTTTTAGAATAGGATAACGACCCCCCCCCTTCTTTCCCAATGTCCAACTCACTTGAAGCCATCTCGAATCGGTGGTGCTGAGAACGGTCTTACCCCAATTGCTAGCCCACGTCTTAATATTCTTGACCTTTCCAAGTCCAAACAAGGGTACCCCATCATACCAAAGGCCGCCGTGGGATGGGACGCCGGCTACTCTGCATGGGCACTGGTCTGCCTTGCAAGGCGAACTCTCTAGAAGCAGCTGCCCCCCCCCCAATGTTTACATAACCCCATTGCCCCCACTTTCCTCCAGAGGATGGTCCAACCCTGCCCACAACAGTATTAACCAGGGAGGAAATGGAAGGCAAGTGTTCTCCTTGGGGCTTGCGCACTTTACTATTTCAGTGTGACGTTTGCACCTGTTCAACGAGGTCTCATCTGGGGTTGGCGGGGGGGATGGAATCCAAATTTCCCCAAGGCTCTGTGGGCTGGAGCTCTCGGTAGGGTGGTTGTGGATGTGTTGGGAGCATTTGGACAGAGGGAGCAATAGGGTCCAGGGGAGCCTACAGAATTCAGGGAGGTGGGATGCGCCCAGCCCCTTTTTCTGAGCGTCGTGACAGCATGATGCTCGCTAGCGGGCGTGGTCATGTGAGAAAAGGACCGAGGAAAGTGGTTCTCCTAAAGGCCCCGTCCTGCAGCTTGTGGAGACTCCACCGGGACCTCACCCAATGCAAGAACAAAGGGTATTTCTGTTCCTCCCCCATAACACTAACTTCACACACACCCATGGACTGGCTGGGCCTACAGCTCCTTCTGGGCAGGAACGAGTTGTGTTGGCTACTTAGGATGGAGGAGGAGAACTGCGGGGGCAGCAGCAACTGCAGCTGCAACTAGGTTTTATATGTCCCCTTTCTAGTCCCTGGATCTGTCTCCTGGATCCAGTCCCTATCTTCGGGGGCAGAGCCATGATCTGGACCCTCCTCTTCCTAAGCACCCCCGTCCCCAGCTTCGATGCAGCCCGTGGAGCTGGTACTAATGTCCAAAGTGGCCCCTGGGGGAGGCGAAAGGTTCCCCACCCCCTGCCTTAGGAGATGCCGAAGTTAATCTTGGCTGTTTGATCTACATCGCAATGCAAGCCCCGTCTCTCTCCTTTACTGCTCTCGGACGCACTGTGGGCCACGCCGGCCCCTGGAGTGCATCACTCATGAGTGTCTGGGTGCTGCTGATGGGAGAATCTTTGTCAGAGGGCAGTAAAGAAGAACTGGTTTTGTGGGGTTTCTGGTGGGAGGGGATGGTGGGATCTGGGAGACGAAGGGTTTAAAATAACACACACACACACACACACACTCTCCGTGCAACCTGAGACAAGGCAGAGGAATCTGCACCAGGTGGTCAGGGGAGGGTTGCGTTGTCTTGAGTGTAACTACTGAAACTCGAGTCGCCCCAACAGAGTTGAACCTGTCAGGTTATCCTCTCCTGAACTTTCTCCAACTTTGGCCTGGAGAAGCGGGGCCGGCCTTAGTACCACCGCACAATATGGGACAACCTCCCGGGTCCCACTATTTTCTCAATGTTGGGAGGGGGGGGCTGCAGTGGCTACCACTCATGGCAGGGCCCCATACATGACCGCCTCTAGAGCCCTGTAGAGGGTGCCCCAAGGGGATAAAGCAGTTAGGGGCCCAAAATGTTGTTTTCGTCCTGGGCCCCACCCCTACCACCACCCCTGGGTAAGTGACCATATGAAGAAGGGAAGGGTGTGTTTAATGAATGTGTTTTACAACACTTAACACCTAACGTTGGCTGTTCGCACAATTCATTAACTCCCAGGGTAACCTCCTCCTGAATAATTCCTGTGCTTGGAAAGTGGACTGTTGCCACCTAGAGGAAAATCCATCCGTCACGCCATCCATATCGCCACCTAGAGGGGTATCCGTCTGTTCATATGAACACATAGCCTAGGTTTTCAAAATGAAGGAAATCTGGTCCTTGCAAAGTTATTGCCCTGAACTGGCTGTTTGAATCCAGGTTCCCTCTGGTACTAACATCCTCCCTCTTGCTCTCAAAGAGGTGCTTTTAGAAGTCCTTTTTTATTATTTTATTTTAAGTAAAAGGTGTGTCTTGTTCTCTGGAGAATTGCCAGGCTGTGAATGTAAGTGGTTGTGTGTGGGGGAGCTTTTGTATTTTGTGCTTTCAAACTGTGAAGCAGGCGTTCGCCTCCAAAGAGATGTACAGCATGTTGCTGGCTTAGATTTAATAAAGAAGTTATTTTCTAGCTTGGGCGTGCTGTTGTGTCTGACGTGCTGCATATTGAGATCTCTCCTAAAAACCTGCCTCTTCTGTAAGACTTTGCCTAGCTTCCCCCCACCCCTAGATGTTTCTCCTTATATTGTCAAACCTTTCAGGATCCCCACCCCCCATCCCTGCAGTTAAACTAAGTGCGTGCCCCTGCAATTTCTCCACAAATGTATCTTTGCCCCTCCCTATGTGCACCCTTCCCTTGTCCATTATAAATTGTAAGCTGCTTGGGGCAAGGGCCTGGCTCTATAAGCACAATCGTTCAGTGCCAGGCCAATGGCTAATCTTAATAAATAATAACGTGGAAGCAGGGCTCGACTCTGAAAATGGGGGAGAGGGGGTGGTCTGGGACCAGCTAAGCGGGCAGATGTAGGGGGGGCCACTGTAGCCGTCCTGCACCATTGACTTGCATGCTTTCTGAGTGTAATCACGTACGGCTTTACAGGTGTGTTTCTTAATTTAGGTGCAAAGCATCTTACATCAAGGTACATGGGGCCAGTTACAACCTATTCCAATACGTGCCCAATAATTAGGCTGAGGAGAAACCATTGAGCTGCAGATGACCGCTGCCTAGTCCAGACCCCAGCATACCATTCCGTTCATGAAACCTGTGGGCGTTGCTCTGCCACCCCTTCCCTCAAGCCAGGACTTCCTTTTCTTGATTCAAAGCCTCCAACGCCAATGCCATTTTGATATTATCTTGCTTTTCTCCTTTGTTCTGAGCAATCTGGCAGAATTGTAGGGTTCCCCCCCCCCCCTTATTTTGACTGGTTCATCCTGACCTCTGTCTGGTTTTCTGTCCCTTCTGTTGTTCTGAACATCTTGTCCTCGGTGGCCTCCCCCAGCACGATTCTGATTGCTTGTCCCTTATAGCGATTGAGTAACGAAGTACCCGTAGGCGAGAGGTGGGGAGCCTCTGGCCGGGATGCCCATTTTAATTTGACCCCTTTCCAGTTCCTGGGTCTGGCCCCTGGATTCCGTAACCCCAAGTGCTGAAAGACTGAACTCAGTTTGGGGAACGGAACACGCATTCCCACGGCCTGACCCGGCATGGGATGGGTGGGAAGCAACACACATCTGGGTGGCTCCATCCCTGTGCTGCGGCCAGCGCCCCACCCCCTCCCATATTGAGCAGCCATGGCTACCCCAGACGCATCCACCTGGGCGGGTCCTCCTGGGTCCGAACAACGGGCCTGGTTCCTTCTGGGCCCCCGTTTCCAGCCCAGCCACCTACCCTGCCAGGCTCTGAACCAGACCCGGACTGTATCTTTGTCCCTCCCTATGTGCACCCTTCTCTTGTGCATTATAAATTGTAAGCTGCTAGGGGAAAGGGCCTGTCTCTATAAGCACAATCGTGCAACACAAGCTGTGAATCACTGCCATCAACTGGACAGTCAAGAGTATGGCACCTTATTCACAGATGGCACAACAAAACATCATTTAAAATTTAAATGTCACCTGCCCCTGAGTTAAAATTTCACACTCCATCTTCCCCAAATAATATCTTCTCTCCTCCCCCACCCCTTCCTCCCAATGACAATACATGCATGCTCATCCCATAAAATGCCCAACTACAGTGTTGGCGGTCAGTGGCCCCAGAGGCTTATGCTAGACCAGGCCGAATCTACTGTCCACAAAGGATTCCATTTTTTGGAAGGAGGCAGGTTCGGCAGTGATGGCCCAGGCAGAACAAACCAGGCCAGCATTACGTTTGCAAGCGCCCTGTGATCTGGACCCTTTTCTTCCCCAGCATGTCCCTTAAAGGCAGCATTCCTGCCCCCAACTTCTATGCAGCCCTCAGATTTGTACTAATGTTCAAAGTGGCCCCTGGGAGGGAAAGTTTCCTCACCCCCTACCTTAAGCAAGCAAAGTACCAGCTAAGTGTAGCTAACAGCAGATCAGCCTGGGCTTGTAAAGTTCTCCAGGCCTACTGACAGCCAACACTGTAGTTTGGGCATTTTATGGGATGAGCATAATCCCCACCCTTGTCCCCTGTGTCGTAAGTGGTATGGCAGACGCCGGTTCCTTTGGAGAATGACCTGAAAATACCAGATTGCTAAGCAAGCAATACAGGCACTGGCTACTCTCTGGATGCATCGACCTTGGCCAGTAGCAAAGACTCAAAGAGGCGGTCCGCCCATACAAATTATTTACCTTTCCCCCCCCAATTACATCAGCCGCATATATCCAATCCTCTACCTAACACTTATTAAATCTAACTTGATTGTTTCATTATTATCTTTATCAATCGATTGGTTTGTGTTATCATAGTCCAACAATTGATTGGCTGGTGTTATCTTGTAACAGAATCATTCAACAGCTGATTGGTTGGTTACAGCTTAATAAGAAAGAGTAACTTAACATATATTTTTCAGTTACCTTGGTTTTTCACATAAAAACATGACCCATTTTGGCAAGATCACCCATATATTCTGTCAAACACATACCCTTCTATTTGACACCCAACAATCTACCTCTTGTCGGAGAGCTGCACCCATCTTTCCTGGTATCATTCATCGCCTGTCTTGCCTGTCTTTTTCAGGAACGTACCCTAATCTCAGTGGTTTGGTTCCAAAGCCAACACCCCAGTACCACTGGACTCTCACTTCACTTTGCCAATAAGTACGGACACAAGCTAATTTCCTGCTTGACCAGACTGTTACAACTCAAGCTAACTTTCTGCTCAACCATATAGGTCATGTATTAATGTAATAATGTGATGTAACAGCATAATAGTAACATACAAGTGCCATATACTGTGTCCTGTGTTCCCAACAAGTTCACCTCTGACACCCCATCCTTCCAAAAAATGGAATCCTTTGTGGACAGTAGATCGGCCTGGGCTAGCCCAGGCCTCTAGGCCCACTGACAGCCAACACTGTAGTTTGCTGGGCATTTTATGGGATGGGCATGCATGTATTGTCATTGGGAGGAAGAAGTGGGGGAGGGGATTATCTAGGGAAGATGAAGAGTTAAATTTTAACTCGGGGGCAGGTGGCGTTTAAATTTAAAATGATGATAATGTGGTGGTGTGCCGTGTGTGAATAAGGTGCCATACCCTGATGGTCCAGCTGATGGCAGTGTTGCACAGTTTAGACGATTGCTGTCCTAGGGGAATTTCAGAAGCCTCCGAAATTCAATTTATGTTTCAATTATTGTAGGTGAGGGGGAAATCCTTCCTTTGATTGACACCTGGGGGCAGAAGACGGTAGCTTCAGTGCCTGGGTGTTATTAGCAAGATTCTTGCTATAGCTCAGGACGGAGAGCATTTTCCCTCTTGGGGACATTCCATCGCCATATGAATAAGTGTGCGGTGCTTGCAGGGTGTATTAAGAATGGGGAAAGGAAGGGAGGGCCCAGACCATGTATCTATGTCATGGAATAAGTGTACTGCTAACAGTAGGTCAGCCTAGGCTTGCACAGGCTTCTAGGCCCACTGATGGCCCAACACTGCAGTTTGGGCATTTCATCGAATAATGACTGGGAGGAAGGAATTGCGGGGAGGGGAGGAGATATTATTTAGGCCTTTTAGGGGAGATGGAGAGTGAAATTTTAGCCCAGAGGTGATGCAGATGCATATACATTTAAAATAACAATGAGTGAAAACAGACATGCACATAACTCTGCTTTAACATTTCTTATGCATGTTACAGGGCTGTATTGGAACCCTACGCAGCCCTGCAACATGCATAAGAAATGTTAAAGCGGCAAGGTGTTAAAGCCCCGCTAAGGGGCATCTGTTTTGAATAGGGTGCCATTCCCTGCTTGTCCAGCTGATGGCAGCACTATGTCATAGATCCATCCGTTATCATTAGTAACTAGCAGCGGTGGGACGCAGGGCCTCATTTCGGTTTTGGTTTTATTTCGGTTTCGGATCCCTGATTTTCAGGAAATGTCTCAGTTTCGGTTCTCAGTTCTCTTTCCCACTGAAGCCAATGGGTCTTCCCATTAACTTCAATGAGAAAGAGAACCAAGGACTAAAACGCAGGGGTCCGGGACCGAAAGAAAATCCTGGGTGGGCCGTGCCTAATCCCACCCCTACCCCCATCCCCCGGGGCCCACTCCTGACCTCGGAGGGTGGCGGTGGCGATCCATGCCCCTAACATCGTGGCGCAGCTTTACACCCACCCCCGTGGCCCTGCGCTTGCTGCTGCCGGTCCAGGTTCGGAGGACGGGGGTGAAAAGGAGCTTCTGATTCCGCTGCCGGCGGCTGGGTCTCCTCTGCTGCTGGGTGGGGCGGGAGCCGGCTCCGCTGCCAGGCCACCGGGCCGTCTCTGCACTGGGTACCTGACAGCGGAGGTGACTCCACAGCCCGGCAGAGGAGTAGGCCTGTCCACCCAGCAATGGATCCAGCTATGCAGCCAGGCCTTCTCCGCTGCCTGGCGGCAGTGCCAGGCAACGGTGGAGACCTCGTCTTCTTTTTTCTTGGTCCTTTTCTCGTGGTTCCGCCTGTCAGGAAACGCTGTCAGAGCTCCCTGCTCCAGCAGCGCGCACGTGCAAGATGGCTGCTGAGGCCATTCTGAGCATGTGCAATCCCTTTTCCAAAATGGCATTTTTGGAGAAGACAACCGTTCGGCGCATGCGCCAAAGGGCTCGGCGCATGCGCCAAAGGGCTCGGCGCATGCGCCAAAGGGCTCGGCGCATGCGCCAAAGGGCTCGGCGCATGCGCCAAAGGGCTCGGCGCATGCGCCAAAGGGCTCGGCGCATGCGCCAAAGGGCTCGGCGCATGCGCCAAAGGGCTCGGCGCATGCGCCAAAGGGCTCGGCGCATGCGCCAAAGGGCTCGGCGCATGCGCCAAAGGGCTCGGCGCATGCGCCAAAGGGCTCGGCGCATGCGCCAAAGGGCTCGGCGCATGCGCCAAAGGGCTCGGCGCATGCGCCAAAGGGCTCGGCGCATGCGCCAAAGGGCTCGGCGCATGCGCCAAAGGGCTCGGCGCATGCGCCAAAGGGCTCGGCGCATGCGCCAAAGGGCTCGGCGCATGCGCCAAAGGGCTCGGCGCATGCGCCAAAGGGCTCTCCTCTTCCAAAATGGTGCTGACGCTGCCGGCACCATTTTGGAAAAGGGTTGCACGTGCACAGAATGGCCTCACCTCGGTGGCCATTTTGCACACATCATGCACTGTGGGAGCAGGGAGCTCTGGCAGCATTTTCTGACCAGCAGCGAACCAAGAAAAAAAGAAGCCACCTCTCCACTGCTGCCTGGCACCACCGCCACCTGAGAGGGGAGAAAACCCAGCTGCCAGGCAGCAGAGCTGGATCCATTGCCGGGTGGCCGGGTCTACTTCCCTGCCAGGCTGCGGAGACGGCTCTGCCTCCCCGGTCCGGAGAAGGCCCGGCGGCCTGGCAGCAGAGCCAGCTCCTGCCACGACCGAGCAGCACAGGAGGCCTGGCCACCGGCAGCGGAGCCAGCGCCCGGTCCCTCCTCACCCCCATCCTCCGGACCCAGCAGCAAGTTGAAGGGGGGCCCCTCTCTCACCCCTCCACTATTGCTACTGTTTCTCCCACCCTGACGGGGTGGATGACGGGGGGGAGGCAGCTGCCTGAGGCCACCGCAGGACGGAAGAGATCCTCACACCAGCCCTGTCTTTTAGATATTTCACATTGCGCCGCACGGCCCCGCTCCCTCCCCGATCCCCGAGCGGAATCAAGCCGGCACGTCTAAAGGACGGACAGCCGGCCTGATTCCGGACCGGGATCCGATACGAATCCCGGGTCGTGGAAAAAGGGAGGCCCGTCACGTCTAAAAATACCCTTAGTTACAGGGAATGAGATTCTGAGTGAGGGGGAAGCGGACGCAGTTTCACTCATGACAAGCCAGGGAAAGCCTGACGGAAGAGGTAGGTTTTGAGGAGGGATCTGAAAATTGGGAGAGAGGGAGCAGAACGAATGTATCCGGGGAGGGAGTTCCAGGCATGAGGGGCAGAAAGACAGAAGGGGTGGAAATGTTTCGAGGAGCAAGGGGGTTGCAAGCAGGCGAGGGTGAGAGCAGAGGAGCCTGGTTGGGAAGCTCCAGCCCTGCCCGTACGGAAGCCATGCCTCTCCCCGGCAGCAAACCTTGCTGTTCCCCTAGAGATGGAAATTTCTTGGTGGTAAGAAATGAAACGGTCCCTCTGGAAAGCTGGCAGGGCCCGCCTGTAACCCAAACCCTGAATTAGGGCTGCCTTTGAAAGCACCACGTAGCGTGGGGATGTTTTTTTTCTGCCAAACAGACGCTCGCCGCTGAGGTCTGATCCCTAATTTCCCCGTCTCAGCTCCGGACTGTACTTCCCTTCCTGTCCCGCTGAACAGACCCTGCGCTACGCAAGAGCGGTTGCGAGGCGGCTCAAGCACAGGACTGGGAATCAGGAGACTGAGAGTCTCTTTTTTAGTTCTGGGAGGGGAGGACAGTTTAGCGCAGGGGTGGGGGAACCAACCTCGGGCCCGGGGGCCAAACGCGACCCGCAGCTAATTTTAATTTGGCCCCTTTCCATTTCCTGGATCTGGTCCCTGGTTCTAGTTCCTACCCTCAAGCACTGAAAGAGACACACACACCCCTCCAGTCTGGTGAGTCTGCTGCTCTGACTCGAGTGACACTCCTGTCCTGCCAGCGCGGCCCTGCTCTCTCCCTCCCTCCCTGTGCTTGCCTTGCTGCTCCTCAGCTGCCTCGTGCCGCTGCAAGTGCTTGCTCCGTCTTGTGCCGCCCGCCGGGCAGGGTGGCCAGATAGGCACGTTTTAGAGGACGCTTATGAGAAATACAGGTTGCAGGGCTACCTTGGGGCTATTGCAGCCCTGCAACTTGTATTTCTCCTAAGTGTCATCTGAAATTTGCGTATCTGGCCACTCTCCTGCCGGGCAGGTCCCGTGTGCCCCCCCTTCTCCCCCCCCCTCTCCCCAGACCCCGCGGGTGGGTAACCCTTGGCCTCCCAGGGGTTTCTTTGAAAATTAGCACAAGCTCCAAAGGCTGCCTAGAAATTGGGAGCAGGGGGTGGGCCCTTTTCACACAGACACGCTAACACTGATAAAATGGGTGCTACATTTTATTCTACATGTTGCAGGGCACCCGTAGCGCTACCTACAGCCCTGCAACATGTATAATAAAATGCAACACCCATTTTGTCCGTGTTAGCGTGTCTGTGTGAAAAGGCCCAGGCTTAAGGAAAGCGTAGGCTCACAATGGGGGAAGGAAGCAGAGGGATCTGCCCCTGATCACTGTGTGCACGCCCCAGAGGATGGGCTCAGAGAAGCCGATGGTCTTTGAAAAGTCTACATCGCGTATACAAAGATGCAACTGTCAGTAAAAGTATCCCGGACCTTTTTTGCGGACAGCTCTGCCCTCCATTTGTGTGTGAAAATTCAAACCTAAAGTGTGTAAGAATGCAGCATCCCTTCCCTTTAAAAAATCAAATCAAATAAAATAAATATTTTTTTATCTCTATCTTTTGGGGGGGGGCGCAGTTTCCCCAGTCCTTCCCGTAGGTGTTGACACATTCCCTTCCCACCCACAGCGCACACAAGTTTAGAAAAAAAGTGCAAAACGATAGGCTCGGGTGATAGGGAGATGGTGCATGAAATTGCCGTGTCGAAGAGGCACGCTGTTTCTAATTTACTCTCTGGTTCCACAGCACAGATGACTTAGCGTTTGGTCACCCTCCTTTCCTGTCTGCAGCACCATCTCTGCTATTTTGCCTTTATTATTTTTTTTAAACAAAAAATTGAAAAAAATCTGTCAACCCCCCGGAAAAAAAAAGAAGAAAAAATTCCAGCCCTCTGATTTATTTTTAGCAGCCAATTGCAACGTCTCCGAGATGAAGGAGGGAAAAAAAATATGAGTGGCATGTAATAAGACAGAGTAACCTTTGAGGCTTGTGGAGTGAACGGTGCGCGGTACACACACTCGCTCACACTATATCCAACGTGGACTCTTGCACTTCTGAGGTGACCGCTCCGAAGGGATTCTAACCGGTGCCATGGAGTCTTCCATCTCCCTCTCCGTCCTCAGTCTCCTGCTGCTGTTTCAAGGTAAGAATAAAAGCTCTTTAGAATCTGTTTCTTATTTTCTTTCTAAGTGCAAGAGACTGGGGAAGAATATCGCAGCGGTTCTGTTATTAAATCAAGGGAGGACCTGAGTTTGGGTGGGTTTTTAAAAACAAATTCGTCGGGCAGATTTTGAAAGACACAAGCAGTCAGTTAGATGCCCGTTAAAAGAAGATTGCAGGGGAAGGGTGAGAGAAGTTTTCACGTCTGTAAAAAAGGAGAAGTCAGTTGCTCATCTTAGTCAGCACGCGACAAGAAAGAATGGGCTGCAATTACAGAAAAGGTAGATTGAGGATAGGGAATTCTGTTCTAATTGTGAGAAGATTTAGGCCAGGGGGCGGAGCACCTCAGGCCCGCCCGGGGGCCAAGTGCAGCCCATGGTTGGTTTTTATGGGCCCCTTTCCAGTTCTTGCATCTGGCCCTGAGTCTAGTTCCTACCCCTCTAAGCACTGAAAGAGTGACCGAGTTCAGGGAATGGGAAGGAAGGATGTTAACACACAGAGGCTGGGAGTCCTCAAGACCCCGGAGCTGCTCTGTGCCCCCCATGTGCCCCCCGAAGTCGGCCGAACATCGGAAAATAGCGCTATCGATACTGATACCGAAATCGGATATTTTTTTTCCGGTATCAGTATCATTTGGCCCTGAAACCACCCCTGGTCTCCACCCCTGGTGCCAGAAAGTCTGCTCTTCAGTTGCCTCCCCCTTCCAGTCACGTTTTTCCCGCCCAAAGGCACGTTTTTCCCACCCCCAAACTCATCCGAACTGTTCGGACGTTCGGTTCGGTCTTCCGAACAGGCCGAGTTCGGCCCGAACTCCCGAACCGTATTCGCACATCCCTATTCCCCGGCCCGTGGGGGCCACCCCGTGGGTCACTCCTGCGGCCGCAACACTATGATGGAGAATACAGCCCACTCCATGGGGGCAGCACGTTGCCCTGGCTTGGGCTAGGTCCCCCCACACAGTGTGCTCTGCCTTTCAGGGGATGATGCCGGTTGGCGCTGCCCTGGCCCAAGCTGAGGGGCACATCTGCAGCCGCCCTTCATGCGGGCAGGTAAATCCGGGGCCAGTTTGAGGCCCCGTCTCATGTGATAGCACCCAAAGTTGAGGGCATGTACACAAGGATCGGGGACAGATCCATGGTCATTCTGGGCCCTCTTTTTCTGGAGTGCACCCCTTAAGCACTTCCGTCCTCCAACTCGGGGCCCTGGATTTTTCAAAGTGGCCCCGGTGATGGAAAAGGTTCCCCACTCCTGAGGTAGAACAAGGGTGGGGAATAGGGATGCCCCCTCTGCACATTTTTAAGGAACACTTATGAAAAATACATCTTGTCAGCCCTGCAACATGTATTTTTCATAAATGTTCCTTTAAAATTTGCAGAGGCGGCCCTAGTAGGGAACCTCTTCCCTCCCAGGGGCCACTTTGAAAACCAGAACAAGCTTTGAGGGCCGCAGGGAAGTTGGGGGCAGGGTGCTTAAGGAGTGGGCTCAGGAAGAGGAGAGTCCAGATCATGGACCTGTGCTGTGGGTCCATCCCCTGCCCGTGTGTGCAGGCCCTCCTCTCTGCTCCCTTGCTCTGAGATCAGTCTTTCAGCCCTTCGGGGGAGAAACTGGATCCAGGAGCCAGATTTAGGAGCTGGAAAGGGGCTAAATAAAACCAAGCTGCATTTGGCCCCCAGACCTGAGGTTCCTAATCCCTGGTGTAGAAGGTTGTTTAATTATGAAGAGGACAGAAATCAGTTCTTCAGCCTAAGACAAGAAAGAATGGGCTTAAGTTACAGAAAGGTAGACTGAGGTGCAGAAAGTTTTCTAACTGTAAAAAGATTTGGGCAGTGGTGTAAGTTACCAACACTGGAATCCAGCACTGGAATTTTTTTAAAGAATAAATTGAAAAAACATCTGTCTTGAATCAGTGGCTTCTCCCCCTCCTTGTCTTTTAGATTGTAAGCCACAGGCAGGGACTGTGTCTATTGTATGTTTCTGTACAGCACCAAGCTCATGACTGGCACTATATAAATGTTTATAATAATAATAATTAATTAATATAATTGCTCCTGTTGTTTTGTATGAGGTGGACTAGATGACCTCTTTTAACCCCTTCCAGTTGTACAACTCCATGATGCCACACAAGTCATTTGTGCGTTTTGAAAATCGCCCTCTTCCTAAAAGTGTGGAGGAGAAATGAACCCTCCTGCACCTGTGAAAATTTGGGAATGAAGGGTTAAGGGGGGGGGGGTTTGGTTTTCACTATTTAAAATCCATACCTAAACCCGTATTGCTTTACCAATGTGGGGGGTAGGCACAGGTGCATCTACATGAGGGTCGCCAACCAGCCACGCCCCAGGGCAGCGGAATCATCAGCTGCGTCTCTGTCACGCTGCGGCTGCCTGCCCCAGATTCCCTTCCCTGCTGCTTCTGCCAGCCAGCACTAAGCAGGAGCGCTTAGCTAGTACTAATGGGGGGGGGACTCTGCCCCCTGCAGGAAAGCCCCGCAACCACCCGTTAGTAATGGATAAGCACTAATGGAGTCTAGGGGTCAGGCAGCCGCGGCGTGACAGACACACAGCTGATAATTAATTTCCGCTACTCTGGGGCGTGGTTGGTTGACGCCCCACCTGGAGTCACCACCACATTGGCCGTATGCTAGAGTGATGACTCTGGTATCTTGTGGCTCTCGACTATATGAAGGTTTTCATTGCTGTCGGGAACTTTAGCCGCCCCTGGCCTAGTGTATTTCACCGTCATGGATAACGGACAATATCATGCGCAAACAAGTCAATGACGCTCCATGGAACTAACTGGCAGCAGATTTAGAAGAAATAAAAGGAAGCACTTTTTCACTGCACGCGCACTCGCTTGACTTGCGGAACTTGTTGCCGGAGGATGTGGTCAAAGCCAATAGCATAAATAACAGGGTTTTAAAGAAAGGACTGGCTATGTTCTTAGAGGATCGGTCCATCAATGTTGGGAAGTGGGAGTTAAGGGCAGGAAATGGGTCGCCCCCGTTATGACCTGTTGGGGATGCCTGTTGGGGAAGCAACCAAAGGTGGCCACTGTCGGAGACTGGGGGGGTTAACATTCGTCCACATTGGACGTCATCCCTACCTGGGGTGGGAGGGAGCTCCAGCCACAGGAACAAATGTCCCTGCGGCCTCCCCCGGCCTTGGAGGGGGAGCAGGGAGCGACATGCAGCTGCTCGGCCACGCCCCCCATGATCCTGGAGTCACACACACCCCTGCCATGATGGGCAGCCATGGCTGGGTGCCATGGCAACCCCTCAAACCAGGAGGAGCCGGGGCCAAGAACAAACGTCCCCGCCCGGGTCACCAGCTCTGACCCAGCTGGGCGCAGACTGTGGGCCCCGCTTTGATCTGGGTCCACATTTCCGGCCCAGCCACCACTCTGGGCAGTGTTTGTACTGGGCCTACATCTGGCGGGCCTGGAACAAACATACCGTCGTGACGCTGGCTCAGCGGGAGCGAACTGGGCCAAGCTGGACCAGCATCATTTAAGGATGCTTCGTTGTGTATATGTACAGCTCCTTGCTCAGAAGGGCCCTGATCTCACTCTTGTCAGTGCTACTGTAATAAATGTGTAATAAATAACTGAGATTCACCAGAATTCAGTCTTTGGCATTTCCTGGTACCATTACAAAATGCGTCATAAACAGTAACTCTTTAATCCTGAATTTACTCATCTGGATAAAATCTGTTACGGGCAAGGTAGAGATTAACAGAGTTTGGATGAATTAAAAGCTACTTGGAAAGTCCCACAAAAATGTGTGCTTAAAACATTAAGGTGTAAGGGGGCTGACAATGGGTAATTTCAGATGCGACGGGCCGTCTGGCCCGCCACGTTGAACCCGGGATCTGGGATCAGACCGGCCATCCATCAGACGTGCCGGCCTGATTGGAGAGGGGAATCTCGGAGGGGGCGGGGCTGCACGGCGTGACATGCAGCCGCTCAGCCCCGCCCCCCTGTGTGTCCCTGGCCACCCGCCCTTGGGGGAGATGGGCGGGTGCAGCGGCCAATTAGGCCGCTGTGCCCGATCCCGTCCCGTGGCTGGGACCCAATTCCGGGACGGGGCTGGCAAGCAGTCGTTCATTGTGGCCACTGCCAGCCCCGTCCCGGATCTGTGGCCAACCTAACCACGGTTCTGGAGGTGAAGCCGGCCTCACCTCCAGAACGGTGGTTAGCTTTGAACCCCGCCAGGAATTCACCGTGGTGAACATCTGGCGGGGCTCAAACAGATGTTACCGTGATTGCTTCGTCCACACGGGATCCACCGTGATTCAGTCTGGTGAGCAGTGATCCCGTAACGTCTGAAATTACCCAATGTGTCTGCAACTCTGAGCACTGACCCCGTTGCTGCTGTTTATAATACAGTCGCAGTTAAAGGCCCTTCCTGAGACCGGGGCCCCTGTGGGGCAGGTAGGCTGGCCATACAGAGGGCACTTATGAGCGATACAGGCTGCAGAGCTGCATTGGAGCCAAGGGCCCTCCAACTTTGCTGACAATGCAGCCAATGCATTGGAGCCAATGCAACCCTGCAACCTGTATTTCTCATAAGTGTCCTCTAAAAATGTGTATATATGACAACCCTAGCTACAGAAACCGGTCTGAGGCAGCCTCTACCCAGAGGCTACAAGCTCAATAGACAATTGCCATTTTTTGCCTTTCAAAACCTGTCCCTTAGTTTGAACTCTGATCTCCTAAAGCCAATACCTTATACTGATTGATTTAGATTAGAGCTATGCATTCGGGTTTCAATAAATTCAGCTTTGGTATTTGAAACACAAATACTAGGGCTGCATATTCAGGTTCCAAGCAAACCCAAATTTCCCCCCAAAATGTGGTCTCTGAGGTCTTAAACTGAACCCCAGAAATGACGGCATCTCTCCAGCTCAGAGCTGGGGCTGCTCGCTGACTCCTAGCTTAGTCACCTGTTTATCGGTCTGTCAAACTGGCAGAGACTCATCACTGCGGCACCAAAAT
>QEPC01015423.1:2975796-2986709 GCA_003113815.1 Sphenodon punctatus
CCATGTTACACTTACGTTATTATTGCTAGTTAGTGATTTATTCAGGGACCCTCCATGCCAGACCTCCCAACATTTGAGGCGGCCAAAGAAGTACAAGCCCTGCCCCTTTGGTCAATAAGCTCCGCCCACTCAGTGAATTATTTATGTATTTACTTATGCATTCAAATGTATACCCCGTCCTTCCTCTAAGGCAGGGGTGGGGAACCGTTTCCATCTGGGGGCCACTTTGAAAGCTTGCACAATCTCCGAGGGCCACACAGAAGTTGGGGCAGGGGTACTTAAGGAGGGAGGGCCCAAATCATGGATTTGTGCCACTGATCTGTCCTTGTTTGCGCGCCCTTATCTCTGCTCCCTTCCCTCGAGCTCAGTTTTTCAGTGATTGGGGGTAGGAACTGGATCCAAGGGCCAGATCCAGGAAGTGGAAAGGGACCACATAAAAACTTGCTGTGGGCCGCATATGGCCCCCGGACCCGAGGTTCCCCAACCCTGTTCTAAGGCTCAGGGCAGCTTACGACATATAAAACACATTAAAAACATATAAAACTTTCCTTAACCTACCTCCATCTCCTAAGCCCCCCCCCCCCCATTTCTCCTGGCCGAGACTGCCCTACCACGGGGGGTGGGGTCTGGGCGACAGGGAGTGCGGGAGAGGCGGGGTCTCTGCCTCTCTCACTCCCCCTGGCCGAGACTGACAGGCAGTGGAGGGGGGCGCCACGGAGTGAGGGAGAGGCAGAGGCCCCGCCTCTCCCACACTCCCTGCAACTTCCGGTGGCAGCAGGCGGTGTGGCCGTAGATTTAATCTGCTGCTGCTGCTGCGCCCGCCGGAGCCCGCCGCACGGAGCCAGCGAGCGGGCCCGGCACGGGGCTCAGGGCAACACCACAGCGACAGATGGGGAGGTAAATGCCCCCGAAATGGCTGGGCTTGGGGAGGGGTGGAGGGGAGTGCCCCTCCGCCCGTCCCTGAGCCCAGACCCGGGGAGTGCCCCCCGACTGAGCCGGGGCCACCAGGAAAGAGGGGCCTGAGGTTTGAATCCTGGTCTTTTTTACTCTTTCTCCTGAAAGAGGGACAGTGGGATTCAGCACCCAAAGAGGGCCCGTCCCTCTGAAAATAGGGACTGTTCGGAGGGATGCCCCAACGTCAGCCCTGAATGGCTGTGGGCCCTGGCCTCCACAGATGGTCTCCCCGCATTTCAAGCTCGGCGGGCCTGTATTTTGTGCCCGTGGTCATTTTGGAATGAGCACGGCTGAGGAGGCGGTCCGTCCCTGTGTGCCGAGCGAGATGGCTGCAGACCGCCTACCCGTGTGAGGTGAGCGGGGAGGGATTCAAACGGACCAGGAACCAGATCATTCATACACCCCGCGTATTGGGGCCCCCTACCCATGAGGCCTTGTGCAGAGTATCGTCCATCCTCGTCTGGAAGCATCTCTGCTTCTCCACAGCCCTCGCCTCATCCTGGGATTTCCCCTGCTCTCTCTCCGCCTGCCTCGCTCCCGGCAGCGGAGTGGTGTTACCTCTTTCTGCAGGTGAACGCTCCATTCCCCTGGTGGGCACGGTTTGGGCTTTTGCCGGAAAAGCTGCCCTTTGCGGGGTTGGGGGACGGGCAGCTTGTCCATCGAGCAGTCCCCTGGCCAAAGAGCAGGCACGTTACTGCTGCTTGAGTCTAGCCAGGTGGAGGCTTCCTCTGCTCAGAGAAAGGACAGAGGTGGATGAGGAAGAAGCCAAGCCTAGAGACTCAAGTGATGCAGCGTCACTGGGGGCACACAAGGCCGGGAGCCCCACACTGCCCAGTGCAAGTGTGTCCCCTGCTGCTGGGAGTGAAATTAAGGGGGGCCCATTCCATCTTCTGCACCAGGACTCATTCCATCTAGGTATGGGACTATCGGCAAATTATCGGTTACCGGTTTTATCGGTATTGGATTAATCCGATATCGGATTTATCGGTTTTTTAACATTGCTGTTTTTTCGGATCTTTAACATTGCAGCCATTGTTAAAATGGCCACAGTGTTACAGATCCGAAAAATCGGCAATGTTAAAAAACCGATATACCGATATTATCGGATTAATCCGATAGCGCCAATTATCGGCATTATCGGATTAATCCAATACCAATAGTCCCATCCCTACTAGCTACACCTCTGAAGCAGGGGCACATAGAAGGAGGGGGGGACTATGCTAAGGAAGGCCTATGGTTGCCCCCTCTCTATGCAGCACATAACAGGGGGAACCTGTATACTCCATTGCAATCTTTAAGGTCAGCCAAGACCAAGAACTTCCTGCTAATTCCATTGTGTCGCCAAGTGTGCGTACGGCTAAGGCTTGCAGCGAGGTTTCCTCAGTGAGTGACCCACAGTTCTGGAACTCCCTTCACCTGAATGTTCATAATCTTCTAGAAGCAGCATAAGACCTTCTTAGTTGGCCAGGCCTTTGGTGGGTGGGGATAAGTTCGATGGGAGTGGTGTTTTAGGCAAGAGTTTCCTATATACTGTGTTTTGGTTAAGTTTTGTAACCCGTCCTCAGACCTCGGGATAGGGCGGGCTAGAAGACTGAAGGTGGCCGTTGTCGTAGGCAGGATGCTGGGCTGGATGGACCGCTGGTCTGACCACTAAATGACTGCTAAAACTGAACTAGGTTAGCCTAGCTCCTAAGGTGTTGAACTTACGCCTGAGATACCAAGGTTCAAATCTTGTCTTAGCCATGAGGTCTTGGGCAAGTCCCTCTCGGTCTCCCCATCTGTAAAATGGGAACAATAATGACCTACGTTTTCCACAGACTAGGTAAGCATGGTAAAGCACTTTGAATACTGAAAATGCTATAGAAATGATGATTCATTAATGTCATCTCTGGTCCTTTACCCTGAGCTCACTCTTCCAGTGTTTTGGGGGAAGAGAACTATAGATCCAGGGACCAGATCCAGAAACTGGGAAGGGGGCCAAATAAAAACTAGCCATGCTGGGCTGCATTTGGCCCCTGGGCCTGAAGTTCTCCACCCCTGGCCTACAGCATCACCGACAGATGTTTTATCCTTATCTACAGTGTAGCAAGAAATACCGGCTTATATAATCCTTCTTCTAATGCTGCAGTCAGCTGTCGTGCCCCCTAGCCTACCCCCTGTAAATCTCCGATCCCTCTTGGCAAGGGGCAGGCTGTGTCAGGACAGGGATGGCTGGACCGTGCCGTGCCGTGCCAGGCCTCCCTTCCATCCCCACGGGACCGGATAGAATAATTCCTTGCACATCTGGAACTGATCTGCTTTACCCTGCGGTGCCGTCCCCTTCCCAATCTGGGGGGATTTGAGGGCATTACGTGCGGTAGTTTGAGAGATTCCTAGAGGATGGCAAAAAAGCAGACGAGAGGAAAATATTTGGGGCAGCTTTTTTTGTGTGTGTAATGTTTCTGTTGTGCCCCTAGGCCCACATTTTAGAACAGAGTTGGAGACCCTCATGCCTGAGATCCAGTTCTGACACCCCGTCCCCCCAAGCACCAGCTGGGCTCAGGGAGGAGAGATGAAGGGGGCATAGACACAGGGATAGGGACAGAGCTATGGCACAGATCCATGATCTGCCTCTTCCTGCGTGCAGCCCTTAAGCGTCCCCACCCCCAACTTCTTTGCAGCCTTCGGAGCTTGTGCCAATGTTCAAAGTGGCCCCGTTAAAAATTATAATTTTTTTAAAAAAACCTGCACATACGCAAATGGCCACTGCACCATTCTGCGCATGCGCACCCACTTTTAAAATGGGGGTGGCAGCATCGCCACCATTTTGGGAAAGGGCAGCTGGCCTGCGCATGCCCAAATGACCACTGCACACATGTGCAGACTGGCTGCCCTTTTCCAAAATGGCGGCGATTCTGCTGCCGCCATTTTGTAAGTGGCCATGCATGCGCAGAACAGTCCGGCGGCCATTTGCCCATGCATGTTTAGTTTTAAAAATTGAAACCAAATCGAAACAAGCTGTTGCGGTTCGGCAGGATTGATACGGATTAATCCGTAATTGCCCGTTACGAGCAGTTATGGATTAATATGAATCTGTGATGCCCCGCCTTTCACACCCCAAAATGTGAAAAACCACCAAAAGGCCAATATTGGCCACTTCAGATTTGGCTCCGTCTTTAAATCAATTAAGAAATAAAAATAAAAATGTTAAATATTACTCCACATGCGCAGTGACTGTCCGACCGTTCTGCTCATGCACGCCCCTTTCCAAAACGGTGGCAGCATACCGCCATTTTGGAAAAGGGCAGGTGCATGTGAAGACTGGGATGCCCTTTTTCAGAACGGTGGTGTTGCTGCCGCCATTTTGGAAAAGGGCGCTGTAATAGGGTGACTCCTCTGAGCCGGTATGAGCCCTATTACTGGGCTACCTAGCACCTATATAGCCAGGCATCAAACTTGGAGCATTCTCAGTAGAGCCCCGAAAGCCTTCTGAGCTCTAGGTCCACAGACATGCTCAGGGCGTAGGGTTCGTTGAGCCATGACGTGCCTTCCAACTCTTTCAGTTCCATGACTCTACAATTTGGAACAGCTGGTCCCACCTAGTTCCAGTTATGTAGTTTAAATTTTCTCCATTACACGAAATCTTTTCATTCCAGACTGGATGTCTTTTTAAACAATACGCTGCTTCATTCAGAAGCGATCGAATGCAAGAGGAACTGAGCGACAGTCTTGGATCTATGTTATTCTGAAGACCAGACTAGATTATCAGCCTAGCTGCTGCCACCCACAACTCTGCCAGTGTCCCCACTCACCCCCACAAAGAACCTAAGCCCCTTCCACTGGTGTGGTATTTCATAGGTTCTTAAGGAGTCCCAAGACAGAGTTTGAGGGATATAGGTCTTTATTTGAGGCTTTACCCAGATATTGTCTGGTGAGTGTTGCCCCTTTAGGGTAAATGTAACAACTTATGTACCTCTGCAAGGCTAGACTGAAGTGGCAAAGAAGCAGGCTTTTAAAGCATGGTTTCCACACAACAATGATTAGCACTGTGCTTCCTGTCTGGCTGTAAGATCTCTGCAAATGGAGGGCAATAAAATGCTTAGTTAACAAGCAGCCAAGCCCCCACCCGCAGCCGGTCTTGGGCAGGGAACCTTAATTCTTGCAATATTTCAAGACAAAGAGAAAATTCCCTCGCTTTAACTCTCTTTAATTTGTGTTGCCTAAAATAACCCTCGCAAGGCTACCAGCTTCTCCACACTGCTGGTAATTGGTTAACCGGGCAACGTGTGTGTGTAAGCCTTGCAGAGCTAAAGAGATGTATATATATTATTTTTATATGTGGATTTCAAACTACACCCTTGGTAATTGCTGGTCTTGTTTTCTTCCTGAGGTCTGAATCTGGGGCATAAGCAGTTCTCGAGACAGAGGAGTCACTGTATTACGGGTCATGGCTACACCCTTTTCTTACACATCCTCAGCGAGCCAGGAAGCGCACTGCCCTTCTCTTCTCTGCCAAGCCCGGGCCTGTCCCTGGAAAGCTATTATGATTTCAGCTTGGAAAGTATAGTCTCAGTTTAGAAAGTACAGTCTGGATGGCTGTCCAGTGTTGTGGCAAGCGGACAGCTCAAGCACGCAGTATGCAGGCCATTCTCAGGGCACCATGAGTTCTGCGCTGCCGCGATCACAGCCGTTTTCGCGGAATTTTGCAATTGACCAAATTGTCGCAGAAATTGCCTCTGGCATTGCAGCATGACAGCCTGGGTGGGTGGGGAGTGCTGTTAGCAAACAGCGCTGTGAGATAGCCAGAGTTTAATTTGTGAGAGGGCTTGGCAGGACTCAGCCCTAGCAGTTAAATTCAAGGGGGAGGGGTGGTGGTTGAGCCCTGGGAAATGTTCCCAGTAGGCATGTGCATTCCAAAATCTGAAAGACCCAGAAAAGGCCAATATTGGCCATTTCAGGGTTGAAAACAAAAGCCAGGAAAATACTGGCGGGTTTATCTAGAAGGCTGTGCATTGGGCTTTTAATAAAACACAAATAAACAAAAAGGACCACTTCCAGCTTCTATATTCTAAACACAAATACTAGGGCTGTGTATTCAGGTTCCAAGTGAACCCCAGATGTCCCCCAAAATATGGCATGTGAGGTTTCAAACTATAACCTCAGAAACTACAGCATCCCTCCAGCTCAGAGCTTGGCTGCCCTCTGACTCTCAGCTCCGCCGCCTCCTTATAAACCTGTCAAACCAGGACTTCTGCACCAAAGTCCCCTTCGCTGACAACATGGCTGCGAAGGGGTATTTGTAGTGCCCCCATTCGAAAGGAGGCACAGAGGAGGGGCCGCGGCGGGGAACATGCTAGAATGCTCCCCTGCCGGAGCTCGGGTTGCTAGGGCAACCAACAGGGAGGAGCGCGAGTGATGAAAAAGCCGCGCATCGAGAAACAGAGTGAACCCGCCCCCTTGTAGGAGGAGCCACTCGAGGCCGCGTGAGGCTGCAGGCCGAGGAATCCAGGCACGGAGTCAGCCCCACCCACCTCACCTCTAGCACCGCGGTCTTAGTCCTGGCTGCCGTTATGGAGCCAAGGAGGAATTTTGGCGAGTAGCCTTTTTCAATCAGGGTCCCTTGCGTCGCCTCCTTATCAGTGCGGGGTGGGTTACATAGGGATTAATTTGGAGCGCGACAAGAATTTGACATTAAGTATTTCGGTTTGAATTTATTCATTCGGCATTCTAAATCTGGTCTAGTTTAAGTAACTTCTTGTGTGATTCGACAAACGATAATTGAAAGGAAGAATCTGGCAGAGACGGAATTCACGTGGAATTAATGAACATATGGGTAATTAATTGTCGCACTCTGCAGGGGTCCAGTAGGATAAATAGGAAAGACACAGGATAGAAAGAATCATCTCCTTACGAGATGGGGAGGGGATACCCAGTGGGATGCCCGGCGCAGCACGCACTGGGGTCATGACCCTGGGAGGGGTGCCCTAAATGGGTTAGTAAGGACATGCCCTGTCCGCTGACCTAAGAGCACTCCCCTCCTTACTCTCGCCCACAACTGGGCCGGTCCCCTTTACGGCCTGAGCCAGGGTGCTGTCGAAAAGGGGAGGTTTGCAGTTAAGGTCAGTAACCAAGTGAATAAGTCAAGTTATGTAGCTAGCATACTGGCCCTGAATTGCCTGTGCAATTATTACCCACTGGCTTCGTTTGAATTTTGATTAAAATAAAGAGCGCGGCCAGTTTTGAAACCAGCTATGGTCTCTGTGTCTCGTTGGGGGGGTGCGTCGACAAATAACCCGTATTCAGTGATCGATGTTGACGGTGTTTTCCACATTGGCACTGATAGAGGAAACGCAGTGAACACAGGCAAAGACACAAACACAGGAGAAACACAAATACTAAGCATCAAAGACAAATACTTTACCTACAGACTGCCCTATTTATGTAGATTTATTTATGCCAATTTCCTTACTAACTTTCCTGTCCCACCCCCACTGCTGGTCAGTGTATGGATTAAATCACAAGAATTCCTCTCTTATATTCAGCCATAGAGAGGCAGGGTGGTCCAGTGACAGTGGTTGAGATGCTACCTGGAGAATAGCTAGCAACCAAACCCATTTCCCTGCTTTGACAAACTCTGAGCTGAGAGGCATGGCTTCTGCAGCAAGCTTGGGCCGCAGCAATTCATTTTTTTTGGTACAAATGAAGTACTGGTGATAGCCAATGGCATCCCTTCCAACACTCGTTCCCTACTTAGGAAGGACAGACCCTCATTGGGTGCTGAATCCCACTGTCCCTCTGTCAGGGGTCAAAGTCCCTCTTTCAGGAGAGAGAGACAAAAAGGCCAGGATTCAAGCTGCAGTCCCCTCTCTCCTGGCTGCTTCCCATGCAAAGCGCTTTGGTGAGGACAATGGGGAGACAAACTAAGTGACATGAGAAGCAGGGTAGAGCCTGGCCCTCTTTATGCCCTTGGAATGTGTGTATGCATGTCTCAGTGTGGGGGTGGAGCCTATTCACTGAGGGGTGGAGCTTATTGACTGAGGAGGCAGGGCTTGTCCCTCATCTGCCGGAAGCAATCAGCGGAATGTCATAGGGTGCTGTCACTGCTAGCTCCTGGTATATATTCCAGAGCTACGGAGCCAGAACTGATGAAGAGGAGCAGCCCACAACTACTCAGGGGAGAAAATAGCCCAGTTTGTTGGTATTTTGTGAGGATTTTTTTTAAACACATGTGATGCTCAAAACTGATGCAATGGCATGATGGGAAATTCATTGGCATTCAATGTTTGCATGGCGTGTAGGATTTCGTTAACTTGCATAATTTATTCTGATATCAGAATTTGGATTATCTGCAGGAAGGGAGGCTCAGGTGGCAGAGCGCATGCTGTGCATGTATAAGGTCCTAAATTCAATCCCTGGCATCTCTGATCCAGGAGCTCTGGTAGCGCGCCTGGGTGAGGCCTCTGCCGGGGATCCTGGAGGGTCTCGGGTAGCGCGTCTGGGTGAGGCCTCTGCCGGGGATCCTGGAGGGTCTCGGGTAGCGCGTCTGGGTGAGGCCTCTGCCGGGGATCCTGGAGGGTCTCGGGTAGCGCGTCTGGGTGAGGCCTCTGCCGGGGATCCTGGAGGGTCTCGGGTAGCGCGTCTGGGTGAGGCCTCTGCCGGGGATCCTGGAGGGTCTCGGGTAGCGCGTCTGGGTGAGGCCTCTGCCGGGGATCCTGGAGGGTCTCGGGTAGCGCGTCTGGGTGAGGCCTCTGCCGGGGATCCTGGAGGGTCTCGGGTAGCGCGTCTGGGTGAGGCCTCTGCCGGGGATCCTGGAGGGTCTCGGGTAGCGCGTCTGGGTGAGGCCTCTGCCGGGGATCCTGGAGGGTCTCGGGTAGCGCGTCTGGGTGAGGCCTCTGCCGGGGATCCTGGAGGGTCTCGGGTAGCGCGTCTGGGTGAGGCCTCTGCCGGGGATCCTGGAGGGTCTCGGGTAGCGCGTCTGGGTGAGGCCTCTGCCGGGGATCCTGGAGGGTCTCGGGTAGCGCGTCTGGGTGAGGCCTCTGCCGGGGATCCTGGAGGGTCTCGGGTAGCGCGTCTGGGTGAGGCCTCTGCCGGGGATCCTGGAGGGTCTCGGGTAGCGCGTCTGGGTGAGGCCTCTGCCGGGGATCCTGGAGGGTCTCGGGTAGCGCGTCTGGGTGAGGCCTCTGCCGGGGATCCTGGAGGGTCTCGGGTAGCGCGTCTGGGTGAGGCCTCTGCCGGGGATCCTGGAGGGTCTCGGGTAGCGCGTCTGGGTGAGGCCTCTGCCGGGGATCCTGGAGGGTCTCGGGTAGCGCGTCTGGGTGAGGCCTCTGCCGGGGATCCTGGAGGGTCTCGGGTAGCGCGTCTGGGTGAGGCCTCTGCCGGGGATCCTGGAGGGTCTCGGGTAGCGCGTCTGGGTGAGGCCTCTGCCGGGGATCCTGGAGGGTCTCGGGTAGCGCGTCTGGGTGAGGCCTCTGCCGGGGATCCTGGAGGGTCTCGGGTAGCGCGTCTGGGTGAGGCCTCTGCCGGGGATCCTGGAGGGTCTCGGGTAGCGCGTCTGGGTGAGGCCTCTGCCGGGGATCCTGGAGGGTCTCGGGTAGCGCGTCTGGGTGAGGCCTCTGCCGGGGATCCTGGAGGGTCTCGGGTAGCGCGTCTGGGTGAGGCCTCTGCCGGGGATCCTGGAGGGTCTCGGGTAGCGCGTCTGGGTGAGGCCTCTGCCGGGGATCCTGGAGGGTCTCGGGTAGCGCGTCTGGGTGAGGCCTCTGCCGGGGATCCTGGAGGGTCTCTGGGAGCAACGCCTGGGTGAGGCCTCTGCCGGGGATCCTGGAGGGTCTCAGGTAGCAAGCCTGAATGAGGCCTCTGTCGGGGATCCTGGAGGGTCTCAGGTAGCAATGCCTGGGTGAGGCCTCTGCTGGGGATCCTGGAGGGTCTCTGGGAGCAACACTTGGGTGAGACCTCTGTCGAGGATCCTGGAGGGTCTCTCTGGGAGCAACGCCTGGGTGACGCCTCTGTTGGGGATCCCGGAGGGTCTCTCTGGGAGCACTGCCTGGGTGAGGCCTCTGTTGGGGATCCTGGAGGGTCTTGGGTAGCACACCTGGGTGAGGCCTCTTCTGGATTTGAAACCCTGCTGCCGTTTCAGGTTGTGACAATACTGGGCTAAGATGGACCATTGGTCCAACTCACGAGGCTGCTTTCCCACGCAAGCTCCCTTCCCACCAGCAGTCCTTGGCGCTGCGGGAACTATTCAAATATTGCGCCGCTCCCATCTGGTGGGAAAGGAGGAAGTGCGGCTCTCCCGCCGGCGAGCTTGTGCATCGGACAGGACAGGCATTGAAATCCTTTCCCACGAGACAGGAGCTGTGTCACCCGTGACTAGCACACACTCCTCCGCGGCGCCTTAGGCTGCGCCAGGAATCCCGTGGGGAAAACAGCCTCAAGTTAGGCAGTTCCTTATATCAGTGCAGGTTGTGAAGAGGAGGCTGGATGATCTAGGCGGGCAGGCAGATCCTGCGTCAAGTAGGGGGGGCTGCAGTCGATGACCCTCGTGGCCTCTTCCAGCTCTGTGATCGGGTGGGGGACCTTCTCCCTGCCGGGGAGCACTTTGAAAATTAGTACAAGCTGCAAAGGCCACATAGATGTTGGGGAGTGGGGTATGCTTAATGGGTGCGCTCAGGAAGAGAAGGGTCCCCTCTCCTTGTGTGCTGCCTTCCTCTGAATCAGTCTTCCAGTGCTTGGGTGGCCATACCTCCCATAAGAGGATGCTTATGAAAAAGACATGGTACAGGGCTGCACTGAAACCAATGCAGCCCTGCACCATGCATTTTTCATAAGTGAGGGGGAGGTAGGACTAGATCCAGGCACTGGAATGGGGCCAAATACTAACTAGCACCCAGGCCACATTTGGCTCCAGGGCTTCAGGTTCCCCATCCCTTAGAGCTTGTGGTGAGCCTGGGTTCATGTCCCAGTTATGCCCCCCCCCCCCCCAA
>QEPC01015423.1:2986862-3015901 GCA_003113815.1 Sphenodon punctatus
AAAAGGACAAGGGAGCAGGGTCTTCCTAATGCTCAGTCCTCCCAAAGGAGCTCCCAGCCAACCTTGCCCTCCCCACCCCAACCAAAGTAAAGGCAGGGACGTAGCTAGAATAGGTGCAGCAGGTGCACGTGTCCCTGGGCCCACGACATGGGGGGCCCCGCACGCTTGTAGAATGCATCTGCACAGTGGAGTGGAGTGCCCCAGCTGGGGGCCCATTCCATCTTTGGCACCGGGGCCCGTTCCAAATTAGCTACGCCCCTGGGTAGAGGCGCTCCCCTGGAACCCAGTAAGACCCCTCCCCTGGAGCAGGAGCAGCCTCACCAGGATGAGTGGGCGGGGACTCTGAAAACGTGGCCTGACTACTGCTAGAAAATTTTCAGAGTAGGTGGGAGCAAACGATTGGCCCCGCTCCCTCCTCTACCCACTCTGAAAATAACGTCCTTGTGGTGCTCAAGCTGCTTGCAAAGGGCCCCCCTAAACTCCAGTTCTACTGAGCCCCATGATCTGAATCATGAAAGGATTCCGGCCTGGGGAAAGTTCATTGGGGGAAAGGCCGGCTAATGAAACCTGCCAGATGGGTAAGCAATATTTCATGTGGCCCAACGGAGAGCTGGATGAGTAAATTCAGACCAGCCCACGTGCGCTCCCGGCCTTCTGTTTTGCCTTCCCTGCTGTAGGCCGTGCTGGCGGAGAGGCTGCATACCGGCTCGTAACCTGAAGCAACCCAGTCTTGGGAACGGAATGAGAGTTTCATTGAAGGCTCAAAGGCAGCCTGGGATGGGAGTGTGTGTGCGTGTGCAGGGGAGGTTTGTTTGAGCACCTGGCCTCGGTGCTGCAAGGAAGTTTCCATCCCTCAGCATTTGCCAAGCCTAGGATAGTCAAAAACACAATCCTCCCAAATCACAGGATTGGTGTTTAAAATCGTCAGATACCTGGCAAATTTAATAAATCGATTCCAGGGGTGAGGGGACCTCTGGCCTTGGGGCCAAATGCAGTCCACAGCCAGTTTTTATTTGGCCCCTTACAGTTCCTCGATCTGGTCCTTGGATCCAGTTCCTAGCGGAAGCACTGAAAGACAAAGCTCGGGGTGATGGAGCAGAGATGAGGGCACGTACTCAAGAATAGGGGACAAATCCATGATGTGGACTAAGGCTGTGCAGCCAGGTTTGGGCAAAACACAAATAAAGACAAAGCCCTTTCCGGCTTCTGTATTTGAAACACAAATACTAGGGCTGTATTCAGTTTCTGGTTAATTCAGCAAGAATTAATTTTTTTTAAAACCCACTTATGCTATTGGCTATCACAACATTCCTAGGGCACTGGGTTCCACAGGTTAACAATGTGTCAGATGAAAAGACCACGCTCACTCTTATCATTCATGACCATTGCCAATGTGTTCAGTTGTGTCGTCTCTGCGCTGAATGCACAGGACTCCAGTTGTTCCCAAATTGTGGTATCTAAGGTTTCAAACTGAACCCTAGAAACTGCAGAACCTCCTTGAAGCTGGGCTTCTCCGACTCCTGTCCTTATAGGTCTGTCAAAATGATAGAGCCTCGTTGCACGTCTGCGCCAAAATAACTGATACACCTTTTTGGTGGCAATGGGGGAAATACAGCAAACATGGGCAAAGATAAGCTTGATGTCTGTGCTGGGCAAAACGGTGGAAACTATAATTAAGAACAGAATTACAGGGCATGTTGATAAGCGTGGCTTAATGAGGAAGAGTCACCATGGATTTAGCAAAGGTAAGTCATGCCTCGCTAATCTGTTGGAATTCTTTGAAGGTGTAAATAAGCACGTGGACAAAGGAGACCCGGTAGATACAGTGTACCTGGATTTCCAGAAAGCATTTGATAAGGTCGCACATAAAAGACTCTTGAGAAAATTAAAAAGCCATGGGATAGGTGGTAGTGTCTTACTCTGGACCGGTAAAAGGATAGGAAGCAAAGAGTAGGACTAAATGGTCCTCAGGTATCTGTATTGAGACCGGTGCTATTTAATGTATTAATTAATGATTTGGAAAAGGGTTTTAAGAGTAAGCTGATCAAATTTGCAGATGACGCCAAATTATTCAAGGTAGTTAAAACACGAGCAGACTGTGAAGAACTGCAACAGGCTCTTACAAGACTGGGTGCTTGGACATCTACGTGGCAGATGAGATTTAATGTGGACAAGTGCAAAGTGACGCACGTAGGGAAAAATAACCCAAACTATGAGTACACCATGCTGGGCACTAAGCTAGGAGTTACCACTCAGGAAAAGGATCTGGGAGTGATTGTGGACAATACACTGAAATCCGCAGCCCAGTGTGCAGCAGCAGCCAAAAAAGTGAATAGAATGTTAGGAGTTATTCGCAAAGGGATAGAGAATAAAACTGAGGCTGTCATAATGCCTCTATACAGTGGCGGCTGGTGGGTTTTGAGGTTGGTGAGTCACTAAGGCTGGCTGAGCGGCTGCTGGTGAAGCCAGTGCCGGCCCGGCCAAAATAGAGGTGGAGCCTAGCCTAGGGGTGGAGCCAGGGCAACAGTAGGCAGAGCCCATGCACGTGGAATTTAAGAACAACAACTTTATACATACAGTCCCCTCCCCATTTATAAATAAATACCCCATTTATAAATACTTACATAACTTGTGAGAACACTTACCAAAAACATCGTTAGGATTTCAATACATATATAACTTATCAGAACACTCTACTGAGTGAAACACTCTGTTTCATATGAAACAGCTAAAAACCAGCTAAAAACCATATGAAACAGCTAAAAATAGCAAAAAACTCCAGATAAAACAGATACAAAACCATATGAGACAGTTAAAACCAGCTAAAACAGATATAAAACCATTAAAAACAGCTAACAACCAGCTAACAACCATATGAGACATCCAAAAACCAGCTAAAAACATATAAAACCATATAATACAGATCTAAAACCATGTCCCCATCTGTCTCCCCCATCTCTCCCTCACCCCCATCATGTCCCCATGTCTCCCCTATGTGTCCCCCACCTGTCCCCACCACCATCATGCCCCATCTGTCTCCCCCATGTCTCCCCCATGTGCCCCCACCCCATCTGTGTCTCCTCATCATGTGTCCCCCCATCTGTGTCCCCACCCGATCATGCCCCCATCTGTCTCCCCCATGTGCCTCCACCCCATCTGTCCCCCCATTGGTCTCCCACATCTGTGTCTCCTCCATGCCCCCACCCCCGTGTCTGGGGCATGGTGGGGGGATGTGGGGCCCCCATGTCTGCACACTGTGCCCCTGCCCCCACACCCCACTCCCCTGTCCCTCCAAACCAAATCCCCCCAGCCCAGACCACCCTACCTACCTGCTCGCACTGGCTCAGCCTGCAGCAGGAAGGCGTGTGGCCGGCAACTCTGGGAGCGAGGGAGCAAGGTCTGAGAGATCCCGCTCACCCACAAATTTTGTGCCTGGCCTGGCGCAGCCGTGGTGGAGCCTAGAGGGGCAGCTTTGAGCCGCCCCTCTAGGCAATTGAAATAGCTTGGGCTGTGGGTTCCATTAGAACCCATTGCCCAAGCTGGCCATGCCCCCCCCCCAAGCTGCGCGCGCAGCTGTTCTGTAGGTCGGCAGCAGTGCCGACCTACAGAAAAGCCCCCCTGCCCCCCAGTGTCTCTTCAGTGCATGCGCACAAGCCTGGGGAGGAAAGTCTCTCTCACCGGCTGGTACGCCTGCGCTGAAGGGATGCTGGGACTCGAAAGTCCCCAGCGCCGGCCCAGCACCATTCCGGATGCACACGGGCCCCCAGCACCGGCCCCTGCACATCCAGAACGGTGCTGGGCCGACGCCGGGGGGCCTGCACGCATCCAGAATGGTGCTGAGCGTGGGTGCTTTGGCACTGGGGACTCTGTAGGTCAGTGCCCCCAGCGCCAAAGCGAGGGGCCGCCACTGCCCCTCTACAAATCAGTGGTGCGACCGCAACTGGAATATTATGTGCAGTTCTGGTCGCCTCATTTCAAAAAAGACATAGCGGAACTAGAAAAGGTGCAGAGAAGGGCAACGAGAATGATAAAGGGTGTGGAACGGCTTCTGTACAAAGAGAGGCTTGACAAGCTGGGTCTCTTCAGCGTAGAGAAGACTGAGAAGGGACATGATAGAGGTTTATAAAATCTTGAGTGGTGTGGAACGAGTAGATAGGGAACGGTTCTTTACCCTCTCAAATAGTGCTAGAACTAGGGGACACGCCATGAAACTAGCTGCCGGCAGATTTAAGACAAATAAAAGGAAGTACGTTTTCACTCAAGGCATAATTAGCGTATGGAATTTGTTGCTAGAGGACGTTGTCAAGGCCAGTAGTATAGTTAAGTTTAAAAAAAGGACTGGATACGTTCTTGGAGAGTAGGTCCATGAATGGCTATTAACCAAGTAGCTTACGGGATGAACTTCCTACAGTTGGGAGCTGGGAGTGAACAACGGGGAATGGATTTGCCCATTGGGACTGTTGGTTCTTCTCCCATGCGATCGAGATTGGCCACTGTCGGAGGACAGGATGCTGGGCTTGATGGACCATCTGTCCGACTCAGTATGGCACTGCTTATGTTCTTATGTTTATGTTCGTAAGATACATATACAATAAATGCAAACACTAAAACCACAAGTACAAATACAGATAAAAATGCTTGACCCCATGCATAGTCCGAATCTGGACCCTCCTCTTCCTCCCCCCACTAGGGCTGATGCGGCAGCAGCTGTTACCGCGCCGTGATTCCGTTCCGCCATTTCGGAATTGCCCGCGCCACACTGCGACTTTTCTGTGGACATTCCGCTAATTCCGCCGACATTCTGCAAATCGCGGAATTGCGGAAAAATTGCAGAAACTGCGGAAAAATTGCGGAAAACAGCTATTCTGCTATTTTGTGGCGCTGGTGGAATTGCGAAAATAGCGAAAATGTCATGTTTCCACTATTCTGCGAAGCCTGTGGAAGTAGCGGAATTAAATAAGCGGAACTGCGGAATGAAACTAGCGGAATGAAAGCCTCTGCCATGCCGTTCCACTAATTGCGGAAAAACTGTTTCCGCCGGAAATATGACATTCTGCTACAGCCCTACCCCCCACCCTGAGAACACCCCTTTCTGCAACCTCCACGTGGCCCTCGGAGCTTGTACTAATTTTCAAAGGGGCCCCTGGGGGGTGGGGTGGGAAAGTTTCCCCACTCCTTCAGTAGACACTGCACAACCCATCACACCTCTGCCCTCTTCTTGGCTGTCCCGAAAGCACCCTTCAGATAATGCTGTGTTCTTTGTGTCTCTAGGTCTTTGCACCCCGTTCAACATTGACGTGAAGAGACCCCAGATTTTTCTGGGCCCACAGGAGGCTCAGTTTGGCTACAAAGTCCTGCAGCATGCAGCCGGGGAACAGAAATTGTGAGTTTGGAGGGGGGGGAATGTGGCTGTTTTCAGGTGACTTGTGCGCCATGCAGTCTGGGAACACGAAGCAGCAACAGGAGGGGAGTTGCGGGCCACAAGTCGGTCGACCACCTTTTCGGAGGAATTTTGTGGGATGTAGAAGGCAAAATGCAGGATGCGTGGGTTAAGAGCTGCGAGGGGACATGGGGGCAGGGCTGGGGCAAGGAGTTGGGATCAGGACTGCAACAGGGAACCAGGAATGCTGGCACAGAGCTAGAGTAGGAATGGGGCAAAGGCAGAGTGGGAACAGATGTTGAAAACCGAGCTAGATCAGGTGGGAAAAGAACAAGGGATAAAATTCAGCCAGAATTAATCTTTTTTTACACCCAGTTATGCTATTGGGCTCTCACAACGTTCTTAGGGCAGTGGGTTCCACAGGTTAACAATGCGTTGTGTGAAAAGACCGCGCTAACGCTCGTCATTCATGGCCAGTTCCAGTGCGTTCGGTTGTGTCGTCTGTGTGCTGAACGCATAGGAGTCCTAAGAATCACAAGATCTGTGCATTCAGGTTTGGGGAAAAAACACAAATAAACACAAACCCCTTTCAGTGTCTATATTTGAAAAACAAACATAGGGTATTTTCAGACGGGCCGGGGCCAATTTGCCCTGGCACGGAATCACTCCCTTTGATCCCCCACCGGGGCCACCGCGTAACGGCAAACAGATGCGGTGGCCGATCCCGGCGGGGAATCCGGGGGTGGGGGGCTGTGCGGCGCAACGTGCAGCTACATAGGCCCGGCCCCCCCACGCTGCCCCAGCCGCCTGCCCTCCAGGAGACGGGCGGGCACCACGGTCAATGCAGCCGCAACGCCCGGCCGCCCCCCCCCCGCATTGACCATGGCCCGGAATCCCGCCACGGATTCCAGGCCGTGGTCTGGGGCCAGACGATATGGTCCCCTTGATCACGGGGCGGGGATGGGGGGAATCTCATTCACCACGCAAACAGTGGTCCCAGCGGGACCATCCCCATTTGTGTGGTGACTGTGATCCCCCAACAGACGTTCTGGGATCACGATCACGCCGTGGGATTCCCCGTGGTTGACCGTGATCTCGTAACGTCTGAAAATACCCATAGACGAGTCAGCCCCAAAAATTCCCCCTAAAATGTGGTATCTGAGATCCAAGAAACTACAGCATAGATCCAGGTCAGAGCAGGGCTGCTCTCAGCTTAGCTGCCTGTTTCTAGGCCTGTCAAACTGGCACAGCCTTGGCACTTCTGCAGAAAAATAACCCATATGTAGGAATCCACGTTCACTGCATTTTTCACATTGGCGGCGATGGGGGAAAAGATCCAAATACACACAAATACTAAAACCCACAAACACAAGTACAGATACTTAGCGCTGTACACAGGCCACCTCCTAACGGCCAAGTCATTTTTAAAAAATCCTTCCTACACGGAGGCGGAGGAGAATGAGCCCAGACTATTCTGCTCTGTAAGAAAAAGAAAGCTCTGGCCGGTGTCTCTGATTATCCCCGAGTGCCCATCGGCAGCTCGACAAAATATGAAAGGGAAATTGTTGGCAGCCCCGACGTGGGCTGCTTTATTGAAAATGATTCCCAGAAGAAGCAAAAAAAAAGTTCAGCACACCGGAAATCCAACTGCCGTGCCAAGAGCCAGCAGCAGCAGGGACTGGGACATAATTGTTTGGCTGGAAGATCATCTGAATACAGGAAACCGATCTGAATAGGGGATGAGGGGGGAGAATTAAGTGGGGAATTGACAGATGTTAGAAGGAGTTTGGAGCAAGCGCTTTTCTCCTACTTATCTCTGGGCTGAGCTAGGATCAGAGCTAGCGCCAGGGCGCGGCGGCTACGGAGGGCCAGCGCGAGGGCGCGGCAGCTACGGAGGGCCAGCGCCAGGGCGCGGCGGCTACGGAGGGCCAGCGCCAAGGCGCGGCGGCTACGGAGGGCCAGCGCCAGGGCGCGGCGGCTACAGAATACTAACGTCCTTCAATGCGTCTCTTGCTGGTGCCTCCTCTACTTCTCTTTCCCTCTTGTTTGGCGTTCCCCAAGGCTCCATCCTTGGCCCTCTTCTCTCTGTACACTCTGTCCCTAGGCAAACCCATCGAATCTCAAGGCTTTTGCCAGTACCATCTGTTTGCTCAGGATACCCAACTCTGGCTGCTTGTAGACGAGCAGGTCGCAGTCGCGGACTCGCGCGACCCGCTCATGCGATTTTCAAAATTCCGTAAAACGGGATTAGACGTGACACGTCACACGTTGACGCGCGTCCATGGTGGCCGCGCATTGTTTAACGACCGCGAACCAAATGCCCCCATGTGTGAGGCGTTTAGTTCGGTCTTTAAACAACACGCGACCACCTTGAATGCGTGTGAACGTGCGACGTGTCACGTCTAATCCCACCTTATGGGATTTTGAAAATCGCATGAGCGGGTCCGCGCGACGGCGACTTGCTCGTCTAAAAGCGGCCTCTGTCTCTTCATCCCCCCTCTCTCTCTCCCTCTCTCCAGTCTTGCCTCTCTGACATTTCTACCTGGATTTCTCATCATCAGCTCAAAATTAACATGGCTAAAACCGAACTCCTCATCTCCCCTCTCTAATCCTTCCTCTCTCTCTCTTCCTTCTCCGTCTTTGTTGACGGGATTAACATCCAGCCCATCTCTCAGGCACGCAGCCTAGGGTTCATCTTTGACTCCTCCCTCTCTTTTAAACCTCAGATCAATTCTGTTGCCAAATCCTGTCGCTTCTCTCTGCACAACATTGCTCAGATCCGTCCTTTCCTCACTGTTTCCTCTGCTAAAACCCTAGTCCATGCCCTGGTCATCTCTCGCCTCGACTATTGCAACCTCCTTCTCACTGGCCTTCCTCGCTTTCACCTTGCTCCTCTTATACATCTAGATGTGTATAAGAGACAGTTTCTGTTCATAACTCTGCTGCCAAGGTCATCCACCTCGCCCGCCACTTTGACCATGTACAGCCCCTCCTTTCCTCTCTCTGCTGGCTCCCTCTTCCTGAACGCATTCTGCACAAACTCTTTGTTGCCCCCGCACCCAGGAATAAGGCAACACACACCAAGAAAGTTGGGTTAAAGGCCACACATTTATTAACTCGTTTACCAAGTCGGGGAGGGGGTATACTCCCTCCCGGGCCCCTTATATTAAATTTGACATTAAATTACTTAAAACTTAGCTTACCTAAACTTAACCCAGCGGCCCGATGTCCCTCAGTACCGCTGACTGTGTGTACACTAGGTCACTCTCACGTCAGCCGTCCGGCTGATCGGGGAAAGAGGGGCACCCTCTAGTGACTCAAGTAGGAGGGAGGCGGAGGCTTCCTTACGGGACCGCCCCTGTCCTCGTCCGTCTAGCTCGCCCCTCCCTCCTAAGCCGGGGTTTAAGCTGGCCGTCCGTGCCTTGGCTTAACCCTTGCTCCATCTCTTAAGGAGATGCCTTCCCACACACTCTAACTTAACAACTATGCATGACAATAGGTTTTACAAAACACCCTGGGCCCTTGCATGTGCGACGAATGAAAAACACCCTAAGCACATCTGACCTCTCCCGATGGTACCCAGTTGAATTAGCGTGAACTGTGAGGAAGGCAAAAGAAACGCCAGACTTTCGGCCAATTAGCCTGGCGTCAAAAATTCCTTCCCGGCCCCCACTTAAGGGCGACCAGCTTTGACATCCACAGTAACATGAGGGAGGGTGGGTGGGTGCTGCCCGTAGCTCCTTCCGCGCCGTCCTCCACGTGCGTCTGTAGGGCGTCCTGGGAAACTTAAACATGGCGGCCGCCACCTCCTGCATCGCGAAACCAGCAGCACCGCCTACATGATCCAACGTTGCCCTATCCCTCTGCTGGGGGCGGGGCAAATCGCGCTCCCTCGTATGCCGTTCCCCGCTCAAGGCGAGGGTGGGCGGGAGCACGCGTTTTTGCCTACAAGGTTCTTCACGGCCTTCCTCCCCCCTATCTCTCAGCACTCATTTCCCACTACAGTCCTGTCCGGGAGCTCCGCTCCTCCACTGCCACCACCCGCGCCTGCTCACGGCTCCCCTGCTCCTCAAAACGCATCCGCCCTTTTCCCTGGCAGCCCCCCCAGGCCTGGAACTCCCTCCCTGAACACATTCGCTCGACTTCCTCCCTCCAAATCCCTCCGCAAAACCCACCTCTTCCGTCAAGCTTTCTCTGACCCTCGTTCCCCTCGCCGACTTATCCTGAATCAGCATATCTTGTGTAACATTAAATGAGTAACTACACCTTTGCAACTAAGCCAAACACGTGCACCCGAGACCCTGTCTCTTATACACATCTAGATGTGTATAAGAGACAGGTGTCCGTCAGGAGTTTCCAATGAAGGGGGAATCCTTGAAGGGGAAAACCCAACCATGCAAGATGATCTTCTTAGCCACCATCAATATAATTCTTAGACATTGGAAAGATCAAAGTGAGTTTCAGATGGAAGAATGGCTACAAAGGCTGATTTTCATGTTTACAATGGAAAAATTGCAAGCAGGTTTACATGGAAAGCTTAACGGCTTTAAAGAAACCTGGTCACCCATAGTGCAAGAGCTGGAAAAGGAATTGTCATGGGGAAAAAATATAAGAACGCTGTTTGACCCTCAGTTCTAAGCAACCAAATGACGATGGGGTCTCAATAATAATAATAATTGATAATCATATGAGGGCTATGCAGCCACAGAGGGCTAGCGCGAGGGCTGTGCATGATACAGAGTAGAGACCTGCCTGGGCTCAGATAGCAAACCTAACCCTACCCAGACTGATCCAGGAAAAGCCTGAATCCGGTCCAACCTGAAATGGTGCGCAAAGCCAGGAGGTTCAACCCAAACCAACCAGAGTGGTTCAGCATCCAGATGTTCAGCGCCTGAAAGCCGTGCTGAAAGTGGAGCCCTGCAACAGCACCCCCTCTCCATCACTTACTGCACGGGGAGAGGCACAGAGCAGGGCAGGGGTTCGGATCCATTCAGAGCTGCAGGGGCCAGCATCTGTTTGCAGGTAGCAGCCTGTCCTCGGAGAGGGAGGGGGTAGGAGGAGAATGTGTGGCTGACTAACAGTGTGTTTTAACCTTGGTTGTGGAGGAGTTCAACCTCTGAAGGGACTGGGGAGGAAGAGTTATGGCCAAGGAGAACGCTTGAGAGGGCAACGGGGAGAGGATGGAACAACAAGAAACTATGTGGAATGTGAAGCAGGAGAGCGTCTGTCCCTCTGCATGCGCTTGGAATGTTGGGGAATTTGCGCGCGCGCACATACAAGTGGGTGAGAGGGCGGAGCTTATTCGCTGAGGGCAGGATCTTGTTAGCAAAGAGGGCGGGGCTTGTCCCTCTGGCTGCAGAGCATGGATCAAAAATCTGTCCTTATGCCAGTCCTCTGTAGCCGCACAGCCCTCCTGCTAGATCTCTGTAGCCGCACAGGCGTCATTATTATTATTATTATTATTATTATTTTATTATTAATAAACATTTATATAGCGCCAGCAATGTGCCTGGCACTTTACAATTGTCATTTCCGAATAATTTGTAACATTGTTTGATTTTACCGAGCTGAGGATTTCAATGTATTGTCCACCATGACTCCAAGATCCTTTTCCTGTGTGGTAATTCCTAATTTAGAACCCAGCACTGCGTACATCATGCACATTTCCAGCATGCGTTGCAGAGCTCAGAAATCTAGCCCTGCATCGCATGGTGGAAATCACGCTAGAAATGGGCTAACCCCCCCCACCCATCCTGTACATGAGCGGAGCTTCCCGGGATTTCTCCTAACGAAATTTCCGCTCCCAGACGTTTCCCCCGCAACCCCGTGCTTGCCTGAAAGCGGCTGAAGACACCCAGTCTTGTAAGATCCTCCTACAATTCTTCACAGTCCGCTTGTGTTTTAACTACCTTGAATGACTTTGTGTCATCAGCAAATTTGATCAGCTCACTCTTTATTCCTTTTTCCAGATAGTAGGGGTGGGACTCACGGCAAAATATCGGTTTCTTTGGTTTCGGCTCCTCTCTGTCTCGGATCTCCTATCCGTATCGGATCTTGTGGTGTCGGTTCTTTTTCCCAGGGGGTGGGGATCCATTACCCCTAAACACCCCCACCCACCGGTGCCTGGCTTTACCCAACCCCCAGGGCCCCTGTACTTTACTTACTGTTGTTGCCAGTTCGATCTGGAGGGTGGGGGTCACGGATCAGCAACGGCGCGGTGCACATGCGCAAAATGCCCGCCACTCTGCGCATGTGCAACCCTAATCCATTATGGCGCGGCAGTGTCAGCACCATTTTGAAAGAGGGCAGATGTTCTGCGCATGCGTGGAATGGCTCCCCGTGCATGCGCAGAACAGCTGCCCTCTTTCACAACGGCACCGACGCTGCCAGCGTCATTTTGGGTTAGGGCTGCACCTTCGCGGAATAGCCTTGGCGACCATTTTGTGCATGTATGCTGTGCCACTGCCGATCCAGCGACGTTTTCTTCAAGCTCCGAACCCTGTAAGAAGAAGGAAGAGAAGGCCTGGCTGCCCGGTGAAGAGCTGGCTCCGCTGCCGGTGGCCAGGCCTCCTCTGCTGCTGGCTGGTGACAGGAGCTGACTCCGCAGCCCGCAGCGGAGAAGGCCTGGCGGCCTGGCAGCGGAGCTGGCTCCCAACACCAGTCAGCAGTGGAGGAGGCCCAGCTGCCAGTAGGAGAACCGACAGCCCAGCCGGCGGCCCAGCCGGCGGCTGAGACCCCCATCTTCTGGAGTGGACCGGCAACAGTAAGTAAAGTACAGGGACGCTGGGGGTTGGTAAAGCCTCACTCCTACTCTCTGAGGCCAGGAGTGTGGGGGGTAGAGGAGGTTTCAATGGGAACAGAGGATCTGAGAATTGGAAACCGAGATGGGCCCAATTCTCGGATCTCTCGGTTTTAACTGAGACACTTTCGGCCTCTTTCGGTTAAAACTGAAACCGAAAGTCCCATCCCTACCAGATAATAATGAATATATTAAACAACACCAATCCCAGTACAGATTCCTGGGGCACTGCTCATACTCTTTGCATTGTGGGAAATCCCACAGGGAAGTGGGGAGGGCACCGTTAATGTTCAGGGAAATCAGCAGCTGTGCAAAGAGAGATGAAAACCATACCTCCGGACATCTTGCGCGGCCAGAGAGATAAGCTCCACCCACTTAGCCAGCAAGCTCCGCCTCTCAATGAATAATCTCCACCCCTCACACACTTACACACCCCTCCCAACATTCAGGGCACAACACGGGACGGACGCTCTCCTGATTCTCATTCCAAATAGTTTCTCCCCATTGTCCTTCCTGGGAGGCCACCAGGAGAGTGGGGCCTGAGGCTTGAATTCCAGTCTTTTTGCCACTCTCTGCTGAAAGAAGGACTTTGATGCCCTGAAAGAGGGACAGCAGGATTTGGCACCCGAAGAGGGACTGTCAGGGACACAAAACAATCCCAGTTTAAGAAACCCATGGTGAATTAGGGATGGACGTCATGGATCTGGATTAATCTGTAACTGCTCGTAATGGGCAGTTACCTATTAATCCATATCCATTCTGCCAAACCACAACACGCCTCTGTTGCAGTTTGTTTAAAACATTTTTAAAAAATAACCCCGCATGCACAAAAAGGCTGCCGGACCGTTGCGCGTCTGCACAGCCTTCTCCTGCAGCGGGGCCATTTTGATCATGCACAGACCAGCTGCCCTTTACCAAAATGGCGGCCACAACCATTTTGGAAAAGGCTGCGCTATGCGCAGAATGGTCCGGCTCCCGTTTTGCACACGTTCAGTTATATATTTTTTATGATCGTATTTTTTCTTTCTTTCCATTTTTAATGGATTTAATTACAGATCTGTAATACAGATCCTTAATTAAATCTGGATCCGTAATAGGGATCCAGAATAGCCTCCCAATGCCCACCGCTAGTGAATTTGCAAGAAGGGGAGGGGCGTATTGTGAGAATGAGCCTGTGGTGATTCTAACTCTTGGGGAGTTTGGAAACCAGCTGGTTGGGGGGAAAGGGAGGCATCCTGGGAGCTGATGCATGTAAACTAGAAATTTTCAGCAATCTGAGCGTGATCTACTTTCCAGAGCTGCCTTGGACACTTCCCCTAAGGAGCATACACGTTCTGTTCCCTTCCTCCCCTCCTGCTTTCTCCATCAAGTCCCGCTCACGCATGTTCTTATCCCCTCAGTCCTGGGTTGTGCAGTTTTCACACACAAAACATTCCAGCTCAGGAAGATCTCTCCCATCCCATTGTTTCCCTTCTTTCCTTTCAGGTGGGTAGCTACAGATGGGGCCCCACTGCCCCAGGGGCCCAGCCTCAAAAATGTGTTACACTCTTGGGCCCCCTCATTTGTCTCTCTTATACATCTGTGAACTTAGACTGTAAACCAGAGAAAGGGAAGTTTCCCCCTTTTTTCAAAGGGGGCAGGCTTGGAAAATGAGCACAGACTTCATGGGCCAGATGATAAGGGTTATGGGATGGGAACCGGAGGGGCCACACTCAGGAATTCAGGACAGAGGAAAGAGAAGGAAGGGTTAGGTTGTAGATCCAACCCACAGATCCATGCATCCGACTCTACACCATTCTTTCTGAAGGCATGCCTACAAGTGCTTGCGGGGAGTGGCTAGATCCATGGGCCAAAACCAGGAATGGAAAAGGGCCAAATAACAACCGGCCAACGGCCACATTTGTTCTACACGCCAGGGACTCACGGTCCCGGCGTTAGGCCTTTTGGGGCAGGGAACTATCTTTTTGGTGTGTGTTGGCACAACACCAAGCACAATGGGCTGCAGGTCCGTGACTGAGACTCCGAGGCTCTACATTGTTTATAGTGATAATGACTCTGGGTTGTTGCCATCAGTAGGAACTGAACTGCGGACCTCTCGGATCTTAAACCTGAGCCTCTGCTGTTAGAGCTAAAAGACCCACTTCTGTTAGCTCTGGCCAGTGTGTGATCCCAGTGCTACTGCTTGAGGGGGACAGAGCCCCACAACCTCTACATGACCCAACACTGCCACTAGAGGGGGAACAGAGTGCTAAAGCCTCTGTGTGGCCCAGCACCACCACTAGAGGGGGAACAGAGCGCCGCAACCTGTATGTGTCCTAGCACCACCACTAGAGGGGGAAGAGAGCGCCACAGCCTGTGTGTGTCCTAGCACCACCACTAGAGGGGGAAGAGAGCGCCACAGCCTGTGTGTGTCCTAGCACCGCCACTAGAGGGGGAAGAGAGCACCACAGCCTGTGTGTGTCCTAGCACCGCCACTAGAGGGGGAACAGAGCGCCACAGCCTGTGTGTGTTCTAGCACCGCCACTAGAGGGGGAAGAGAGCGCCACAGCCTGTGTGTGTCCTAGCACCGCCACTAGAGGGGGAAGAGAGCACCACAGCCTCTCTGTGTCCTAGCACCGCCACTAGAGGGGGAACAGAGCGCCACAGCCTGTGTGTGTTCTAGCACCGCCACTAGAGGGGGAAGAGAGCGCCACAGCCTGTGTGTGTCCTAGCACCGCCACTAGAGGGGGAAGAGAGCACCACAGCCTCTCTGTGTCCTAGCACCGCCACTAGAGGGGGAACAGAGCGCCACAGCCTGTGTGTGTTCTAGCACCGCCACTAGAGGGGGAAGAGAGCGCCACAGCCTGTGTGTGTCCTAGCACCGCCACTAGAGGGGGAAGAGAGCGCCACAGCCTCTCTGCGTCCTAGCACCGCCACTTCTGTACAGTGCCAGGTTGTTACTGGCGCTTTATAAATGTTTAATAATAATAATAATAATAATAGAGGGGAACAGAGTGCTAAAAGCCTCTGTGTGGGCCCAGTGCTGCCACAGTCTCTACATGGTCTAGCACCTCCACTATTTATTTATTTTTCCAATTTTTATTCCACCCTTCCCAAGTGTAAGCGTCACAGCCTCCATGTGGCCTAGCAACCACCGTTAGAGGGAGACAGAGCACCACAGCCTCCGCGTGGCCTAGCAACCACCGTTAGAGAGGGACAGAGCGTTACAGCCTCCATGTGGCCTAGCAACCACCGTTAGAGAGGGACAGAGCGTCACAGCCTCCATGTGGCCTAGCAACCACCGTTTGAGGGGGACAGAGCACCACAGCCTCCATGTGGCCTAGCAACCACTGTTTGAGGGGGACACAGCGTCACAGCCTCCATGTGGCCTAGCAACCACCGTTTGAGGGGGACACAGCGTCACAGCCTCCATGTGGCCTAGCAACCACCGTTGGAGGGGGACAGAGTGCCACAATTGCTGTGTGTCCCAGCACCACCACTAGAGGGAGACAGGGCCACCACTAGAGGGGGACAGAGCACCACAACGTCTGTGTGGGTTATCGCTTAGCACAACAAGGCCCTAGTTCATTACTGAGCCGTATAGAAATAAAGGGGACGGGAGTGGGGGGCTTGGAACCTATCAACGTGTTACCATAGCTGGGAATCTGGCCTCAATTCTCCTTCTGTGTCCTGTTGAGCTTTTAGATGGAATTGTCCTCCGCGTCCATCCCCACGTTTGGGGCGTGAGAAACATTGTGATCCAACAGGAACCCAAAGGGGGCTGTTAAAAATCAGACGGTGCTTTAATTTAAAAGTATAAACAAGTGCTTCTCTGAAGGTATTTTCATTAGGTGACTAGAGCAGAGGAGAAAGCCGGGGGCTGGCGTGATGAGGAATCCAGCTTACTGGGCGTAGGGGGAGAGGGGGTGGAAGGACATTATTGGTGAATTCGACCAAGTATAGGAAGAATGATGTCATTGGGGGGGGGGGGGATTTCTTTTTCACTCTGCTTTTTCCGTTACGGACTTGTTTGCGAGGGATCCTGGCAACATCGGACAACAGAAGGGAATAGGACTTTGGAACAGTCTCTCCCGTAGCTTTATCTGCCTGAAGTACTTACCGTGTCCCAGCATCATTCCCGTGGGACTGAAGTGAGGTGGCTTGGGCTTAGCTCCAGGCAATATAAAGACCTGCTTTACCTACAGCAGGGGAGGAGGAACCTCAGGCCCGGAGGCCATTTGTGGCCCACAGCTAGTTTTTATGGAGCCTCTTTCCAGATCCTGGATTTGGCTTCTGGATCCACTTCCCGTCACAAAGCACTGAAAGAGGGAGCAGAGATGGAAATGGTTATGGGGTAGGGTTGTCATACCTCCCTGTTCATCCAGGACACTTATGAAAAATACATGGTGCAGGGCTGCCTTGGTTCCAAGGCAACCCTGCACCGTGTATTTTTCATACGTGTCCTGGATTAAAGGGGAGGAATGAGAACCCTATTATGGGATGGATCCATAGCACAGATCCATGATCTGGGCTCTCCCTGTCCTTCTCCTCTCCTGACCACACCCTGCCCCCAATGTCTATGCAGCCCTCGGAGCCTGAACTCATTTTCCAAGTGGCCCCTGAGAGAGAAAAGGTCCCCCATCCCTGACCTACAGTCACCACCAACAAACAACTCTCTCTATAATCATAATAATAATAATTAATAATAAATGACCAAAACAATTTTTTTTAAAACCAAAAATGTTATAACAAAATAAACAATGGAGTGCAGTTGTAACAGGATGGTCTCGCCTCAGAGAGTATTTTCAGGATCCGACTCCACAAATAAAAAAAGCACGCTTCCTTCAGGTTATCATCAGCATCCATTTATACCAGAGATTCTCAACCTGGTGCTCGAGTGCTCGGGGAATGTTTGAAAGTGCTCGGGAGCACCAGAGTGCTCGGGGAATGTTTGAAAGTGCTCGGGAGCACCAGAGTGCTCGGGGAATGTTTGAAAGTGCTCGGGAGCACCAGAGTGCTCGGGGAATGTTTGAAAGTGCTCGGGAGCACCAGAGTGCTCGGGGAATGTTTGAAAGTGCTCGGGAGCACCAGAGTGCTCGGGGAATGTTTGAAAGTGCTCGGGAGCACCAGAGTGCTCGGGGAATGTTTGAAAGTGCTCGGGAGCACCAGAGTGCTCGGGGAATGTTTGAAAGTGCTCGGGAGCACCAGAGTGCTCGGGGAATGTTTGAAAGTGCTCGGGAGCACCAGAGTGCTCGGGGAATGTTTGAAAGTGCTCGGGAGCACCAGAGTGCTCGGGGAATGTTTGAAAGTGCTCGGGAGCACCAGAGTGCTCGGGGAATGTTTGAAAGTGCTCGGGAGCACCAGAGTGCTCGGGGAATGTTTGAAAGTGCTCGGGAGCACCAGAGTGCTCGGGGAATGTTTGAAAGTGCTCGGGAGCACCAGAGTGCTCGGGGAATGTTTGAAAGTGCTCGGGAGCACCAGAGTGCTCGGGGAATGTTTGAAAGTGCTCGGGAGCACCAGAGTGCTCGGGGAATGTTTGAAAGTGCTCGGGAGCACCAGAGTGCTCGGGGAATGTTTGAAAGTGCTCGGGAGCACCAGAGTGCTCGGGGAATGTTTGAAAGTGCTCGGGAGCACCAGAGTGCTCGGGGAATGTTTGAAAGTGCTCGGGAGCACCAGAGTGCTCGGGGAATGTTTGAAAGTGCTCGGGAGCACCAGAGTGCTCGGGGAATGTTTGAAAGTGCTCGGGAGCACCAGAGTGCTCGGGGAATGTTTGAAAGTGCTCGGGAGCACCAGAGTGCTCGGGGAATGTTTGAAAGTGCTCGGGAGCACCAGAGTGCTCGGGGAATGTTTGAAAGTGCTCGGGAGCACCAGAGTGCTCGGGGAATGTTTGAAAGTGCTCGGGAGCACCAGAGTGCTCGGGGAATGTTTGAAAGTGCTCGGGAGCACCAGAGTGCTCGGGGAATGTTTGAAAGTGCTCGGGAGCACCAGAGTGCTCGGGGAATGCTTGAAAGTGCTCGGGAGCACCAGAGTGCTCGGGGAATGCTTGAAAGTGCTCGGGAGCACCAGAGTGCTCGGGGAATGTTTGAAAGTGCTCGGGAGCACCAGAGTGCTCGGGGAATGTTTGAAAGTGCTCGGGAGCACCAGAGTGCTCGGGGAATGCTTGACAGTGCTCGGGAGCACCAGAGTGCTCGGGGAATGCTTGAAAGTGCTCGGGAGCACCAGAGCGCTCGGGGAATGTTTGACAGTGCTCGGGAGCACCAGAGTGCTCGGGGAATGTTTGAAAGTCCTCGGGGCATGTTTTCCACGCTGCCAATGTGGAAAACATAGTGAACGCAGATCCCTGCCTATGGGTGATTTTGGTGCCGAAGTGCTGAGACTCAGCCAGTTTGACCGGCCTGTAAGCAGGCAGCTAAGCGGAGAGTCAGAGAGCAGAGTGGATCCAGGAACCACATATATGATGGAGAGAAGCCAAATGTATGCTGTAGTTTCTGAGGTCTGGTTTGAAACCTCAGATAGGAGGTTTGGGGGGAGATATTTTGGGGATAGCTTTGGGGGACTAGGTCCGGGGAGAGCCAGTGTGGTGTAATGGCTAAGCATGCAGTACTTGTGTCAGAAGATGGGTTGGGGGGGGACCCTGGTTCAAGTCTCACCTTAGCTAGAAACTTATTGGGTGATCTTGGGCCAGTCACAATATTCTCTCAGCCTAACCTACCTCACAGGGCTGTTGTGAGGAGTAAAAGTTGTGTTCATTTGTTATACATGAAGTGCTCTGAGTGCCATGGCAGGGGGATGCTAAATAAAGATAATTATTATTGTGGGTTCGTTTGGAGCCCAAATACGCAGCCCTGGTATTTGTGTTTTGAGTACGGAGGCCGGAAGGAGCTTTCGTTTTTGTTTGTCTTTTACTGAAACGTGGCTGTGCAGCCCTGATTAGCAGCCAAGGCCCTCTCGGTCTCCCAGCCTCAGCTTCATCTGCATGCTCATTCCTACACACCACCCAGGAGGGGGACTACACTTAATTTAAACTTAAAAGGTTTTCCTCTCAACCCAGGCCCGCTGAATTTTGTCTCCCCTGTCCCTTCCTCTCGTCAGGCCTGGGACCGGGCGTAGAATTTTAACGCCCCATGGCGACTCAGGTTGTCCTGCCCCTCCCAGAGCTCTGGTGCGCGCGGGCGGGCGAGTGGACTGCTGTCCGAGGCAGGCAGGGAGATAATGGTGGCGCGGCACCCAACACAGAAGCAGAGTCTCTTCCTCCGCGCTTGGCCCCACCACAACGGGCGTTTGTGGGGGGCTCATGGGTGGAATGTGGCCTCTCCAGGTGCTTCCTTCTTAGCGGGGTCCTTTGCAAGTCAGCTGAGCGCCGCTGGGAAATGTTCAGAGTGGGCGGGGGTTGCTGTGCTCCCCCTCCTCCACCCACTCTGAAGATTTCTTAGTGGTGCTTGCAGAGCCCCCCTAGATTCCAGGACCCAGACTCAACTGAACCCCCAGTGGCAGCAATGCCCCTGCCCAACTGGCCTATGCCCTCTTCTTGCTCCCTTAAAGGGCCCAGCGCTCGCTGCTCCCTAGCTGGTTTCTCAGGGGTTTGCTCCCTGCCAAGACTTATCCCAGCTCCTTGGGCCTGGTCCAGAAAACACTTTGGGCCCATCCCATGACAGCGATCAATAGTCAACAATTTAACAACCACCTCTCCTGGTAATGACAAATATGATTAGATGTTATCATTGGACTTGGCTCCACCCACCGTTGCGTTTGAAAGCAGCCGGGAAGCGGCAGCCAGATGTTACCATGGGATAGATCCCAACCGTTGGGGGGGGGGGGGTTAGCCCGGGCTGTGACTTGGAAAAATCCACCATGGTCAGGATCAGGATGCCAGACGCGGAGTAAAGCAGGCTTTCACGTCTGAAAGCCCACTTTACTCACTGTGGTTCAGAGTGGCGGACGGATTTGTGTGTGCGCGCGGCGGCATGGTGGCCATCGTTGGCCGTCAAGGCCGCCTGTCAGCCGGGGGGCAGGCCGCTACATACAACACAGGGGCCGGGCCGGGCAGACACACATCTGTGTTTCTCCCTGCCCCCTCCCCGGTCTGGACGCTGTCACGGCAGCTGAGCCTATTGCCAACCGGAGTGACAGCTTCCACTGTCCTGTCCGCCCTGCTCCCTTAGTCCATGTGCTGAGCCCCACTGTGATCCTTGGACCCTGCACCACAATCCCCACCCATGTTTGCCCCTTGGGCCCTGATCCTGCACTTATGTCTGGACCTGCTCCTGCACAAACTCTCCCGCCATGTTTCCCTAGACCTCATCCTGCACTGACTTGCCATGCACCAGCCCTGTGGTCCCTGACAGGGGGTGAGGAGCGAAGGAAATTTTGCCAGAAGAGAGAGAGAGGCTGATGGTGAAAAGGGCCAGGGGGTGGGGGGGAATTTTAAAAAAGCATTCTCTCTGTGCCATTTGACCTCACGGCTTGTGCTCTCCCTCTACAGGATGCTGGTGGGAGCCCCCTGGGACGGGACAGCGGATAACCGAAAAGGGGACGTTTACAAGTGCATCGTGGGAGGGGAAAGCAACTCGACCTGCGCCAAGGTCAACTTAGGTAAAGAGCTTTTTTGTGTCTCCACAATACACTGAGGTGAAAGTTTCCTGAGCAGGGGGGTTCCCCAAATTTGCCTGTGTGAGCACAAAAAAATAGATGTTTTTGCATTCATAAGTGCTTTGCCACTTCCTAGATTTGGGTGTATTATAAGAAGGGGCTTGTGGTGTATTGTAATGGGGGATTGGGAATGGTTGGAGTTGGAGCAGGGCTGGTCTCAGGGTGACCCAGGAGGCCCCACTGTGGCCCCCATTTCAGGACTTGGCATCCCCACTCCCACCCAGAAGGACACCAAACACGGCCAGCTAGCGAGTCCTGTGGAAGATGCTCCTGAGGGAGTGGGCCAACCAGGGCTCTAGTCTTCGCCCTTGACCCTGCAAATTCTAAGGCTGAGTGGGAGACAACTACAACCCCCTCTGTGAAGTGGGGAGGGGTCGCATGTCAGGAAGGATTTTTAGCAGGAAATATGGAAGGGGATTTCCCCCGTGAGTGAGAGTGGGGAGGATGGAATTGTATGGTAATGGTCTGGAGGGAGGGATACAGAGTCGCCCATGGCCCCTCTTTGGGAGGGGGGCAGGTATGGGCTGAAACAAGGTTTTGCCAGAACGGGAAATCTCATCGAAATCCTGGTTCCCGAAACCATCTCAGTCAAATTGAGAAGCTCCCAGTACTTGGTACTGTCTTGACTGATATTTTGTATATTGATTTACCGACTTTCCGCTTACTGGGATCCCGTTTACCGCTTTGCAGTTTACTGCCTTGCCGATGACTGTTTGCCGTCCATTTCAAATCCAAAGAGGTAATACCAACGCCATTTCCCCTGGTACTTCCCTGTCCCTCATTAGCTGGTATGCAGATTCTTTTACTAATCTGCAATCCAGTTGTAGATTGGCCAAACCAAAGGGAACATCATACAACTACAATTCTGATTGGAGGCACTGGAGTGGAGATTAAGGGGCACTGGGATAATACCAACAAAAAGGTAATACCAACGCCATTTCCCCTTGTACTTCCCTGTCCCTCATTAGCTGGTACGCAGATTCTTTTACTAATCTGCAATCCAGTTGTAGATTGGCCAAACCAAAGGGAACTTCATACAACTACAATTCTGATTGGAGGCACTGGAGTGGAGATTAAGGGGCACTGGGGGAAGGTTATGGGATGGGCTATTCACACAGTGATTGCCTCAGAAATGTGGAAACAACAAACCCAGAAGTAAAATGGTACCCTCGGTAATAAGGTAAGCAGAAAGTCGGTAAATCAGATGGTATCTCGTGGGACTGCAGGAATCAAGAAATAGCATTGGTATCGGGAAACAGTCAGGAAATCGATCCTGGTTCCCGATATGGTGATATTTCTCGTGAACAGCAGTCTAACTGCTTGATTCAAGCCTAGTATGGGCCAGTGTCAGAGACTAGGCAATCCGGGAAAAGGGGACTGTCCTGAGAGGGAACGATGTGGGTGGTTTGGGGGCTTGGAGGGGAGTGGTCGTATATTTTATTCAGCTGTAGAGAGGTTAGTCCAGTGGTTGGGTTGTTAGAAGGAGGATACAGGGTTTATTTCCCTGCTCTGACAAGCTCTAGGCTGGGAGGTGACTTCTAAAGCAGGCTTGGGCTCTGGTAATTTATTTATTTTCTAACAAATTAAGCACTGCTACTAGGCCAACCACTGCTCCAGGAACAGCGCATGAGTTTGAGGACCGGATCCTGCCATTTGTTTCAGCTGAGCTCTATTTTAAAAGCAATGTGGATGCAGTACCTTATCTTGGTTAAATCCTTCTCTTGTTGTCCTATCCTGCATCCTGATCCCACATCTTGTTCTCCTGTGCGGTCCAGCTGGTGGCCCACAGGCCAGACTCGGGCCACAGTAGCGTTCCATTTGGCCCACTGTCTTAAAATCCGATTTGATTCAATATCAACATTTTTGAAAACAAAATATCAATTTCCAGAATGGTGTCATGCAACGATAATGGCAAACTCACACACTTTGCATTGGAGGATTGAACAGGGTTTGACATCTCCTTTTCTGTAGAAATAAGGTATGCTGGTCTGCAGTCCGGGCCGCCAGAAAATGACAGTAAGGCAATTCAACCTGTGGTGTAGCGGGAGGTGGGGTAGGGATGAAATTTCAGCCCGGTTCAGATTCCGTCAGAACTGGGTGTTTCATTCAGTCTGATTGGAAGTCAGACTGAATGAAAAAGAAATTTAAAAGAAAAAATTCTCTGGCATGGCGGCAGCCATCTTTTTAAACAGCGGCCACCATTTTGCTATGTACAAAATGGGCCTGTCAAGATTCTGATTGAAAAATTATCTTGATTGGAATTTCGACTGGAATTCCGTGGGCCGTTTCGATTTTGCTGAACTTTTCCGTGAAATTGAAATGGCTTTTTCGAACCAGCCCAACCATGGTGGCCAAGAACTTGGACAGCCCTGTTTCGAGCCGAATCAAATTAGAAAATAAATTATCCTCGGTGAATACCCAGTATTCTAGCTAGATCGGCAGTTATCCAGAAACTAACCGATTACCACAGTGGTTAACCACCAAATTGGATTACTGGATAATACTACGAAAGTTAACCAATTTGCCACATTACTCTTAGCGGATTACTGCTTTTCTGCATAACTGAATGTTACTTTTACTACTCTAGAACTAGGTGCGGAGGGTGAGGAAGGGAGTAAATACTAGGAAAATATAGGCAAATGGTAATGTGGCAAACAGTAATATGTAGTGTCGTGGTAAATCGGTAATTCGGTTAACCAGATAATCTGCCAAATACTAACTGGATACCATTCAGTAGGAGTGTGCAGAAGGCATCCCTACAATTTTTGTTTTTGCTTACAAACCCCCTTTGTTTTTAAAGGTTTTTGTAAATGGCTCTACCGTTTTCTTTTTTATTAAAAATTCATTGTTGTTTTTTAAAAAAATAAATAAATCACTGTCTGGTGCAAAATTGCCGCTGGGCTGTTCTGTGCATGCACAACCCATTTCCAAAATGGCGCCGACACTGCTGGTGCCATTTTGGGAAAGGACTGCGCCTGTGCAGAATGGCCTGGCGGCCATTTTCCACATGTGCGGTGATTTTAAAATTCTTTTTAAAATGAAAAATAATTTTTTAAAAAAATAATCACTGACCCGCGCAAAATGGCTACCGGGGATGTTTCGCACAAAAGCTGCCGGAGCGTCTGTGCCCTTTTGGGAAAGAACTCCCATGCACAGAATGGCCCAGCAGCCATTTCCGCATGCGCAGGTGGATTTTTTATTTTAAATTTTAAAAATGGAAACGGATGAAAGCAAATGATAATCATATGCTTATTCAACCATTTTTGTATTTTAATCACTAAAACAAATTGGGCTTCATTCTTTTTTAGTAATTAAAAAAACCAAAAATGAACTGCACACCTCTGCCACTCGGTATCCGGACGTTTCCGGATACCGAAGACCCATCCGGATACCAAATAGCAGTGTTTTTTTGTTTCAGGTCTGACGCTGGCCTACATAGCTTAAATTACCCACAGTGCAATGCGTGAGGACAGGCACCATTGGTGGTGGCACATCAGTTTAATCCCACTAAAAATAACGCTTGTATCACTTTTTTTGGCCTATCAACAAGGTCTGAGTCTCCAGAGCAACATCTGATGGCACTAAAATCCTTTCTTTTTTCCCTGCCTTTTTTTTTTTTTTTCAATGCTAAAATTAGGTGACACGGCTCTGCAAAACGTCTCCAAACAAATCAAAAACATGCACTTTGGAATGACTCTCATGGACAACAAAGACGATGGTTTTGTGGTGAGAAATTTTTGTACCAACGGCGTATAAAAAAGGAACACAGTTTTAAAAGCCACCCGAACTGCATTTATTTGAACAGGGGCTAGATAAACCCTGATTGCACATTCATAAACAAAGGCCCCAGTCTCGCCTACAGATTGCGGTCATTTCTAAATGTTTGTGTTCTAGTAGTACCCAGAGCCCCACAACCCCATTTTGCTAGATGCTGCGCACCAGAGACAAGCCTTACCAAGGCTGAAAAACAGGGCATGGAACCTGGGCCTCCGGAATGCTACCCCGTACCCTGTCCACTATGCAACGCTGTCTCCTGGTGTCTAGGACTAACTCTGAAGTGACCTTGGCCAGTAAAGGCCAGGACACCGGCCCTGTAATCAGAGGGGGGTCTTGCAGGTTCTTGGTAGCCTCAGCTCTTAGGTAGCGAACTCTTGCAGTTTGACCCTGAGACTCCCATAGGCCAAAATGAGAGTCTCAGGGGCAAGCTGGAAAAAGTGGCCACCCTACTCAGGTCCCAGGAGGGGCTCTTTCTGTGGGGCCCTCTCCCCGCCTGCAACTCTTAGCCCCCAGGGTGGGTGCTTCCTTGGGAGCCCTGTCCCTATCTGTCGCCTCACCTACTAGGCTGGGAGAGCAGGACCCTTTGGGAAAGAGTTAAAGGAATGGCCCTATGGGGCCCCCATATTTTATTTGTGCCCTGGTCCCACAAATACTAAAAGAGGCAGGGAGGGTGACCTTAGCTGTGGCTGTCTAGGTCCACCCATGGTTATAATCCTGGGTGGGTGCTGAGAACCATGACGTGAGGCCATGGCCCCCCCCCAGGAGAAAGGTACAATGGCACACAGATGCACTCCCCCCAGGTTCCCGCCTGGCCCCGTACTGTTCAGAGCATCATGATGTCATGGCATGCAGGAAAGGGGCGTGCTCACATCAGAAAGTGGGTCCGAAGCAGCCTCTTTCTGACATGACCACGCCCCCTTTCCAAACATTGTGGCGCCACAACGCTCGGAAAGGGGGCGTGGTTACGTCAGAAAGGGGTGGGGTCTGGGTGGAACAGCTTTCCCGCCCCCCACCGAACATAATTCTGCCGGCATCTTTGCATGATACTGTCAAATTCATAATTAGCTCTTGCTTTGCTCTAAGGCTCCTGAAGGGGAGCACCTGCATTAACCTTCCCCCCACCCCCAGCTGCCCGTTTGTCCGTCCTCAACCTTCTCTGCTTGTCTTATGAAGCCAGAGCATCCTTTCCTGCCGTCCCATTGGGGCCTGTGAAAGCCTCTTTTGCCACCCGTGCCCTGCCGCTTTAGCCTTTTCAAAAGCCCCTCTTTGGCTCCAGGAGACCAAGAGGCCTTGTCCTTCCTTTGCTTTCTGGTGGCCAGGGCAACGCCCAGGAGAAACAGAGCTGCAGTAGGGCCTGCAGGCTGCTAGTTCGAATCCAGCCAAGGTAGAGTAGGCAAATGAACAGACTGCTTGGTGGCTTCTTTGCCGTAGGACAGGTGGGGGTTAGATTTGATCCGTGGCCCAGAGGTGCCTCACTCTCTATTCTAGCGTCTGTTTCTCTTGGTCTGTGATAAACTTTGTCCCTCTAGGGTAAAAGTAAAAACGAATGTACCTCTGCGAGGCTAGGCGGCAGAGCTGACAGTCAGGCTCTTAAAGGGGTAGCATCCTCACCAAGGCCATGAGCTAGCACATGCACCAGAGTTGCACAAGGCAGGTAGCATCTCAATGGCCAGCACGTCTGCATTACAGACATCTCTGACTGCCCTTGCGGCAGAGGCTTGTGATTCAACCTGAGCCACACGGCTCCCGTTGTGCTTGAGCTGAACCTTGCATCATCGCTGTGCAAAGAAACTCCACCCCCTCTAAAGCACCATGACATCTTGATGCTCCATTGCTGGAGTGGACACATTGGAAAACATAGCCACGCCCCCTTTTCCAATATAGCCCCACCCCTTACTGTGACACATTGGGTGTCTTTAGATTCACCGCCCCTGGACCCTGCTCTGGAGGAGGGCAGCCACACATCCCATGCGCGGCGCGCAGCCCTGACAGCGTCGGGTTTAAACGGTGCTCCCAGATCCCGTAGAGTGATGGGGCCGGCATGTCTAAAGGACAGACGGCCTCATCACGGACCGGGATCCAAGACAGATCCCAGTCCGGAGATCAGTGTGTTGGGCCTCTGGGCCCAGCACGTCTGAAATTACCCATAGTCTCAAAAGGGGTTGTTTTAAAATCTCTTCCTGGAGACTTGATACAGCTGTATGTCTGAAGTGAAAAGCAGAGTCAGAGAGAGGGAGAGAGACACAAGGGGAAGCAGTGGAAGATGCGATGGGGGGCAAGGGAAGAAAGGCAGGAAAACGGATGGATGAGGAAGGAGAGAAAACAGCCAATGGAGTCTATCTGGACCAAGGTAACAGCGTGTCTGGTTCCTGCACAGTCAGGCTGTATTTCGAGCCCATTACACTCCGTCTGCTCTGCTGTCTAAGCAAGGTTGCAAAAACCTGCCCCCTGGGCTTTGCCATTCAGTGTGGGCAGAGAGGACAAATATAGCCTGTTTTGGCTGGGCGTTCCCTGGAACAGAAGTGGCTTACTGACGCCCAGCATTTTTGTGGCCGTCCCTTGTTTGCTTACCGAGCCAGCGTGAGACATTCCAGTCTCTGCACAGAGCTGATCTGGATGCACCAGGCATGGGATGGCAATGGGGAAGGGGTGGGTGGGTGCTGGTCTGGAAATAGGCACCTGCAAATGTCTGCTGATGCCACTTCCAAAAGAGCGATTGTCAAATGTCCTTCCGGGGGTGGGGGGTGGGAGAAGCAGATGTAAATGGTCGTTGTGATTTGGCCTTTTGGTCCTTCTAATCTGGTGCCTTGTCTCAGACAGCGGCTGGTGCTAGATGCTTTGGAGTCAGGGAGTATCTCAGATTTTTTTACTTGCATGATCCCATTTTAAAAGCCCGAAATAGATTGCTAGAAGGAATATCTGCAGAGGGTATCATACCCTGCAGTTTCCCCCAATTCAAACAAGTCTCCACTCTTTTGGTCCTTCTTTGCTGGAGGTCACTTAGGGGTGAATCAAAGGTTTGCACCCAGTTGCCGTCTCTGACCGAACCGGGCATTTCAGAACTCGGACCCAACGGTCATTTGGTTTGAATTCCAATGCCGCTGCATCCACCCATCTTCCATGTTGGCCACCCCTAACTAGGGTTGCTGACCTCCTTTGGGGTTTGACCTGAGGGGGTCATGGCCACATTGAAGGGGGTGGAGCAAAGGGACTCTCCCGTCTCTTCCAACGTAGCCACGCCCCCTTCAGCATTATTGGGGCATCACAATGTTTCACAGGAAGTGGATCCGCCTCTTTGCCCCGCCCCTTTCTGACAAGGCCCCCTGAAGCCTCGATTTCCCTAGATTTAATCTAGGTGGCCCAGGGAAACCCAGAAAAATCAGGGCTTCGTCTGGAGCTGAAGGGTTAAATTAAACCTGGAGACTTTAGGTGAATCCCAGAGGGATGGCAACTAACCCTAATCCCTGTTGTTATGGAAACGTCTTGCCCCATCCCTCACCCTCCCTTGTGCCAATTGGAATGATACTGACATCAGAAATTAATTAATTAATATTTATATTCCGCCCCCCATGCCTACGGCATCTCGGGGCGGCTTCCAACATTCGGAGCGGCTTCCAAGATTAATGAACCAATCTTTACCTTCTCCTTTAGGGTTAATTTGCACGTCCTTATTCTATTGGCTGAACTGCATTGGTGGGACCGAAGAGCTCTAAAAAGTGTCCCTGTATTGGCATAGCTCAGGTGTGGTCAAGAGGCAGCCCACAGCCCACGGGTGGATTACAAACTAGTCTCCAGTAGGGATGGGGAAATTGGAATCAAATTAATCCAGTTCACCTGATTTTAATCAGAATCGGATTAATTTGATCCACCCCATTTTCCTGATCCACACAATTTTCACTGGATCGGTTTAATTCACAGGTGCGATCGCGTTCGTTTCCCCCCTCTCTGCTACTGCAGTTTGCTACGCCTCTTCTTTGGCCCATTCCTCTTTCTAGAATTGTGGTTTAGGATGATGAACTGATTGAATCGAATTGATTTCAAATGGGGAAAAAATACGATCCAATTCTGATTTTTAATCCGAATCAAATACGATTTAGTTGAATCTGATTCTGATTTTGATCCACTTCCAATTTTCAACCTGATTTCCCATCCCTAGTCTCCGGGAGGATCACCTCTGGGGAGGAGAGTGGGACTGGTGCCCCGGGGGGTGGGGGTATATCCGGGAGGAGAAGGGTGAGGAGAGCTCCTCCAGTGTGGAAGGCTCTCTCTAAAGGAGAGTCCGCCTTTTCACTCTTCAAAGCAGTTGCTGAGGTCCTGGTCGATCACCTGAGATTGACTTCTGTTCACCATAACCAACGGGGCAATCTGGAACGACCGCTCCGGGCCCCGCTATTTTCTCTATTTCTGGGGGTCCAGCAGTGGCCCTTGTTTTCACCAGGACAGTGTGTGTGTGTG
>QEPC01015423.1:3016655-3030052 GCA_003113815.1 Sphenodon punctatus
GAGAGAGAGAGAGACAGAGAGCGAGTATGGGAGAGAGAGATAGTGTGTGTGTGTGTGAGAGACAGACAGAGAGAGTGAGTGTGAGAGAGAGAGTGTGTGTGTGTGTGTGTGTGAGAGAGAGAGAGAGACAGAGAGCGAGTATGGGAGAGAGAGATAGTGAATTGCGGGCTGCCCTAAGCCTCTATGGGAAGACTGCATATAAATAAATGAATAAATAAATAAATAAATAAATAAATACATTCTGCGAGGTAGGCCATTATTATTCCCATCTTACAGATGGGAAACTGAGGCCAAGATCTAGCTGTTCATCTCAGTTCCTCCCTCCTCACCTTTAAAATGCATCTGAAAATGTATTTGTTCTCCGGGTGCTTTTAGGATCCACTGCTGGTTTCCCCTTAATGTATCCTGTCCTCCCGTTTCCTTCCCTTTTAAATAGTTTTAAATTGACTGTTTTTATATTGCTTTATTATTGTATTTTATGATTGTGCAGCTCTCCGAGTGCCATCTGGCTGGGGGTTGGGGAGGGAAGGGCTATAAAAATAAAGTTATTTGGGCAAGTGACTTGCCCAAGACAACCTGAGAGGGAAGACTTGAACTCTGGTCTCCTAGGTCTAAATCCAACATCATATCCACTAGGCTACACTTACTGCTCATGTTTAATAGGAAGGGGCACATGCCACCATTTCTTAAAGGGCCCTTACTTACCTTGATCCATCACTGGCTTTTTCTGCTACTACTTATTATGTCTATAACACCACTAGGCTACACAGCACTTCACAGTCACAGGCCCTGCCAGTTTGACTGATTCCAGTATTTTGTCTGGTTCCAATCAGAATTGGATGAATTATTTTTAAAAAAGAAAAGAAAGCTACATGCATGTACAAGGAGATTGACCAACTAAAGCCAGTTCGGAGGAGGCTAACGGAGGTTTCGATTATTCAGATCATAGAATCACGATGAATCATAGAATCACAATCACAGACTCACACATCACAATGTTTCCCTTGCGTGTGTCTTGCAGGATGCTCTACCTACATGGACATTGTGATTGTGCTGGATGGGTCTAACAGCATCTATCCCTGGTACGAGGTGCAGAATTTCCTTAGCAACATTCTCAACAAATTTTTTATTGATCCAGACCAGATCCAGGTGAGTTACGGAACGCGGGCCAAACTTTGCTTTGGGGAAGGGGCAAGTCCACCTGGACCAGTGGCAATCATCACTAGGTTTGCTCTGAGTTATCGACGGGATTTCCAAAATAGCGTGCCCGCCAACCTCTAGATGGGCGAGGGAAATGAAGCTTACAAAATCCCGAGTGGTGGGAAGCAAGCAAATAGGGAGAGGTTATAAGATTTACCCTTTCTCAGAATAAAAGAACTAGGGAACATCCTATAAAATTAGTTGGAAACAGGTTTAAAACAAATAAAAGTAAGCATTTTTGCACTTAACCTGTAGAACTCATTGCCACATGATGTTGTAAAGGTCAATACTGGCTTCAAAAAAAGGATTGGATGGATATGTTATTAAGGGGATGCTTAATAACTTATCCATCCAGGGGTGCTTAGGGAGGAAAAAGACATTGCAGAGAAGCTGAATGAGTTCTTTGCTTCGGTCGTCACTGCAGAGGATGTTGGGGAGATACTGATGCCTAAACCTTACTTTGTAAGTGATGAATTGGAAGAGCTGTCACAAATCAGCGTGACTCTGGAGGAGGTCCTAGAGCAAATTGACAGACTAAATACTAACAAATCACCAGGACCAGATGATATTCACCCCAGAGTTCTGGGAACTCAGATATGAAATTGCAGACCTACTGTTAGTAATTTGAAAACTGTTGCTAAAAACTGCCACTGTACCAGAGGACTGGAGGGTGGCAAATGTAACCCCGATATTTAAAAAGGGATCCAGAGGTGAACCTGGAAACTACAGACCAGTAAGCTTGATGTCTGTGCCAGGCAAAATGGTGGAAACTATCATTAAGAACAGAATTGCTGGACATGTTGATAAACATGGCTTAATGGGGAAGAGTCAACATAGATTTAGCAAAGGTAAGTCATGCCTCACTAATCTTTTGGAATTCTTTGAGGGTGTAAATAAGCATGTGGACAAGGGAGACCTGGTAGATATAATGTACCTGGATTTCCAGAAAGCATTTGATACGGTCCCACATAAAAGACACTTGAGAAAATTAAAAAGTCATGAGATAGGAAGTAGTATCTTACTATGGATCGGTAACTGAAAGGATAGGAAGCAAAGAGTAGGACTGAATGGTTAGTTTTCACAATGGAGAGATGTAAAAAGTGGTGTGCCTCAGGGATCTGTATTGGGACCAGTGCTGTTTAATGTATTCATTAATGATCTGGAAAAGGGCGTTAAGAGTGAGGGGATCAAATTTGCAGATGACACCAAGTTATTCAAGGTAGTTAAAACACGAGCAGACTGTGAAGAACTGGAACAGGATCTTATGAGACTGGGTGCCTGGACATCTCCATGGCAGATGAGATTTAATGTGGACAAGTGCAAAGTGATGCACATAGGGAAAAATAACCCAAACTATGAGTACACAATGCTGGGTACTAAACTCGGAGTCACCACTCAGGAAAAGGATCTGGGAGTGATTGTGGACAATACACTGAAATCCTCAGCCCAATGTGCAGCAGCAGCCAAAAAAGCAAACAGAATGTTAGGAGTTATTCGCAAAGCGATAGAGAATAAAACTGAGGATGTCATAATGCCTCTATACAAATCAGTGGTGCGACCACACCTGGAATATTGTGTGCCGTTCTGGTCGCCCCATCTCAAAAAAGACATCGCTGAACTGGAAACGGAACGGAGAAGGGCAATGACAATGATAAAGGGTACGGAACGGCTTCCATACAAAGAGGGGCTTGACAAGCTGGGTCTCTTCAGCTTAGAGAAGAGAAGACTGAAACAGGACATAAGAGAGGTTTATAAAATCTTGAATGGGGTGGAACGAGTAGGTAGGGAACGGTTATTTACCCTCTCAAATGGTACTAGAACTAGGGGACACCATGAAACTAGCTTCTGGCAGTTTTAAAACAAATAAAAGGAAGTACCTTTTTTACTCAACGCATAATTAACCTATGGAATTTGTTGCCAGGGGACGTTGTCAAGGCCAGTAGTAGAGCTGGGTTAAAAAAAGAACTGGATAAGTTCTTAGAGAGTAGGTCCATTAATGACTATTAACCAAGTAGCTTACGGGATGAACTTCCTACTGTTGGGAGCTGGGAGTGAACAACGGGGAATGGATTGCCCATTGGGACTGTTGGTTCTTCTCCCATGTGATCGAGATTGGGCACTGTCGGAGGACAGGATGCTGGGCTGGATGGACCATTGGTCTTACTTGGTATGGCACTATTTATGTACTTATATTCTTAAGGGGATGGATTCATCAATGGTACTAGTCAAATTAGTTAGAGGATGAGAGCTCTGACAGTTGGAGCCTGAGGCCGTTTTTAGACTAAAAACAGTACCATGCAAGTCCACCCAGTGGACATGGGTAATATCGCCCATTTAAAAATGGCGGTGTGTGGGTGTGTGGTCCCGCAACCCACCCATAAACACGCATCCCCCCGGTATGGAACAACCAGAAAAACCCGGGTTGGTCCACGTGGGGGCATTAGTGGGCAGCAGGTGGATGGGGGGGCACACCAAGCGCACACCCATCCACCGCCATCTAAACCCTCCCCCACCCACAGGGAATGCGCGTGCGCTCCACTGAGCACACACGAACCACCCCCCAACCCCCACAGCATCTGTCTAAAAACAGCCTGAGACTGAGTCACAGGAAACGGGTCATTCCACGGTGACCTGTTGGGCAGTTCCCTGAAGCAACAGAAGCAGGGCCACCGTCAAATGGTGGGCAAGTGGGACCCAATATGGTAGCGCCTGTTTTGTAATATGAATTCTGATTGGCAAGCACCAATTAAAATTCACTTCCAGAACTGGGCAAACCAGCAGCATTTTGGAAATCTCTGCAATTTGTCTGCTCTGAGCTAGGGAAGTTCATTCCCATAATGCCCTGGTAGTGTGGTGAATGGCAAAACCTCACATTCTGAATAGGGTGACCAGATATGCAAATTGTAGAAGCCGCTTATGAGAAATACAGGTTGCAAGGCTGCATTGGAGCCACTGCAACCTTGCAGCCTGTGTTCCTCATAAGCGGCCTCTAAAATTTGCATATCTGGCCACCCTAACTTTTAATGGTGTGCAAAATCCTCACCACACCCTGGGCTCTTCTAGACTCCCTTGGTCCACTGCCCCATCTGATTCAAGGGGTGGGCCACTGAAATGCAGGGAAAGCCAGTGTGAATGCATCATTCAAATACAAGGAAAAGCAAACCCTGATTGATGAGCGAGGGATGAGTTTGCAAGGATCTTGTGGGAAGTCGACAGGGTGGCCTGAGCAGCAACGCAAGTGTGGGAACAAAGCCAGCGCTTAATTTGCAAAAGGAAAAATAGCTCCGGTCTGGAGCTATTGTTATTAATGATGGATGATCAATGATTAATGAATTAATTAACAATGATTCATTATTAATTGTTGCCATTTTGCTATTTTATCATTGTGCCTGAGACTGAACAGTCATGATTAAAGATGGGTCCCTTCCCTTGACAAGGGAGAGGTGAACATCGGGAGAGACAGGGATACAGTCAGGAATTTGAGAAGTTGCAGGTGCACGTGCTTGAACGATAAGACAGCTGGAATTTCATTTTGTTTCAATGGAAAATGTTGGTGCATTGGGCCAGGAATGGTAGGGTATTGCCATGGAAGAATGGGGGCGAGGGGAGACAGGGTTGGAGTCTCCCTGGGTGAGAAACAAGAAAGTGGATTGGTGATGGGGAACTACTGTGTGCGAGAGGAACGGGAGCGGGGATGGGGTATTGGTGTAGGATTTTGGGTTGGGGGGATTGTAGAGGGTCTTGGTATTTTGTGTTGTTTCTCTGATGGATTGTAAGCTGCCTTGAGTTCTTGAGGAAAAGGTGGGGTATAAATTGAACTCATTCCGAATAAATAATAGAAGCATAAATGAGCCGTCTGTGGGGTGAGGCGTTCGGGGAAGCCTGACAGAAGAGGCAGGTGTTAAGGAGAGATTTGAAGATTGGGAGAGAGCTGAGTGGATGTGTTCAGGGGCAGAGTTCTAGACCTAGGGGATACCATGGAGGAAGAAGTGGAGGTGGTTTGGGGAGCAGGAGACTCTGGAGCAGGTGGGGGGGTAGGGTTGCCACTTGTGCAAATTTTAAGGAACTTTTATGAAATAGACATGTTGCAGGGCCTGCATTGGCACCTTAGGCACCAATGTAGGCCCTGCAACATGTATTTTTCATAAGTGTTCCTTAACAATTTGCACAGGTGGCCACCCTAGGTGAGGTGGGTGGCAGAGGAGGAGTGATATTCCCAGGTTGCCTCCCTGTGGCAATTACTTCACATTTGCGTACACAGGGCTGGCCTTGCCACAGGGCGACTGCCTTGGGCCCCTCTCTTTTCTTTAATTTCAGCCCCCCCCCCCCATTTTCACCAGGGAAGAGTGTGGGAGGGGGGGCCCACTCTCTCCCATCAAGGTGCCAAACACAACCACCTTTAGGGCCCCATAGAAGGTGCCCTGACAGGGAAGGGACCAGCAGGGGCCCTGCATTTTTATCTTGCCCCAGCCCCCCCAAATTCCCAGGCAGCCCCTGTGTGTGTGTACACCCTTGTGACGAGGGTAGGTTACAAACTCGAGTCAGTGTCTGGGGACAACAACCCCAGGGGGTGTCCGGAGTCCGTCTTGGCGTGTTTAACATCTCTGCCATGCCATCTGCCCTCGGGGCCCCCACAAGGAGATGAAAGGGAACAGGATGATAGCTCAGTCACCCGGCAGACGGCTCCGTTCCTCACATCCTCCTGATGAGTCAGTAAGGAAAGGGTGACTCTGTCTGGCTTTGCCGAGAGGATGCAGCTGACTCACGGAGGACAGGCTGGCTGATTCAGGGTTGCGTGGTGGGGGGACCTTCCCGCTTCTCTCAGATGGGTCTGATCCTGAGGAATGTACTCTCTATGGAATCTAGAGTTACCACCCCTCTAGGCTTGACCCGGAGTCTCCAAGTTGTAATCCATCAGCCTGGGGCTTCTTGACGTGGAGGCGCCGGTGACGGGACAGGGCTGCGTCAGAAAGGAACCAGGTGATAAATACTCCAAAGGTGACATAGCTATTAGCTAGCCACATCAGAAAGGGCAGGCGCGTACCTTTGTCCCGTCCCCTTCTGACGTGAGCGACCCAGATTCCTTCAGGTCAAAGCCTGGGGGGAAATGGCTACCCTAGAAGCATCTTCTCAGACTGGGCGTTCTTGCGAACTCGGAGAATTGCCTTTCACAACAGTTGGGGTACGAGTAGGCCCGCCCAACTCATTGTTCCTTCAGAAATGAAGTCCTGGCTTTTGGTGATACACTCTGAGCTCCCAGAATGTCCTTTGCCTCATCTTGGTTTGGTCGGCCGGGGTCCCAAAATGCCCTTGGCCACTCCCTGGTCTCAGCGTAGGGCTATTCCCACCAAGCACGGTGAAGGGCATTCTGGGGGATAGGCCCACCGAGGCCAGTGTGCTGAAGGGCATTCTGGGATCTAGCCCCACCAAGACCAGAGCCAGACAAAGGGCATTCTGGGAGCCCAGACTGCCAAGCTAGGGTTTCCACCTCTCATGAAAATGACCTTGACACTCCCATTTTTGGCCTGTGGACGTGTCAGGGTTATTTCCTTAAAGGTTGTCACCTCTCACAGAAATGACCTTGACACTCCCATTTTTGGCCTGTGGGAGTGTCAGGGTTATTTCCGCAAGAGGTGACCACCCTACCTTAGGGGAGCTGGGCTCCCAGAATGCTCTTTGCCTGACTCTGGTCTTGGTGGGACTCCTATAATGCCTTTCATCACACTCTGGCTTTGGTGGGCCTATCTCCCAGAATGTCTTTTGCCGTGGCCCGGTGGGCCTATCCCCCAGAATGCCCTTTGCCATGCCCCAGCCTCGATGGACCTGTTTCCCAGAATGCCCTTCACCATGTTCCGCCTCAGCCGGCCAATCCCCCAGTGTTCCCTTTGCCTCACCCTAGCCCCGGGAGTGCTCTCGTGCACTGTTTTACGCCTGTTTTTACACTACAGATGGGATTGTGCCAACCCGTGTCAGCAAAAGTAGCGAACCCAAAACCCCACCGCATAGAAAACAGGAAGCTTAAAGAAAAGGAGGAGGGAGGGGAGCTTGACTTTTTAGCTTTCTTGTGTATGTACTGGAGAGGGGGTGAAAGAGCCCACTGTGCTGAGTCAGCACATGCCAGGTCTGAAATGCAAAACCTTGTGCAAAGCTCGAGGAGTAGGGGGGGGAACGTATTGGAGTCTCCCAAGCCAAATACAGCTTTGTTATTGGTAGCTAAGCTGTGCTCTCGCCAGCCTCTGAAAGAAGCCCGCAATGCCAGGGATGTTTTACTGGGTCAGTGGTGGATCAAGAAAAGGGCCTTGTTTGGACTTTGCCAGTTCAGCAGCTCACACAGAGATAAAGCGGGATTCTTGAGGGATTGACCCAGGTGGAAATTCCCACCACTTCAGTGAGTGCAGCTCACTCACGCCAAGGGTCCGCATTCACTTCAGTGTAAATTGGACTCACCTTCGTTCTAAGCACCAAAACTCTTGGATAGCTTTGCTTCTCCTCTGGATTTCGACACAGAGACTGGGCTTCAGGGGACGCACCATCTTCTCGGGGCCAGCCAGGGGCCACCCCATGGCTTACCCAGAGAAGTGGGGCTTCTGGGGGCAGCAAGAACCAGCCATGTACGACAGAGGGCAGGCCATAAGGATTGTTCTGCCCTTTTTCCAATCTGGCCTCGCCTTCTGTGGAGAGTTGTGACAGAAAGAGGCACAATGTCCCCATTGCCCTGCCCCCTTTCTGACATGTTCCCACCCCGAACTGAAACGGGTAGCTCATTTACTACCCGTGGGTAACTGAGGGCCTCACAGTGGCCTCTATTTTCACCAGGACAGGTTGTGGGGGGTCACCACTCCCTCTCAGTGGGGCCCCAAGCATGACCCCCTTCAGGGCACAGGTTGCCCCCAAGGGGGAGGGGCCACTAGGGCCCCCACAATTTATCTTTGCCCTGGGCCCCGCAAATCCTAAGGCCAGCCCTGGCTAATACCTGCGATTTCGAGTATGGCGTCAGGGGCCTGATGGGTTGCCTAAGTACCGACTGGGCACCCAATTACCCCCAAACACTGGCTATTACAGTTACCAATTTACCAATCGGCAAATCGATAAATCGGTAGAGGAATTGGGAAGGTAAGTAAACAAACCACCAAAAACGGTATCAGAAGCTTGAAAATCAGGATGAAAAACAGTAAATTGGTACATCGGGTCTCCCGTCTTAGCAAGTTTTCCTCACGGTATTTATGTATTTATTTATTTAAATTTACTACCCTGCCCTTCCTGCCAAAGGTGGCTCAGGGCGGCTTACAATATTAAAATAAAAATATAAAACAAAAATATGAAAACATAAAACAGCCCCCAACCCTGCACCATCCCCCAACCCCTCTCCACCCCAACCTCCCCCCGTGCCTGCCACAACTCCGTCCCTCCCTAACTCCCACTGCGAAACGCCCTTGTAAATAGAACTCCTTTACACCGCCTCCTAAAGGCACTCAAGCCCAGACATAAGCAAACCTCCCGGGGGATGGAGTTCCACAGATGCGGGGCGGTGGTCGAGAACGCCCTCTGCATCATAGAAACCAAGTTAAAAACCGGTATCTCCAGACCGGCGTCCCCGGCTGACTGCAAATGGGACATGGTAGGCTAGGCCTTACGGGGATGAGTTGCAAGATCATAAATCATAATAAAGGCCTAATTGGCTTGAGACCCACTTAAGTGGGGCAGATCAGTGGCCCTGCCAGATCAGTTGCCCTGCCAGATAAGTGGGTCTCAAAGCCATTTAGGGCTTTTAAGGTCGAAACCAGCACCTTGAATGGTGCCCGGAAGACAATAAGCAGCTGGTGCAGATTCCGAAGCACTGGTGTTATGATTTATGATCTTGCAACTCATCCCTGTAAGGAGCCGGGTTGCCACATTCTGCATCAGCTGCAGCTTCTAAACTGTCTTCAAGGGCAGCCCCGTGTAGAGCGCATTGCCGTAGTCTAGCCTCGACGGATGACGGTCGCAAGATCCGAATCAGGAAGGTCACGAGATTATATTTATTTATTTTATATTTATTTATTTAAAACTTGTATCCCGCCCCTCCTGCCCAAAGGCAGCTCGCGGCGGTGAACAACACAAAAGATTTAAACAATAAAAAACAAGTCAACAAATTTTAAAACAAATCATAAAACTCACCCTCCCTTCCTCCCAAACTCTACCCCCCACCCTAACCCTCGCCAAAAGCCTGTCGGAACAGCCAGGTCTTACACAAACATTGAAACGACAGGAGGGTGAAGGCCAACTGAGCCTCCTCCGGAAGCGAATTCCACGGCACGGGGGCAGCCACCGAAAAAGATCTCGCATCATATTTCAGTCTCAACCAGGGCCGCATCGGTAAAAGCCTACGAACCCCTAAAATATTATTTTCAAGCTTGAATTCCGCCTGACCTCCTGCCCGAGTTTTTCTCGGCTTCATTAGTATTTGAGTCAAACAGAAGAGGATTTCCTTTGCTGCCAGCCAGGGGTTCTGAGTTAATGAGACAGTGCAACATCCTTCTAGGAAATGTATCTGACAGGGAAACGTAGAGATGAATCTTTCCAGAAAGATCAGACTAGAAACATGGGGTGAAAATAGAAGTGACAGTGGAGCGGCGGTGACCCAGGCTGGGTTGCTGTTGCACCATTGGCATGGCCGGGGCACTGACCACACATGACCCTCCCCGGCTGGGGAGCCGTCCTGTTGCATGGCTGGGCGGGAGCCGGACGGTCGCCTGGCTCTGCCCCCCACCATGACAGTCAATGACGGCCGCCATGGCGGTCCTGATCCGGAACGGGTCATGGCAGGTCAGAACTAGGACGGAAACTGGCCACTGCAGTTCTCACATATCTCAGCCGTAACCGGGGTTCTCACCAAGATTTGCAAGGACGGGTTGAGAATTGGCTGATTCTCGATCCATTCTCGCAAGATTCTCGCATGTGTTTGCGAGATTCTTCAGCTCTGCGCATGCGTGAAATAGCTGCCGTGACCGTTGTGCGCATGCATGACCCCTGGCGGCCACTTTGCAAATGCACAGAGTGTTTTTTGTGGTTTCTAGAAAACCCTTGCAGGAGCACACAAGATCGCGCCAGAGTTGCAAGAATCTCACAAGAATGGCTTCCCATTCTTGTTTCACCCCCTAGGAACCAGTCCGCTATGGCCCGCTTTGCCCTGGACTGGCCCTGGTGTGGGGGGCAACAGCTCAAGGTGTGACTTCGGCACTTTGCCGGGTAACATCCCGGGTTAGCCACCGACATGCCTGGGGTCAGTCCTGGGCAAACATCCGGGGGCCGGAGCAGAACCATGGCCATGACCACAGTGGGATAAAGCTAGCCAGGGCAGGTCACTGTCATGTTTGTTTTTACCCATGAACAAGGACTGACTTGTTCATCACAGGTTTTCAAAGTGAATCTTTAGTGTTCAAAGCACTTTACAATCCTTAACTAGTTCCCCCCAACCCTGACAGGTAGATCGTTATTATTTCTCATTTTACAGATGTGAAATTGAGCGTGACTTGCCCAAGACCGCCCAGGGAGTTCATGGCTAGAGCAGGATTTGAACCCCTCCACTAGAGGATCTGTGGCCTGCAGGGTAGCCACGTCTCATGACTGCTAAAGTTTCTAAAACTTAACCTTGCAAAAAGATTGTGAGAATTTTTAATCTTTTAAGTTTCTAGCCCTTGTGGTTGGTGAGAAAGTCATGGGCACGTGATGGCAGAGTAATCCCAAAGGCACAGAGACCAAGAAACCAATAAAAAGCTTCCCCACCCCATTGTAGATTTTTTTTTAAAATCCCATGATTTAAAAGCCACTCTCAGGATTTGGGGGGGAAAGACACTCCTTGCTTTAAAGAACTTCTAATTAAAAACAGACAAGTTGTGAGAAAAAAAAAAAGTGCAGAAATGGGAAGTAACATGCCCAAGATCATATAACAGGTCAGTGACAGAGATAGGATGAGCACCCAAGCCCTGAAGCTCCTCATTCCTCATCCCTCATCCTCATCCCATAGTGCACCACACTATTATTATGAATAATATTCATCAAGAGTTGATATAGCATCAACAATTATTATTAATAATTACTTACATAGCACAAGCAATGTGCCTGGTGATAACGACTGTAATAAGAGACAGGTCCCAGCTCCAAGGGACTTACAATCAAGAGTGGACAAGGAGACATACGTTCCCATTTCACAGATTGGGAACTGAGGCGGAGAGATGGTGACTTGCCCAAGCCAATTCAACAAATTCATGGCTAAATCAGGAAGAGAACCCTAGCCAACCAGGTTGAAGTCCAGCACCTTATCCACAAGCTACACTCACTGTGTACAAGGCACGGAATTAATCAGAAACAGGTCCCTGCCCCGAGAGGCTTACAACCCTAGGATGGACAAGGGAGAGACAGGGAGACATTCCCAATGTTGAAAAGTCTGTAGCAGGTGCACGTGCTCAGCTTAATTACAGGGGAATACAGAGCCTGAATGATAGGACAGTAGGAATATCAGTGAGCAGTCTGTGGGTAGAGTGGCCAGATAGGCAAGTTTTAGAGAACACTCATAAGAAATACAGGTTGTAGGGCTGCATTGGAGGCAGTGCCGCCCTGCAACCTGTATTTCTCAAGAGTATCCTCTAAAATATGCATATCTGGCCACTCTATTTGTGGGGGTGAAACGTTAGGAAAAGCTCTTCCCCAAATGTGCCTGGTTCCTTTTCAGAGGGAGACATTAGTCCAGTCCCCACCGAGGCTTCCACAGTCCCCCTTAGCCTGCCTGTCCTTTCAGGTCGGAGTGCTGCAATACGGAGAGATTGCTGTCCACGAGTGGAAGCTCAACGATTACCAGACAGCCGAAGAAGTCGTTGAAGCAGCCAAAAACATCAGCCGCCAGGAGGGCCGGGAAACCAGGACGGCCTTTGCCATCCACGAAGCGTGGTATGTGAGCGAGGGGGAATATTCTGTAGGGAGTTTTGTTGCACTGCGGATTTGCAAAGGGCAGTAGGGAACCCGGCTTGCAGAAGGCTGCCAGGGCAGCTCGTGATGGGGACAAAGCTGTTCAGACGATCTCTTTTAGCGGAGTAACTTCTGTTGGGGAGACTATGCAAGCTATCGGGCCACATGACACGGGGCCCTTTCTCCGACATGGAACAAGTCAGAACTGTCGGCTGAGCAAATGCAAGGCAGGGCCTAGGGATAAGAAAGAAGGCAATGACTTGGGAGGGAGCTATTTGAGAAGAAGTAACGCGAGAGGGAGCTATTTCAACAGGAGCGGGTCCACCTTGAAACTTAGTACATGTTTCAAGGGCTGCGTACTAGTTGGGGGCAGGGTGTGCTTTACAGGTGCATTCAGAAAGAGATCCTGGATCTGCACCATGAATCCATCCCCTCTCCTTGTGGGCAGACCCTCCTCTCTGCTCCCTTCTCCTGAGCTCAGGTTTGAGGGTAGGAATTGGATCCAAGGGGGCAGATCCAGGAACTGGAACAAGTAAAACTAGCCATGGGCTGTATTTGCGCCCCCCCTCCCCCCCCCCCCCCGGGCAGGGTGGCCGGAGAGGACACATGTGAGAAATACAGATTGCAGGGCTCCAATGCAGCCCTGCAATCTGTATTTCTCATGCGTCCTCTAAAATTTGCATATCTGCCCACCCTACCCCTGGGCCTGAAATTCCCCACCTCTGTATTCATGGGGGAAATACGGCGAACAATGAAATCAAAAATAACTGATCATGGTGTTAAAAGCCAAGAATGAGCAGAGAACAGTAAACAGGTAAGCAAGGACAAGCTTTTTAGGAGGAATTTCCAACTCGCTCCCAAATCTTTACCTTCGTATAGATGCCTCTCCTATGGGGGACACATCCAGGTCAACGATAAGCATCAAGCACCACCGCATATTAATTATTATAATTATTATAAACGTTTATATAGCGCCAGCAATGCGCGTGGTGCTGTACAGAGCATATCTGTTGTGACTTATAAACAGAGGCCCTTTTTACCTGGGTGGGGGGATGGGTGTGCTGTGGGTGTGGGCCCGTTTCCACGCGCGCACACCCACCTCCACCCACGGAGCCTCCTCAGGGCCCTTTTCACACAGATGCTCTTAGCATGGATAAAATGGGTGTTACATTTTATTATACATGTTGCAGGGCGGCAGGCGGGCTCTGTGGGTGCCTTGCAACATGTATAATAAAATGTAACACCCATTTTAT